>JAMXBD010001217.1:0-441195 GCA_024138025.1 Combretum micranthum
CAATAGAGTTATTATCCAATTTAAAGGTGATTATCAAGTACATACAAACATTCCAACATGATATCAAAACCAACAATAATCAATAATTCAAGTTCCAATATACTTATCTTTCATTTATCAAGCACCATGAAACACATAAATATCCCATGATAAACGCACATACAATTTTCGTTTTATCTTTTCCTATCTTCTAGTGCTTTTAGTCTACAAGCATGAAAAAGCGAGGAAATAAACTCACTCAGCCATTGGGATTTTTCTTAGTTGTAATAGTCTTTGGGGAACAAGGTGTTGTAATTCTCGTCATCTAGACAAAAGAAATACTAAGAATGAGTACTTTATGTAAGTCTTATTCAAATTCTAACTCTATTAATTCTATTTGCAGTAGAATTCGGTTACTAAATTTGAACCTTAAAATAGCCATAACTAACTCATTGTAACTTCAAATTTTGCATATGAGTAGTCGTTTTTACCTACTTCGAATGCTCTATCTATTTATAAGGTTATTACAAGAATTTAAGGTCTTTTGGGTCTTCGAATCCTAATGTAAAGATTACGCCTAAATTTACTCTAAAGTTTATTTTGACGCTTTTTTCAAGTTTTACCTAAAGTGGATTTCCTAAGACATGTTTATATTTTAACCCTATACTTAAGCATAGGAGCTTAAAAGTAGTTCATAACACGTGTATGATCCCTTTGATGTTGCTTAAAGGAAAAGAAAAAAAATTCTCCTTGTAGTCTTTATATAAATTCATAAACTTAAGTTTGTGAAAATCAACTTTGAAGACTTGTAAGGAACTTTTATTTCCTAGTACTTATAAATAGGTGACTTGAGCTTAAAATAAAGTGTCACATTGTATTTTATTCCTTATAAACCTTGTTTGAATTTTTAGTGAAACTCATTTGCCCAAAATATTGGTTTTTCATTTTTTTTAAGAAGGAATTTTTTTTTTTTACCCAATGAAATTGAAAGAAGGAATTTCAATTCGTAAAAATTTTAAAATATTACACTTATGTCTCGGTATCCTTGAGAAAATTAGGATATTGATTTTCTTTCCAAATTTTTCTTTTATACAAAGATCTCTTAGGTTTTTGAAACTAAGTTTTAGAAAATATTTTTCATAACAATGAATTGTCAACATTAAAAATTTAAGGATTCATTTACCATTATGGCAACATCACTATGAGCACTTATATTCAAAACATAAACTAAACTTATGGATCATCTTATTATCAAGGTGACCTTAAAATAAAAGATGACATGGTGCAAAATACAAATATCAGTGAAAATCAAATAAAAACATAGGAGTCTTAGCTTATGATCAGGACCCTCGGGATTTGAAATAATCCTGTCACCATGCATAATAAAAAATAATCAAAGCAAGATTAAATGAAAAAAATGGGAGTCGTAGATTTTTTTTTTTTTTTTTTTTGTCAAGGCTCCTTGAGACTTAAAATATTTCAGTCTCATTCGGACTTGATGATGAACCAATCTAAGTCTAGAAGTTGACTAGTCCTACTATGACTTAAAAGTGGCCAAGTCTAAAGCATATAAATAAATTACTTGGAGTAAAGAATATGAATAAATAAGTTAGACTAGTTAGCAATATGCTCTAAAGATTATAAATATCTACATATACATATTTATATATAGAAAGTCATGTTAGTAAGCAAGAATAAATGAACATAACACAACATAAACATAACATTATGTGACATGACTCAATATGTTGTCTCGCAATTCTATTTCCTAGTTTCATGCATCATGGGGATTTTTTTATGGAAATTTTCAAAGACATACATATACACATGTCACATAACAATATATGGACAGTTTAGTGTTTTTACCTAAATAAAAGATGAAAGAAAAATGAGGGAGGATGGAGGGTAGGCTTGCTTGAATGACATAAGAAAGGGGAGAGGAGATTTTGAGAGAGTTTTGGGAGGAAGAAGGATTGTAAAGTATGGGAAAAATGAAGAGGAATGTGTATTTATCAATGAAAAAGTAAGGAATTAAGATGGAAAAGTAATTGAAAAAAAAATAAATATATAAAGAGACTGGGGGAGAGGGGGGTGTCGACCATGAAGAGAGAAGGGGAGAGGAAAAAAATTAATTAAAGAAAAAAAGATTTAAAAAGTGTAATAAAGTATGATGATTAAATATGTGTAAAAGTAGGTTATGTAAGATGAAAGAGTATAAGAAAAAGGTGATTAACGTGAATAGTAATTTAATAGTAGAAAAGACTAAGTGTTTACCGATAAAAAGTAAAATATGCATATAAATGCTATAACTGACATTTTTAAGAGCCAATAAAATTTTATATGATATTATATGGATGATTTAATATTATTATAGTATAGATTGTTTTTCGAAATATTTTTCCTTGATTTGCATGTTGATGAGAGGATATAGAAATTGATATTGAAAAGCTCGAAACGGTTGAAATTTAAAAAAAAAATCGTCATTTTAGGGTGCATACCTTATATTTGGCTTATGTTTTGGATTCTTACTATTTTTATAATTCATTTAATATTTTAGGATTTTAAAAACTATCTGATTGAATCTAGGATTGAGAGCTAACTTGTTTTGACTTTAAGGTTCCGGTTGCTATATAATTCCACGGTTCCACTTATAACATTATCGTAAATTATAAAGGCTTACAACCTACCCCCCTTAAAAAAAAGTTTTTCCCCCAAAACTTGACTAATATACATGATTACTCAAATAAGGTTGGGTATCTACACGTATCTCATCATTAGCTTCCCAGGTTGCTTCTTCTTGTATATGGTTCATTCACAAAACTTTGACATATTTGATCTCTTTATTTCGAAGCTTTGGACTTTTTGTTCTAAGATTTGAACCAGGTGCTCCTCAAAAGTGATGTTCTCTTTTAGTTGTACCGGTTCTATTTCCATAATCCAGTCGAGATTAGGCACATGCTTTCGCAAAACTAATAAGTGAAGCACGTTATGTATGCTAGATAGGTTGGCTGGCAACACCAAACAATAGGCAAGATCTCTAACCCTTTCAAGGACCTCAAAGGGGCCTATATACCTCGGACTCAGTTTTCCTTGAGTGAGTAATTAGTGTATGCTCTTGATAGGGTTCACCTTTAGGTCTACATAGTCTCTTATTTCAAAATCGAGAGCTCGTCGCTTCTGATCCGCCCAACTCTTTCATCTACACTGTGCCTCCTTAATCTTTTTACATATGATTTGCACCTTATTCATTGCATCTTATACTAAGTTGGGTCTAATCATGAGCTTTTCTACATCATCCAAAACAAGGGTAATCGACATCTTCATCCATAAAGGGCTTCATAAGGCGGCATCTGGATAGTGGAGTGGTAACTGTTATTGCAGGCGAATTCCACTTAGGGCAGATGAGTGTCCTAACTTCCTTTAAACTCCATGACACATGCATGTAGCATGTCCTCCAAAGTCTACATAGTTCTTTCGGATTGTCCATCTATTTAAGGGTGATAGGCAGTGCTAAAGTTCAACTTGGTATCCAGACACTTATATAGGCTATTCCAAAACTTTGACATGAATCGTGGGTTTCTATCCAATATGATACTTACTAGTACTCCATATAGTCATACAATCTCCTTTAGATAGATCTTTGCCAGCTTGTCTAGCAAATACATCAAGTTGATTGGCAAGAAGTGTGTAGACTCGGTCAATCGATCCATTATGATTGTCACACCCCCACAAGGTACCCTAGTAGTAACTATACATCACATAACCAACTAAGGCCTCTAGGAAGTTACATGAGTACTATATAACTAGCATGCCCTCGTGGTATGGATAGATATAACAGGATCGAAGGTTATTTAGGAAAAAAAAAAGATATTGCATATATATAAGCCATAAACAACACATAACTTTATAAAAATCTAAGATCATCACATAAGCTTGTAACTTTGCCCTCAAAGGTGTCATCAAAATACTTCTAACAAAAGAACTAAGAGGATTACACAAAATAACTTATATTATTACAAACATTAAACTCTTTGTCTCTATTACATAACCAAGGTCTTCCTTTAAAATCATAAATGCATAAGCTTTACATCCTATTCTACTCTTAAACTTGGTCTCTTGTCTAGGTCTTCTTGCTTAAATTGTAGTAAAACAATAGTCCGAAGGAGAGTAAGTACAAAAAGCTCAGTGAATAATAGAATCTTAACACAAGTCATTAGCATCAACAATGTTTGTCTAACAATCTTATGTAATGTATCAATAAAACATATGTAAAAGACATGACTTGGATAACCAAAATCCAAATTGCAAACCCTACAAATTAGTTGTAAACCTCACAAATTTATGTTGTTAATTCAAGTAACATGTTGATGTAAATGAATGCTCAATGAGATTCTTTTTGTCTTTTAAATATACCAAAAACGAGAATTCATGTATGATAGTTTCCTTATTGTATTGAAACATCACTCTAAGAGATCTTTTGTAGGTGAATGCCCAAGGACCACTTGCAAACCCTAACCTTTGTGGCATGACTTGGAGCGTTTCACTTAAAAATCATAATAACTCACAAACTAAACAACTTAAGCTCCTCTCAAACACCTTAATTGATCTAGTTTAGAAAAGTTCTACAAGTTAGAAGTAAGCTAGGAATTAGTAGGAGCCACATGTCTAGACAAGGAGATGCCACATGGAGCGCTTATGTGATGACACATGGAGCAACCCTAGGATGACACATGGTGCAACACATGAGTGCCACATGGATGAACCTTGAAGCAACACTTGTCAAGCTTGGAATGCGCCAAATGTCAAGTTAAGGAGCCACCATGTTTCAATACCCTAAACAACTACATATCATCTCAATAAAGCTTAAGGAAACTAGCTAAAACCGTGTAGACTTTTGAAGTTCCAATGTATTATCCTTTAGCAAATCTAGAAGAACAAAATCATAGTCTAAAGCCTACCCTTGGACGTGTAGCTCACCATGGAGATGCATGGGTTCACACTTGAAAAACAATAGAGAAACCTTCCATCACACACATCCATAATCGTAGACATCAAGGAGGATGAATTGATCACATGGAAATCACATCACCTTATCACCTACATCATGACTAAGCTACTTGACATGGAGTGTTCACATTTCAACTTATCAAGCTTGTCTCCTACCTTCAGGGAAGCCATGTCTAAATTTAGTAAATGGAATCTTTAAAATAATCATGTAGCCGCAACCCATCATGAGCTCTAGCTCTTGTAGCTCACCATTCAAACTTTAGGGGCAAGACTACTCTTGAATCCAAATGCACATGTGTGGCAACCACAAGCATAAATCCAAGGAATAAACATCTCATGTGCAGTTAGGACTTCCAAACAATAGGACAAGTACGCCCTTAGCCACTTGCATCAACCGCCCCACCAACCACTTCATGATCTTTAGAGCTCTATAAAAACAAGACAAGTCAATGTGGTCCCAATCTTTGTCCCAAGCCTTGCGCATAAGCCACAAGAAACCAAGGCAAAGCAAGACAAAACAAAAAGGTCTCTAGCATCATGACAAGCTTCCATATGCCTTACCCCATACAACACCCCACGCACATATCAACTAACCACAACACCACACGCATCAACATTGCATCACCTTATGCGCACAAGAACATCAACCAAACAACACCACACGCATCAACCAAGCATCACCCCACGCGCATAAGGACATCAACCAAGCAACACCACACCCATACAAGGCGACATACCCCACGCACACAATAATAAGTTAGGAACAAGAGGAGCACAAACCTACCCTAGGACCATTACGTGCGTAAGCTTTTCAAGGAAGGGTAAGACTTGGTTTAGTTTAAATTTTGAGATCAAAATCATTAAACTAACACAACTTATATCCTTAATTAGGGTCTCGGCAATCTAAGGAGTGATGTAAAACCTTAAGTCTCTCTTGAGCTTAATACATGGTTCATCTACAAGTACATCAACAAGTTACACGACCATACCTATTTTAATAAAGAAATATAGCTCATGACTTGATTAAAATGAACATTCAACAAGCTATTCTATACATGAAAATCAATCCTAAGTCCTATCAAGTTTGAGCATGAGACTAAGTGAGAGTTATATTTGTATACATGAAATCTCAACATCAAGCCATAATTGATACTCACATATAGTCTATTATACTAAACCAATCTTTTAAGAACATGAATGATGAAGGATAGTTGCATGAAGAAAGATGGAGTGTCCTTTTCTCATAAGTGATTTCAGATGATACAAGTTGCTTAAGAACTTAAACTTAAAACATGCGCCTAGCCTATATGATCGATACAAAAAAAAACTTTCATGTGAGTTTAGGAGGAATTGGTATTAAGCCCTTAAACTCAAAATTGGACTTACCTTCTAGATAAAGAAAACGTGGTAAAAGCTAAGCAAAAGGTGGAATGACAACTACATAAACAAAGGAATGGAGCAACTAGAGCAATATAAAAAAACTTGCTTTATGAACCAATCTGACTTCTTGGGAAAAATGGTGAAAAACGTGCATCTTATTAGCTATAGGATTGGATATCTAAAAATTAGACGAAACGAGCTTTCCAATGCCTATTCATTTGTAGAAATCCGATTTGAGATGAGGGAGTTATGATAAAAACAAGAATTCGCTATATCTTTGAGAATCCGAACCTATGCGGGACAAATTGACTAATGCAACTTGTTTAAATCCTCTGAATTATGTAAGATATAGATAGTGGACTTTGAGAGCTTCGAAATGACTACTCATACGCTAAAAACAGACAAGAAACGAACAAATGACAACAAAAACAGTAGAACTACAAAATTCATGTCATAATACTACTATGTTTAGTATTCAATCTATGGCAAATCATGATAACAAATGTTCTTCCTATGTCACTACGATCTTCAGAATCATCTCTGAACTTTTCTATCGATTACTACGGCGATTAAGGAAATGGACAGGTAAGTAACTCAGATCTATCACGTTGTTTGTGCTTGTAACAATAGCAGCACTTGAATATGTGTAAACTCCTAAATTTTAGGGTAATTTCAAGCTTAAACCCTAAACCAGAAAGTTAGACGGAAACCCTAAGTCAACAAATCCCTAGGAAACCCTAGCAGTTTAGATCCGGCAACCCCATGTTCTTAAACCAAGAAGTCGAAATATGAGTGGAGAGTGTAGATTGGTTCGTAATAATATTAGGATGCTTAAAAATATCAGATTAGTGAATTTTCGACCTATTTAGAACCCGATCCGATACAGACTTTGAAAAACGTATCCCAAGGCTCAAGATACAAAAAAATATGTTATTGGTACCGTTAGACTCGTAATTTCATAAGATTTCCAAATATATTAGTTATATAATTTTTCAGGTTATAAACATTACAGTTATAACCATTTTATTGTATTTTCATTACTACCGATAATTTAATTGTCTAATCTACTTTTTGATTTCTAATCATACTAATATTACATTATTTTCCTTATATTTACTTTTCCGATACATTTCATTACTTAAATTACTTTTAAATTTGAATTTGTTACATAAAAAAAAACACACACACACACACACACACACACATATCTCTCTCTTTCTCTTGTAAGAACCGACGTCCCCTCCCCCCTCCCCCCCAACAATGCTCTCTCCAATTTATTTATTTATTCCTTCTTTTATTCTACACAAACCCTAATCCATTCTTCTATAAATACCCCTTTTATGCTAACTTCATTTTTACTTTCTCACTTTTTAACAAAACAAAACTCTTGCAATTTTTTTCTCTCCTCTCCTATTTTTGCCGTGACACACCCACACACACACACACACACATTTTTCTTCTTCAAGTTTTCTTGTTCCAAACCATTAATAGGTAATAGATCTATACCTTATCACAATAAAACATGTAATGGCAAGATCCTACATGTGTGATATCACTCAAAATCCCCATGAGCTTTATGCTAGGGATGTGGAAACACTTAAACATGAGATTCTTGCCATCACAATGTTGTGAATCTTGTTATTTAAGTTGTTTTGCTATTTTTTTGCTTTATTATTGTTTTATGTTGTTATTGTTGATGTTTTGTGCATATATTCATTATTTAACCTTATCTACATAATGATCATAGTGCATTTGCATTTATGACT
Source organism: Combretum micranthum (assembly GCA_024138025.1). Lineage (NCBI taxonomy): Eukaryota > Viridiplantae > Streptophyta > Magnoliopsida > Myrtales > Combretaceae > Combretum > Combretum micranthum. The sequence goes on from JAMXBD010001217.1 coordinate 8,133, forward strand.
TGTATAATAAACTAGATCTAGTTGTTTTGAGTACATAATGCCTTAGATATTTTTTTTTTTTATATAAATAAAGTATTTGTAGTAGCTTAATAATAGTGGGAAGATGTTAGAAAGTCTAAGATCTATTTTAGTTTTAACAAAAATGGTTTTTGGAAATTCGGATCTAAAAAGAACCCTATTTAGAAAAGCTACTTTCCAACTTCAAAATGAGTATTTTACATTAAATATGAAGAGCTTGGGGAATAGGTAATATAAAGGAATGGTTTTGATGAGTAAAGCCTAGATCTACTAAGAGATATTTTCAAAACAAGAAAAGTTTACAAAAGTTATGATAACATTATGTTTCAACCCCAACAACAAACTTAAAATTCGTAATAAGGAAAGCTTGATATATGAACACCTATTTTTCAACCCCCAAAACAAGAGTTTTATTAAAGAAATGGAAGCCTTAAGGGGTAGGTTTGATTAGGAATTAATTTTAGAAAGATTAAATGAGATTTACACCAGAAACAATCTCAAATATAAATTTCAAAATTCGGATTAAAAAATGACCTCTATTTAAACACTTATTTCTAAATGCCAAAATGAGGATTCTAATGGAAAAATAGAAATCCTAGGAATACATGTAATAAAGACCTAATTTTGACAAGGGTAAATGGAATTTATCAAAGTATAGTCCTAAAACAAGGAAATGTTTCAAAGTATACATTCCTTAAAATTTTGTAAAATTCGTAAGTAGGTAAATCCCCTATTTAAATATCTAGTTTCCAACTCTAAAATGAAGAATTTGATCAAAATAATGAAGATGTTAGGCATATAGGTCATTAAGATTGAGTTTTGATAAAAGCAAGTATGATTTTTGCTAGGAATAAAACTAGTTTTTTTAAATCTAGTAATTTCAAAAGTTTTGCAAAGCAAAAGTTTTCTAAAAGAAATCTTAGTATCAAATATCATTGAGGATATACATATAGATAGCTCATCTCATGACATTCATGATAATAACTTGTAGGTATTGCATGTACATATAAAGCACTTGGTAGAAACAAAGTTAGGAAAATATTGTCTTACACATTCCATAAAGCATTGTCTAAGTACATGAAGAAATAGATTGACTAACACCAATGAATCATGCATGACATTGATATATATATATATATATGATTATAAAAGAGTCTTTCAAGATATAATGATAGCTAAGTATCTAACAACGCTTTGAAATGATGCTTGGATTGAAATTAGAAATTGATTTGTGGGTTGGGAATCTCATATAGCATCCTGTACCCTACTATTCATGGACCAAATGACCTTATTTGATGGAAATAACTTTAGAAATAGATATCTCTCGTCGAATAGGTAGAAATCGGTATATAATATGCGAAATTCTAAGTTAAAATGACCAAGTTATAGCCTTTTTAAGTTGGAAATTTCTCTTAGATGAACTTTGACGAACTCGTTAGAATAGAATTTATAAGTTTATTCAAACTTCATAGAAATACTCATTGGATTATTTCTTTTGATTAGGAGACTTGGGAGACGGACTAAACCTTCCCGATGATTATTACGATTAAGTGGATTTTCACGCCATGGCAAAGTCAGTTCACTATCTTTAAATTACATGCTTTTGATTGTGCTTGTAATAATAGTGGCATTAGAAGTAGGACAAGATAAAATTAAAATGTGGATGTGAATTCTGTTTGATTGAATTGATGATAAGAATATCGAAATGGGAATTGTTGTAAATATTTATATGATTAGTATAGAATTGAAGTGTTTGAAATAGCTATGATCGCCTATAATTCGCTTAAATAATATGCCATGATCTTGTAATTAAATTGACCATGCATACCATATGTTGAGTCACGTTACATTTGTTATTATACCTTTGCGGGAAGAAGGCATAATAGCTAGGCAACGAATGGGCCTGAAAACTCGGATGTTGGCATGGAATGGCCTGAATTAAAATTGAAGTGGAGTAGGCACTTGAATCAACTACATAAATAATGAGTGGGTGGGCACCTGAATTAACCACTATATAAATGAGAAAAAAATTGAAATCTATGGTCGTATAGGCTTGAAACACCTAATCTCGAATTAAAGGTGTAAATCCATTCAACATAGGACTCCCGGAAAGTCTTATGTATTGTATGCTCACGTACTTGTGCATTTCATATGATTGTCTAATATAACTTGTTTGCCCTATTGTTTGATGAAGTGTTTAATTTGGAAGTGAAACTCACTAAGCTCGTAAGCTTATCCGCCTATAGTTTCCTTTTGCAGTACGATTATTTATGGCTATCTCTGAGAGGCCACTTTCTACAGGTATATCTTTTGGAATTTAAGGAGCTTTTTGAAGAAGTCGGGACCTAGATGTTAGGCATAGACTTCTAGTTAAATCTCCTTAATCTTATTTATATGTTGTTGTAAGAGACTTTGCGGACCTAAGGACTTTTAATATTTTGATGAGGATATGCCCTTTAGATCTTTGTAATAGATTAATCTGGTTAAAACTGTTATGATTTAAATTCTTATCGCTATGTATGTCTTCTTAAGCTACTTCGATTCAAAGTACGGTCCCCCACATGATGAAGGTAAGCCTTACACCCGGTATCTAAACTCACAGGATAACTAAGGATGTCATATTTGAGTTTAAATATCAAGTGTGGCAGACTGTCGCGTATAGGGTACAATTTGGGGTATGACAATATGTGATAAAGAAGATTAGAAAATGTTGTTTGTTTTAGATTTAGGTTTAATATGTTTTGATTGGTGCCTGTATGAATTATGAAACTGTATGTTATATTCAGAGATAAGAACAATGATTGTTAATGATCAGGTGAATTGTATGAAAGTGGTTGTCTGTTATTAATTGATCGTCAATAAACAGATTAATAAATATCTGGTTCAGTAACAAATGGACATGCATTGTATCCTTGCATTCTCGCATACAAGCGTGATTGCCTGCTACGTAATAGCATTTCAGATCTCTGGTAACATGCCTGGTTTTCTAGATGACATTTTCCTAATTCTCGTAGGAGTACCTTTGTTCCGATTGATTCCACGGGAACTAAGTGGCGATCGAAGGAATACCGCCTGTGGTATCAACAAGAAATGACTTTTACTTAATAGTGTTTCTAAGTTCCAAGATTATGAAATAGCAACATTTTTCAATCATTTTATGGTACCTTATTGTCCTGGTTCTTAGATTCTCATGGGTGTGGCAGATTACTTATGGCAGATTACAACAACATCTCTTTCACCTTCATAATTCCTTAGAACTATCCAACATCACATCAACTCCACAACCAACCGTCCATAGCCCATATCATCCATGTGTTAAGAACTTGAAACCATAACTCTATAACTCTACTACACAAAACTACCAACAAAACTCATAACAACCTTACACATATCAACAAATAACAAGGATAATTAAACTACACTTATATACAACAATTAACGAGGTGAAAAAATAAATTGACTTACCTATTTGTGTCTTGACATGATGATAGAAGATTAACTTGAGTTTCTTGTTGATTTGAGAAAAGAAATTGAAGAGGAATTGTGGAGAGAGAGTGTGTGTAAATTACATTTGACAAAAGAGAAGGAGGAGAGGAGTGATTTATGTAAAAAAAAAAAGTTGATATTATCCTTACATAAGCAAAACAATTTGTCGACTTTTAAGGCATTTGAAAGTTTAGTGTGCGTGTGATTGTATGATAATTATGCTGGGGTTAAAGGTTTAAATTTGTAGAAATTTGAGCTTGGTTTATGTATTAAAATGGCTTGGTTTAATGCACAAATTGACTTCTACACATCTGAAATATTAAAATCAATAATCACTTGAGATCAATACAAAGTTAGTAAATTTGGTTCGTAGAATCTATTTAATTAGGAATTTCTTATAAAATCTATATTGATATTCTTTATAACATAGAAGTTAAGTTTTTGAAAATCAAGTTTCGAAAAGAATCTGTAAGCAAAATTTAATTAATAGACAACTTAAAATGACTCAATTACAAAATTTAAGTTTCTATTCTTACTTGGACTAATTTATAAAAGCTATTAAAATAGAGTTCATTCAAAACACCATTCAACCAAATTATAATATAACTTCATTGATTTAATCTATTCTTTAAATCTATTCATAAAAAGGACTTGGGGGTTACAACGACCCATATGGCATCATATCCTGCCAATGTTCTTGGTAGATCACATATAAAGTCCATTGTGATATGATCTCATTTCCATTCAGGTATGGTCAATGGCTTGAGTAATCCTCCTAGTTTTTGGTGTGCAACTTTCACTTGTTCGCATACTGAGTACTTCATTACGTAGTTGGCTATGTCCTTCATATCATTCCACCAATAGTGGTTCTTGAGATCTTGGTACATCTTGATCCCTTTAGGATACATAGTATAACCAGAGCTGTGAGCTTCACTCATTATCTCCTTCCGCATTTCGGTGTCGTCTGATACACATAGTCTCCCTTTAATTCATACCATGTCTTCTTCATCTATTGTGATTCCCTTCTTGCACTTCTCATTTTATCTTTTGTATGATGTTGTCGTAGTGTTGGGCTTCTTGATCCCTTCAATTAGAGTCAGTTCCATCACCAAGTTGGATATTACCATCTCTACATCATGGTCTACGAACTTGATGTTCAACCTCTCGAACTCTCTTACTAACTTCCATTGACCAGTAAGCAAAGTGGCAACCTCAGCGTGATTCTTATAACTCAGGGTACCGTGTCTACATTCACTTTCCTTGAACAATAGTTGATTCTAAGGTCATAGTCTTTGATTAGCTCCAACTATCTCCTTTTGTCACATGCTTAACTCCTTTTGTGTAAATAGATACTTGAGGCTTTTGTTATATGTGTATATTTCACATCTTTGTTTATAGAGATAATGCCTCCGTAACTTAAGTGAGAAAACGACAGCGGCTACCTCAAGGTCATGTGTGGGATAGTTTAGCTTGTGTGGTGTAAACTATGATGACATGTAAACCCCCGAGAATTTTCATTATGAATAAACCTTTATAACATTGGGGAAGAGGGTACCATAGTGATCCTTTATAGATATAAGACCTTACAAACATTAGATAGTGACTTGGAAAGGTACTGGGACCCTAAAAACCATTTGATAAGACCTAGGACCATAACAAAGGCAGTATCAACATCATGAAATATGAACCAAAACCCTAAAGACAAGCTCAATAATAATATTATAAGGTTTTAAGACTAAAAACTCAATTTTAAAATGTAGATTGTAATCGCGTGGCTCAAATCTTAATAATTGTCAGTCGCATAATCATAATACCCTAAAAAAATCAGCGCCAAGAATTATCTATAGTAAATTAGTAACATCATATAGAATAAATGCTTATGTCTTTAATTCATAAGTAAATTTGTCCTCTGGTTCATAAATATTTGACGGATAATAAAACCATTTGTCACATATACGTTATAGACACTAAAAATATTACACCAAGAAAAATAAAGACTCATTTTACCCCATCTAAAACTATCAACCCAAGTGGCAAAATTCAAAATTCCTATCTCTTATCAAATTTATCAATTGCCGTTCACGAGTATAAAGTACCATGGCGAAGCCATCATGTCTCTTTTAAATCATTCTTTAGCCACCTTCATCATGCACAAGTACCAATCTAGTACCATTCACATTAAAGCTAGGAATTCGTACAATCTTTCTCCCTAAATTTGAAAATCTAACTCTAAGCAACGATCAAGTCACTTCTCCCTCTAAATAATTAAAACTCCTCAAACAACCAATATCAATTTCTTTCTCCCTCCCATCTCTTTTCCTTGGTTCTCTCTCTCTCCCTCTCTCCTTCCTCCTCCCCTCCCCCTCTAGGCCCTCTCTTGCTCCCTCTCCCTCTTCCATGTCTCTCTCTTCCCCCTCTTTTCTCACTTACCTTCTTTCCTTTTTTCAACTAACAACAAATCACACCTTTTTCAAACACAAGTACCACTTGTTCTAAACAAGAAACAAAGGGAAAAGGAATGAACTTGATTTAGGAAAGTTAACCAACTACTCAAGCACAAAGGTAAGCCAAGGTAACATTGAAAGCTTTCAACTTTTAAGTTGATTTTACTAGTTATACTAAAGATCCCTCCTTTATGTCTTTATAGGGTTGGATCTATACTCAAGGGAGGGGCGTGATACTCCATCACTCCTCAAAATCCAAGGTAAGCATCAAAACTTTACTTTAGGTAGCTTATATTATTATGAAAAGTGAAAGAAATATGAGCAATGAGAATGTTAGGGTTCATTTTTCCCTTGTTATCACCAAAAAGAGGTCAAGATTCATTACAAACTAGCATATTTAGGTATTACAAACCAAGTTACGGTCGGATATCTTCTTTATAGAGCTAAAAATGTCAATCTTTCTTACTCAAAATCATCTCAATAGCTTGTATAAGCATCTAAGGGACTTAGAACAACAAAACCACCTATACCCCACTTTATGGTTCGTGATTCTAAAGGGGTCCTAGAGATCTTATTTCTTCTTGTTATTTCTCATTTCTTTCGTGAGTTATATTTAATATAAAATGATGTTTTTCTAACTTTCATATGCCTAACATGTTGTATAAACATTTAAGGGGCTTAAAACAACAAAAATGCACCCTTAGGAACTTCATTAAAGCCATGGTTCTATAGGGTCCCATGTGATCTGAATTTCAAATTTACTTTCCTCACCGAAACAAAAGGAGGAGTAGAAGGTCATATTGGCACCATAATGTGAATTCGACACTTGGAAAATTTATAAAACAATCATGCTTTGTTCTTCAAGGGAATCACGGTTGGAATAAGAAATAAAAAGAAAATTTGTTTTGCTAATTTTGCTAAAATTGTTATTAACTTGTCATTATCAAATATAAGAGGATTATTATGGGGAAATGAGAAAGGAAATAATAGAGCATAAGTGGGCTTATAATGATTAAACATGCAGTTAAGAATTGAATTATTTATTGAACGATCCTACTTAAGTTTAGTTCCCATTAACTTGGCTCCAAAATGGGGCTGAGGGATCAACAAAAGAAAATGAATATAAGACATGGGCCCTTACTTACGTAAATTTCAGACCTAATATGATTTTAAGGTGATTAATGATTGAAATATTACTCTTGGTGATCTAAAGGCCCATATTTACTTAGGAGTTATTCCTAAGAAAAGATCAAAGCAAAGTTGCAATAAGCCATAAACCATTATTTTAGAATCAAGAAAGGAAAAATGAATGCAAAACTTTGAAGTGGGCAACTTTGAACCAAGAAAGGAATAAAATAATAAAATGAAGGCTTTTGTGTTTTAGGAAATAAAAGGCCCATAAAGTGGCAAAACATGGATAAATAGAAATTAGACAAGTACTGGAACCTAAGAAAATTAAATTGGGCCAATAGCTACATATAAAGCCTTGTGATCATAAATAATAAGTGTAAAGGCCCCTTAGCCCATGGAGGTTAATATAATAGAGGACATAATCCCTAAAGCTTATGAGTATTAATAGGAATGTTGACCCAATTTATGAAAATAGAAATTTAACTCAACAGCCCAATTAGAACCTTGATTATACAAAGGGAAAATAGCTAAAACCTATATGAGGAAACTTTAAATAGAGCCCAGATAAATTAGGACCCAAAAGAGGAACCAAAAATGAGGATAAATCACAATAATATAACACTTTAAATTTATTTGTTTAAAATATATTATCTTAAGTATTAATATATACTATATTTCCTTAGATGTATAGGTGAGCTAGATTACCTCTCTAACGTCCCTTCGAATTACTACGACTCTGGACGGTGATCATGGACTAGTAAGTAACTTGACTTTATTCATACAATATGATGTGCAGTTTAGTTGCACCAAAGGAAAAAAAAATAATAAATTGGCTTGTATGGGGATTTGGGATCATGTTTGCTTATATGTATATTGAATGACTAAGATACCTAAATTATAGAGGTAACTTTATATTGTGATGTTGTTATAAGATTTGATGAATGTCTGTAGTTGCTTAATCACTAAGAACCAGACTTAGCATTATCTAACAATTAATTTAATACGATCATGCATGGAATACCTACATTTGCATTAGCATTACATACTTATTGGTCACTATTGTTACGTATTACCTTTTGAGCCTATGACAAGTTTAGGGTTTCTAATGATAAGTTCTAGTTCCTCTTATTCAATCATCAGATTTGTGAATTCTATGAGAACTACTAGGTTTTATAGGAACGCTGGCCTTGGTTTTCACGTGACATGAGTAATACTTAGGGAGTTCTTTGTTTCTGGGTAAATAAATGTTTTAAAGGTTTTAAAAGTATTACCCCGATATTCTCTTATTCTACCATGCGCTAGTGGTAGGTGCTGAGTTCCTTAATCCCGATGCAAGGCATCAATCTCTACCTTATTTAGATTCTAGTCATCCAAACTTGTATGTGTATATAAGCATATGATTAAGTGAAGAATTGCATATGTGTGATAACGAAACTTATTTGCTTTGTTTGATATGTGTTTTATGGTCTAGTTATTTTCTGAGCTGTGGTTTGCTCACACCTTATAGATCATAGGTTTAGGGTAGTCCTAGTTCATTCCTATGAGAGATCTCATATTGCTACACACTATATCTATTGGTAGGATAGCAAGTGTGCAATGTGGAGAATGAAGACTGATGTTATCTTACAGTTTTAAAAGACACTTAGTATACTACAAAGACTATGTTCGAGTTAACTTATATTATTCGTTGTATTTTGCACAATATTTAAGTAATGTACTTCATGATGCTCTTTTGTGTATATGCTGTTTATTTGACTTTATAACCTTGATCCTGGATAAACATGTCGCATCTCTTCAAGTAGCCTAATCATATTATACCCTTGTGTCGATCTGAAGCCATAGCTTATCCTTAGTTGGGGATAGGTTACAGATAGATGCAAAGGCATGATGATATGTTTAAGGTATCCTTAGGGAATAACATGACACGTAAATGATCACCTTTCGTTCTTGCATTATCACACATCCAAGACCATTTCTTGATGCATCACTATGTACTGTATAGGGCTTCTCGAGATTTGGCAGCACTAAGATTGAAGTAGAGACGAGTCATCGTTTCAATTATGGGAAACTTTGTTCTCATTTATCCATCCATACAAACTTTTCATATTTCTGAGTTAACCATGTTAATGGCTTGGCTATTGTAAAGAAATCCTTTACAAACTTCTTGTAGTAGCTAGTCAAACTAAGAAAAGTTCTTACTTTTGTTATAGTCTTAAGTTGCTTTCATTCCATTACTACTTTAATTCGTGGGATCTACCGATATGACTTTTCCTGATACAACATGTCCCAAAAATGATATCTTATCTAACCAAAAGTCACACTTGAATAACTTGGCATAAACTTATGTTTCTTAACATTTGTAATGCCATCAAGTGTTTTTCATGTTGCTCTCGTGTGGTGGAGTAAATCAGGATGTCATCGATGAAGACTATTACACATTTATCTAATAAAGGCTTATACACTTGGTTCATCAAATCCATAAAGGTGGCAGGTGCATTTGTTAATTGAAAAGCATCACAAGAACTCAAGTGGACATAACGTGTTAAAAAGTGGTATTTGGCATGTCCTAGCTTGATCCTCAACTGATGGTATCTCGACTGTAAGTGAATATGTGAAACACACTTGCTTCTTGCAATTGATCAAAGAGGTCATCAATTCTCGAGAGTGGGGACTTGCTCTTGATGTTAACTATGTTGACTTCCCAATAACCAATGCACAATCTCATGGATCCATCTTCTTCTTTACAAATAAAACCGGTGCTCTCTATGGCGATACACTTGGCCCAATGTTCCAAACTCCTGTCACTGTTTCAGCAACTCTTTTATCTTACTTGGTGACATTCGATAAGGAGCTTTGGACATAGGCTTAGTCTTTGGCACTAAACAGATTTCGAAACCGATTTCTCACTTAAGGAGTAAGCAGGGTAACTCGTTGAGAAAGATGTTTCAAAATTCATTAACAATAGGTACATCATCCATTTTAGGTGTTCCTTCCTTTTCTCCCATGGCATCAATGTGACCTTCACATTCCATCGTGACTTCGTCACCTAATATCAACTTAAATGAGCTTAAATTTTGCTCCCTCATGATCATAGATTCTCCCATAAACACAACTTCCCTTCCACCTTGGTATGTAAAGCTCACCTTCTTTTCTTGACAATCCACTACAGCTTTAGTGAGCATCAATACCTCGGTTTGCAAAGCTCACCTTCTTTGCTTGACAATCTACTACAACTTTAGTGAGCATCAATCAACTTATACCTAAAATCACTTCGTATTCGCTCATCTCCAACACTATCAAATCGCTCACCATGTGGTGTCCTTGTATCTCGATAGGGCAATCTTTCAACATCTCACTAGTCGACACAATGCTTCTGTAGGGGTTTTTACTTGGAAACTAGTAGCAATGGTAACTATTGGTAATCCAGTTTGTCTATATAATCTAGTGGTGACAAACAAGTGCGTAGCTCTCGTGTCGACAAGACATAAGTGGTTTCACAAGCTACTTGTATATTCCTACATTCAACATGTACTATTTATTTTCGCACATATTCTATACTATGCTACCATCTACATCATGACTCAGATTTTTGGATTCTAATGTAATCTATTCTTACTTCTACTAAAATTTTGAGTAAGGGAAAAACAATATTAGGGTTTCAAGGCTAACCTATGACAGTCTGAAGTCATGGCCATCTCATTTTCTAGGTAACAAGCTCCATTCCTTCATCATCGCCTCCACGCACATCCACAGTCCTTTTAGGTTGTAAATCCTCATTCCGTGCACTAAGTTTCCTGAACGATTACCATTGTCATTATCATTTACGTTTTTTATTGAAGTGGATCCTCCAAAACAATTAGACGACCTGGCTAAAGCATTCTTCCTTTGTGGACATTCATTAGTGAGATGCCTATTCTATTTGCAAACGAAGCAAACAGTGGTGACTTTCTTTGGGCAGTCGGTGATTTTATGGTTAGGACTCCCATAGAAGTAGCACTTGTACTATAGCTAGGAGCATTATTTTGGATAATGCTTCCTTTTACATTTCTAACATGTCACTTCGATCTTTGGTAGCTCTTGCTTTCCACTTCCACTTCCTTGGAAACTTCCAAAGGGCTTAAACCTCTTGACCTTGTAAGCTTGAACTGTATCCATCGTAAGACTTCTTTCTGAACACAAAAGTTTTCTTTTCAGATGCTTTGGTCTATCTCTTAGCACCTTCTACTATCCGAGCTCTTTCTACTAACTCTTGATAGCTTCGTATGTCAAACTCTTCAAGCCTAATTCGAAGTTCCTTGTCCAACCCATTTAAGAACACTTGTCTTTTTAACCTCTCACTGTATTTGTAAGAGTTAGGGGCATACTGTAACAACTTGCTAAATTCTGTTTCATACTGCTTAATAATCTGACCTCCTTAGGATATGTGTAGGAAATCTACATTGTAGTGAACACTTAAGCTACCTGGAAAGTAATTTTCTAAGAATTTGCATCTAAATGTCTCTTAGGTGATTAGAGGTGGTAGCTCTTTGCTCTTGGACTCCAACCAAATTCTTGCGTTAAATCTCAGTATATAAGTACCATAATCTAGTCTGAGATGATGGGGTACTTCAAATGTGGTAAAGGATTGCTCGATTTGAGTCAACCAATCTTTTGCTTCATCTGGCTTCCCAAAAGGTCCATCAAAATATTGGTTGCTTTTGATGAAGTCAGGCAAGGTACACTTGTGGGGTCTAGGTGGTGGTAGTGGCAACAAAGGGGCGGCAGTTGTCGGAGCAACAGGGACCTCTTGTGGAGCTATGGCTAGTGTAGGAGCTAGAGCAAGCACATTATGCATTTGTTGTATGAAGGTTCCTAACATAACTGGTAGACTTCCAATGGTCGCTAACACATCACCTTATTGGCTCTATTAAGGTAGATTCCTTGTGTTTTCTGGTTCTAGAGGGAGGACATTGGGTTAATGATAGGGGAGACCTCTTCCTCTTGGAGTTCGGCTATTTTAATGTTTTACTTAATTAAGTCATGATCCTTTCTTTAGACAAATTTTTAAATTGTGCGGAAATTCATGGAAATCATAGTTTATGGCATAATGATCAATAGTTTGAGTAAATAGAAATCAAGTGAAAGATTTAAGAGATGAAACCAAAATCAAATCAAAACACAAGTGGAAAATTTGTTAATCTCAAAAGGAACGTATTACATAGAAAGATCAAACAAAACATGACACAAAATACAACTTCGATAGAGACAACACACAAAAGACACATTTCCTAAAAGAAAACTCATAATTGGACATATGGGATAGGCTCAGTCTACATTCTTCCTAATACCATTTCGGGTTACATCAAGAAAGAATGCATTGGACTTGTGGGATTGCTCATTTTCCTACATGACTACAACTTGATTCATAACAAATTGGTGGGATGCCTTCCTAACGACGTTGATGCCAACGGTCAAGGCCTTCTTCATTGTTTCTTTTCTTAGTCATGGAGAGGGAGTGAGGCCTTGTGGTCCATGGCTTGATGATCCTTTATGCTTCTTGCTCATGAATTTTTTCAAATACCTTTTTACTGGCAACGTTGTCACTTTTTGCTTCAAGTGGAGTTCTGGGTTGATTGACATCCCATCTTTTGTTCTATGTTGTGGATTTTCCTCTTCTAGATTGGTGTCTATCATCACTACCTTTTTTGTTTGGTCCCACTTCTATGGTTAGTCTTGGTGCAAGTGTATGTGACTGACGTTGGCCTAAAGAAGCCATACCAGGGGTGTACTTTGCTTGCTAGTATTGAGCACTGAAGTTCTTTTTGGGATTTTCCTTGGTTCCTCCCATGGTCCTCCTCCAGTCTTCTTCTTCTTCTTCTTCTTCTTCTATCATTAGCTAATCTCCATCTATACTTCCTCTAGTTGAATTCCATTAGAATGGGTACTTGTGGATGATTGTTTTGTGGCTATAGGAGGATGTTTCTATATGCTCCATACCAATAGAAATGGTCTTCAAAATCAGCCCTCAATGATTTGCTGTGATTGGTGAGATCATCTTGGGCATAGACATAGAGAGGTCCTAATGCATCAAAGTCTAAAAATCAGGGAACTTAAGGGTTCCCTTGTTCCTTAAAATGAATGTCTTTTCTTGCAGCATTGGCTTACTATAAAAGAATGTCAGGATCCTTTAGATGCCATACATTACCTCTTAATCCGACCATATTTCCTTCCTTAAGGAGTCATGCCCTACTCCTTCTACTAAACTTCCCACACGATATGTCTCAGCCCTCTTTCCACAACTTAAACATCACTTTGAGCAAAGGGGTCACCAGCCAGAGCACAATCTTTGCATAGAACCCTTAGTCTTAGCTAGTATTGGTGAAGGTCTCTTCAAAACTTTTTCGAAACTCTTTGTCTTTTCTTTTCATTTCTCTTAGGGTTATCTATCAACAAAATAATAAAAGTTAGTCCTTAAAGTTCATCTTCTTAGTCTACTTATCTATCTATACCTAAGCCTTTTATTATCTCCTTTTTTTTTTCTTACTTAATTATCTAAGTCCAATTTCTATTGTCATTTTTTGTAATTCATGTTGCTCTGATACTAACTTTAACTGTCACATCCCAAAGCGTATCCTAAATGTAGTTGTTTACCGGACACAATATTAAAGCTTATGAATGACTACCTTAGTCACACAAAAGCTTCAATATCATGTGCAAGGCATGCTTACATGATAATAGGAACTGGTGGAGTTAAGTAATTTTAGAAAATAACAATATAGATAACATTCAAGAATTGTTAAAAATAACTTCATAACCACTTATCTTTCATTTTGTGGAGAATTTTGATTAGATTTTGATAATTGCTTTAGAATTTCCATTTTGGCAGTGCATTAGATTTTGAAGATACACGGAATGTATTAATAGACTTGGAGATGCTGAAGTCAACTAGTAAATTTTATGTATTATTTTCATTTTGATTGTTTTTTTTTTTAGGTCAACATACCTTTAATAAAAAGATTAGGGGAAGTTCCTAATACCACCTATTTAGTTATTAAAACAAAGCACACAAGTACACATCGCACAACCATTTAGAATTTCTATTTTAAGATAAGAGGCAAATCCTAGTTTTGTCTAAGTCAGTTGTGATCTATTTAAATTTAGCCAAATTTTAATTTAAGTCCATTTTCGAAAATAAATAAATAAATAAATAACACTTATAGTTCAAAATATATCGCAAAACAAAAAAGATTGCAAGAAAAGCATATATCTCACTATGCAAAAATATACCATATGATGAAATAGGTCACAAGGAAATATATATCACATGGTAAAAACATATCACAAGGTATATAGCATGCAAAATCACACAATATTTTAGCTTAATCCATTTTCATATATCAGCAAAAAGTAAATTTAAGCTAAGTTGATTAATTTAGTGTAGTAAATCAATTTTACGTAGTTTTCAATTTAAGCCAAGCAAACAAAACAAATTGAAAACCAAGTTTTTGCTACACTTAATTCACCAATTCTAAAACTAGTCCTAATCTATTATGTTTTAGCAAATGATTAGGATAAACATCTATCCTAATACCATTTTAACTGTCACGCCTTAAATAGCATCAATGCATAATTAGTTCCACCATGTATAATATTTAAACATTACAGGTAAGGCGATCCTAAACAACAGTTTATGGTGATCGTTTATAATAAATTTTAGATTCTAAAAACATTTAATTAAATTTTGAAAAAATTTGAGATCGTAGCAGGAGGTAAGCTTTTTATAAAAGATTTTCAAAAGGCTACTCCTATGAGTAGACCAACATTTATAAATAAATATCATACTATCAGGTATGTCAAAATACATAATGTCTAGCATCTCAAAATACAATCATGGGCTTATAGATAGGCCCTCATCAATATATAATTTTATGACCAAATCTTAAATAAGATAAAATAAGTCCAGTGATCCAAGTCGCTCCACTCATTAATAGGCTTTTTGAGAGTTGTCCCATACTTGAGATAATCACAAACATCAAAATCAGTACCTTAAAAAAAAAAAAAAAAGGAGCCAAAGTCTAGTACGACAGGAACACAAGCACACACAAGATGGGCACATACACATACTCTAAATGCAATGCAACAAACAACAATTGATATCTTTTTAATTAAAGTGCAACAAAACAACAGTGAAACACACACACACCTCAATAATAAGGAAACTATGGGTCCTAAGTAGTAGCATCTGGTAAGGGGGTTAATGTAGGTAATTCGAATATCTATATCTCCTACTTCTACAAATAATGGCCTCGTCTAGGGGGGAAGAAGGTAGGGTCACAGTCATTACATATCTCTACCTATCTCAGCCCATGATATAATCCGGCTTAACTGGTCCCATAAATGCGACCCATGTTATATTACTTCTCGCCGATCTAGGTAACGTTTCCATACCATTTTCCTTCAACTAGCTGTCAAGCAACCAAGGGATACATGAGTAGCCTAAGTGTTTAAATACCATGCTGGTGAAAGAATCTAGTAAATGCCTAAGGAAAGTGGATTATGCACTAATTATTGTCTTTGCAAGAATTTAATGCCTAATTATGCAATACAACAAATAAACAACAACAATTAAAGTATAATATATAAAAAAGTGAGGTTAGAGAAGATTGCACCAGGTTTTAACTTGGAGTTCAGTCCATTCCCTAGTCTCCACGGTCTACAAACAATGCCTTACTCAAGGAGGATTTCACACACTTACATTCAATTCAACAACTAATGCTCCAAGATGAGCTACACCACAACAACTACCAACACAACAACAAGCTTGAGTTATGCTTTTACAACAAGCTCTCAAGCAATTAGACACAACTCAAGATTCGACAACTAATTACTTACAAACTTAAGTGTAGGCCTTATGAGAAATAGCAAGCTTAAGAACTAATGGCACTACACTTATTTTCTCTCACTTACATAAAATAACATAAATCATAATACAAACTTTGAGAGAGTGTTTATAAGATTGAAATGTAATAATGAGCTCTAGCAACTCCTTATATCTACACAACAACTTATATATTAAGCTCGTTTAAAAGACTAGTCGTTACCCCTGTAGAAGATCTTCAATAATCGAGTGAAAAAAAGACTCCAACAGTTAAAAAGGTTACGATAGGTCTAAACCTTTTTGCAATTGGTCCAAACTTTTTGGACTCTTAGGCATTATGTTCATTAAAAGATCCAAACCTTTTGCAACTAGTCCAGACTACTAGGCATTTTGTGGGTTAAAAGGTTTAGACCTTTTTAAAAGGTTTGAACTTGTTGAATAGTTCAACACTATTTCGTATTTTGGTTATATCTCTCTCATTTGGACTTCGATTGAGGTGATTCAAGATGCTACGGAAAGCTTATAAAGAGCTCTACAAACTTTCGTGTTTTGAGTTTTAGAAAAATCCAAATGAATTATGCCTAAAACTCTGCTACACTCTAAACTTGCAAAAATCTACACAAGCACAAACCAAAACACATATATATTGCACAAATGATTTCAACGAATCACATATACAAACATAAGACACATCATGCACAAATTTAACTATCTCAACTATATATATGTTTTGCTAATTAAGTATAGCTTATTCCAATCAAGTGGGTAATTGTGTAATCTACTTCCTCATCAAAATCCAAATGGAACTTACTAGTTCAATAATCTCCCCCTTTTTATGAGGATAATCTTGCACAATTAACTTCCCCTCAATTTAATACTCCCCCTTAGTTAAGCATCCAAGTTCTACAGAACTTTTAGCAAATAGGATAAAAAAAAAAAAAGAAAACTTTGATGCTTAACTCAAAGGGAAACTAAAGTTACACTTACTTAACAAACAAACATATATACACTATTCATGCATGTTACTTGTGTATTCCAAAAAGATGTTTTAAATATATTTGAGCCACTCAAACTCATGTAAAACAATTTATCACAAATTTATGCATGTTTTTCTCAAAAATTGAATGATATGTTTCTCAAAGATGCACATATTTACCTCAAAGGCTTTTCAAACATTTTCAATTATTCAAACAAGTCTCAAAAGAAATGTTAAACATGTATGCACCAAAAATATGAGAATCCATTTTCATACATTAAAAATCAAGTTTTAGCACAAATTAAGCTTAAAACATGCATAACGCAAGATATCATCAAAGAATTCATGTCTAGGCACATCCAACACTTCAAGAAAGTTTGAAAAGATAAGTAAGCATGTTAGATTTAAACAAACCTACATAAATAATTACAAATTTGTATGCATTTTAGTCATCAAAAACATGATTTTTCCTAAATGTGTGCATAGATTTTGGCCCATTTTTGACCCAAAACATGCACAAAAATATTATATCATAAAAAATTTCATGTTTAAGCACATCAAACACGTTATCAACATAGACAAAAATGGTACAACCTATTGAATTCAACCAAACTTTGAATGTACCTCATTTTTACCCTTGGAGCCACTTAGGGTACTTATAAAAACACAATTATCTCTTTGATACCCGTTTTTGCTTAGGTCTTTTGGGGTTAGTCAAAACAAAAGTTCCCTTCTTGATACCTAAACAAACTTGCTTGTGTGATCCAAATGAATTACTTTCCTTATTGCACAATTGTGTGCAATATGACTAGCTTTCCACAATAGTTACAAGTATCATAAGTAACTCTTACAAATCAAATCTTATGATTTGCAACTATTATTCCCACTATAGCCAATACTATGTTTATTAAGATCACTTTTTGTTTTCTAAGTAGAGTATTCAACTTCATCTCACTATTGGAGTAATTGGCTATGATTGCATTTGTTTCATCTAAGATAGCTTTTAAATTCTCATTTTCCTTTTAAAGCTCATTAAGCTCCTTTAGTATTTAGTGCATGCAACATTTTTATCATCACCATTCGAAGTTTTAACTTCTAAGTTAAGCAAATCATTTTCAACTTTTAGCTTTTCATTCAATTCGCTTAACTCATCATTCTTTCCTTTTAACTTATTATTTATTATTCTTCTTATCATTTTCCAATTCCAAAAATTCAAGTTCATGCAACTTCTCATTTTCTATTTTAATTTTGTCATGCTCATTTCTAAAAAATCCATTTTATCTCCTACTTTCTTCATCAAGGTTTTAAGCATGCTATTGTTTTCCTCCATTTTAATTTATTTACTACAAACTTTATCATACATTTCACAAATTTCATCATAAGGAACTTGAGAAGAATTAGAGTATACCTCATCATCTAAGGCCATCAAGCATATATCTTCATCCAAGTTGGATGAATCTTCATCACTCCATGTAGCCACAAGTGCCTTCTTCTTTACTCATTTGTTTCCTTTCACATCATTTAGGCAATGTTGTTGAGCATGTCCCGATTGGTTGCACTTGAAGCAAGTGATGGTTTTTCTCTTGGATTTTGAGGCGTGGTTTCATCTTTCTTCTTCATTTTCTTGTTTACCTTAAAAAACATTGTGAATTTCCTTGTAAGTTTGTCTATCTCCTCATCATCTTCTTCACTTCCTTCCTCAGCACTTAATTTAGAGCATGAGGATTTTCGAGCAAAGTCCTTTTTGATTAACTCCTCTCTATGCTTCTTAATCATTTCATGAGTCCTAAGGTTTGTAAGAAGTTGTTCATTAGAGAGTCGGCTCAAATCATGCGCCTCTTCAATGGTGGTTCTATCATGCCTCAAAATAGGGCCTAGTAGGATTTCCTTAAAATTATCATATCACGTGTGCACCTATAATCGGAGAATCACCTTGTAAGCTAGAGATTACAAGACTTTATCTTATTTATTTACCTCATAAAATTTAATTACATGGATATAATATCTTTATCTAAACTTATTATGGAATTTGATTTTCCATAGCCTATCAGGATCGTAGAGAATTGGTATCCCCTACCAAATAATAAAGTTGGGTATCAACCAACAAAATACATGATCTTACTTGATTATATAAGTTATTTGATTTGCAATCTAAGTTCATCATGATCTACATCTCTAATTTCGATAAGGTCTTATGGAGAGCACTGTTCACACAATCTTAACCTAATCCCTGTTAGTATTATTCCTGCACAAAAACTATTGGAGGCTGTGCAAAACCACAAGCTCAGTAAGATAACTTGACTAGACCACACATCAAGCAATAACAAATAAGTGTAATTAACAAGCATATGTCATGCAACAATCAACCATATGTACAAGTACAAGTTTTGATAATCCGAAATCCAAACATGATGTAGATTTATGTTCTCTCATCAGCTTAGAAGGAATCCATGATGAGTGATAGACTATGCCCTTGAGAATCAGAGAACCAAGAAGAATGGGTATCATAAACTCTCACAAATTAATTTTAAACATTTCACTCTTATCCTTGGAACAAAGAAACTCCATTAAGTATAAGCCCTTTCACATCGATACCACGAGCGGCGCTCCTTCGATGCCATTTTAGTTCCTATGGAACCGAACAGTACAAAGGTACTCTTGTGTAGAACTAGGAAAATGTTATCTAGAAAAACCAAGTGCATTACCAGAGAACCGAAATGCTAATATGTAGCAGGGTCACCACTCCTTTTAATGTGGTATATGCAAATTATGTAATGCATCTCGATTTCATTTATGGTACCAACAACTTTTAATCAGATTTAAGGTGATCATACAATTCACAGACAAATATCAACATGCTTCATACAATAATGATCATATAATAGAATTGTAAGGACCCGCTATCACCCCTATAATTAAAATAGGTGATAACAGTTTCCCAACCACATATAACCTGTAAGTTTATATATAAGGTTGTCTAAAAGAATTGTTTGAGGAATTGTTTATCTAATTCCACATAGTTAATATAATAGAAACTATAATTTTTCTAAACTTTAAACAAAATACACTACTCCATTATCATATTTTGCAAAAGAAGTAAACTTAAGTCATATATAGCTAAGTACATATATATATATACACATATTACATCCAAAAGCTTCTTATAATCCTTAACAAAATTACAAACACAAAATTCAACTAAAACCTTAAATACAACCACAAGACTAACATAACTATTCTATTACAAAAAAAAATTGGATTCCACCAAGTCTAAGGTCATCTCTAGTCCTCCATATCATCAAGAAAATCCTCGAAATCGGTTCCATACCCCATACTCATGTAAAACTCGTCGGATTCATCACCTAAAATGGTTAAAATATGAGCCAAAGGCCCAGTACATAAGTAACGAATACAAATGCAAAGTGATTCACACATGCTTAATCTAAATGTAAAATGCAACAACCAATAATTTATTACTCAATCTTTAGTTAGTCTTTCATCATGGGAGTATTCAAACTCCGGCCAATAAGGATCTAGTATTACGTCCGCCTCCCTGAGTAGTCCCTACTGTTCATACAGACTAGGCAGCCCTACTTTCCGGCGTAACCGTAAAACTAAGGGATCTTGAGTAACGCATCACGACGCTCAGGGAGTTGATATGAGTAGCTCGGATACTCATATCTCCTAAATTATTTTATCCAATAACGAGAAAGTACCCTGCCCCTAATCTGAGTAAGGTGCCGCTCTTCGAACCAGATTCAACGGCAAACAAGGACAATCAACACTCATCAATTAATAAAAATTTTCTTAATTTAGAGCAATTTGATTTGATGCCTACCCTAGCAAAGAAATAAGCAAGTTACTGCGTACTTGAGATAGCTCGGGAACTAATGGGATTGGCTGAGCGAGGATCTATAACTGTTTAAGACAATATTAAATTTCCCACTTAGTTTAAGCACTAATTAACTAGTTGCAATATAATAATCAAAGAAATTCAAATAAATTAATACAATGTCATAATAGATCATTTAAATATCCTATTATATCATAGAACACTTAACAAATATTTAATTGATTATATACCAAGTTTTGGAAAATTTTGAAGAAAGTTTTTGAAAATGAAAAGTGCAAGGGATACGCTGGCCTTCAACGCCGGCGACTTTGAACCGTGCGCAATACACTAAAGTTTAACACTTGCCAATACTGGTAGCATTCAAGGATACGCTGGTAGCCTTCAATCTGTGTCGGCGGCTTTGAGCCGGTATAGAATACAACTCTAAACTCCTAAAAATTACCGAGAGTTACACGGGGTTGGTCCACGCCCGTGATTACCCCCAACACTGGCAACGTATCCATGTATGCCAATAGCTTTGGATCCTACAGCGGCAGCCTTCAGCCCGGCGTTAAAAATTATGATTCTGTTCTCATTCCACAACGCCTCTAAGCCGGCGACTTTGGAACCTCAGTAGCCGGCGTACGATTTGAAAAATAAACACTGGCAAACTTTTCTAACAAAAGCCGGCAGCATTTCAAGCGGCTTTAAAAAAATCGATTCTGTTCACTTCCAACACCGCCTCTATGCCGGCGGCATTGAAGTACCAGATGCCGACGTACGCTCAAAATTAAACCTATGCGAAAATGTTTTGTTTCCCCTATTTTCTTATAAAACTTATTCACTTCAAAAATTCTCCAAACTTAATCTAAGCTTTCCAAAGCTTGTTATACGTTTTAAACACTATCCAAATAGCATAAATTCTACTTCTAATCATCAAACATCAATTAGTACATAAACTTCATTCTAACCTAAGCTTTACAACCAAATACAAGAAAGAACATAAAATAAAGAGATTAGGCTTGCATTTAACTTACATGATTAAGCCTGGCTTGGAGTGATGTTTGAATCCAAAAGCTTGCAATTGATTTTGGCTTAGGGCTTAGGGTTTTGAGATGAAAGGAAGAAAGAAAGAAAAGAAATGAAAAGAAAAGAAAAATTCGTATGAAGTGATTAGGGCTGCCAAAAGGGTCCATAATTAGTCCAAAATGAAGTCAATATTAATCCAAAGTTTGACTTTAGAGGTATATTTGACCTGAGGTTAATTTGGTTAAATTTGAAATGCATTTGAGTTTGATTTGAGCTTAAAAAGTAGACTTTAACTTTGTAAAAATACTGCCATCCATTCTTAAACAATTCACAAGTTATTTTATTAAATTCTAAACATAATACATACATATTAATTTGCAAAAGACACACTTATTCATTACACTATACACACATTAATACATATAATACAATAATATTAATTTCATTATACTTCACAAATACAAAATAACACATATTTAGCACATATACTAATTATATTATCCATGCACACACACACACACACACACATATATATATATATATTATCTCATTTCAATAACACATTAGAATATAAATTAGGAAATTCATAGCTATTTCAGCTTATATTATGATAATTTGACAATAGAGCATACACCAAGCATCATGCCATATACCCAATCCCGCATGCATATCAGTTGAATATATTATTAAAAATGCAACTATACGACAAACATAAATAATGTGATAAGGTTAAAGTTACTCACTTGTTATTCTCACTAATTTGTTGTATTATGCTATTAGAAATCTAAGTACTGTTATATTTTTCCTATAAAATAAGATAATAGATGTCTATTACTATACTGTTTATTTATATAATGATATTAAGGGTATTCCTTCATATCCCAATTATCAATTTTAGTATATTTTTACATACTTAGTTAGGAGCCTTATCTTTATATAAGTTATGATCTTTTGGTATAGCTGTAGAATTTAGATTTATTTAAGAGAAGTCTTCTTAATTTATAGAATATTTTGAACCTTATTCAATAATTCTATTATCAAGCTTTTATTGTTTATGGGGTTTTTTAGTATGTCTACCTTAAGGTAGTTGATGTTTGCTATCTATTATTTATTTTCATTTTACTTGTCTTGATCTTACTTGACATTTATATTTTATTTAGGGTGTTTTCTTTATTCTAAATTTATTTTAAGTATCTCTTTCGTTAATGTCTGTATTGATAGTGAATTTTTATTATTTCTTCGTTTGTCAACCTTATCTATCTTATGTTAATTGAAATTTCTATTATTTATATAGTTACATTTAGTATTTAATTCTTTAATTATTTTCTAACATATTCGCAGTTTTCTAGAGTTTGAATATATGTCAAACATTTATTAATCTTAAATTTTATTTTTATCGAATAATTATAGAGTTTGTGTTTAATAGTTCAATATTTTATTATTGTCATCATCATTATTTTTATATTGTTCTTTAGTTTGACCATCTTATGGTAACTAAAATTATTTTCTATTATTTATTTTCATCGTATTTCTCTTGATCTCATTTCATGTTTTTATCCGTAATTTATATGAATCACATTATCTTTAAATATAAGCTTTTCCTATTTTCCATTCTTGTATTTTTAGTTATTAGGATAATTATCAGGTAATTATTATAACTTAATCTATTTGTTTATTACATAAAAGTGTTTTCTATTTGTAATGATTACTAAATTTAATTCTTAACAAATATTAATCCTACTAATCTAAATTTTTTTTATAATTATTTACTTATTAAATTTTATCTTTTGCACTTATATATATATGTATAATTTGTTATGGACGAAATAAACTTCGTTTAGGGAGAATTTGCACGTACGTTGGCAGAAGGATGCGGTGTTCGTGTAATTTTTACGTAACTTTGTTCCAGGGAATGCTGGCTTTGAAGGCCGCCAGCTTACCATGCATCTCACCGGCCTTGGATTACATGCTGTCGACATTCATGAAAAATTTTGTGTTACAAAAATTACGTAGCTTCGTTCCAGTACATGCCGAATCAAAGGCCAACGAACTACCCACATACACCGTCAACCTTGGATATATACACTGCTGGCGTAGGGCTAGTGTAGGTACTGTTCATCATCTTCTTCATTTTTCTTCAATTTGTATCTTATTTTTCTTATATTATATGTATTATACTAGTGTTTAAGCTACTTCTAAGTATTTTGTCCATGGTCTACAACTATTTTTCGTCACATATCATCTCATATAACATCTTATAATCATCATACTATATGATTTTCTACTTCTATATATAATATTACATAAATAGAGTTTTAAGATTAGATATTACCTTGTCTGGGGCTATAATGAAGTTGCTAAACCCTTCTCCAAACTTGATATGAATCCTATGTTGATAAGAACATGGTTCAAGCTAATGTTTAATATATGAACTATCTTAAAACGAATTTACTTACCTTGACTTGATCCTTTTCCAAAGCTTGTATTGTCTTGTTGAATCTTTATTTAATGGAGTTATGTTTTGCGTGTGTTTTTGTTGCTTTGTTGGTCTGTTTGTGTGTTATTTTTCGACTAATTTTGGTGTGTTATAAATGTTCTTGTTTGTAGCTAATTAAGGGGTATTTGTAGGCAAGGTAACAGCAATTTCTAAGGGAGGTTTTCAGCTAAAATGAAGAGAAATTTCCTCATTGAATTCTACTTGTTTGTGCATGATACTTTGCATTTAATGTATTGCTTATTTGGACAATTTTGATTTGTTTTACAATCTATTATATTGACTTTTGTTGGTGCAATTTGACTCCTTGTCTTGAAGATTTCGGTTGGCAAATTCTTAGATAATTCCAGCCGCATATCACAAGCCTTTTCCACTAAAAAAGTACAACAATTATAATATAATATTAATTAATTAATTATCTTAATTTTAGGATAGTTTATTAAGCAAAACAAGTATATTTAGATTAGTTACTTAGGAGTTTCGTCTTCGAAAATTTATTAACGCTTTTATAAATTTTCTAGATTATCTTTGAGTTCAAATTTTTAGTTTAAAATTTACTTGATTAAGGTTTTGTAGGCCAAATAGGTCAAATTTGGGTTTTAGTTCCTATAGACTCAAAATTTTCTAACTAGATCAATAGTACAATCCATTTATTTTTCTAAGGTATAGATTATTAGTTACGGATCTATTTTCATTCTTATCGTGTATTTATAACACTAGCGATTCATCTTTTAGTTATTATTTTATAGTTAATATGTTCTATAAATAGATTGTCTTTTATTGTTTTTTAAATGTATAGCTACTTTTAATTATATCTTGAGTTATTTTTTAAAAGTATAAAATCTTGTCTTTGGTATCTATTAGGGTTAAAGAATTTCCTATTCGGATTTTTAAATTATAAATGATTTTATTACTACTCAGAAGTTTATTCTAGAATTTTTATTTGGTCCTTTGTTTAATATCTAGTTTACATTTACTACTCGCTTATAAAAATTCTCAGGTTGCAATGGTTAAATCAGGATTTTAATCTTTGTAGACTTAAAATTTTTTGACTAAAACATTAGTATAATTCAAATATTTAATTAAGGTTTAGTTTTTAGATATTGATCGATTTTTTATCTTTTTGCTTATTTTTTAATCTTATTGATTTATCTTTAGATTATCTTTTTTATAACTAATAGGTTCTAAAAAGTAATTGTCTTTTATTGTAATTGAAATTTAACATCAACTATGATTATTTGTTGAATTATTGTTTCTTGTCACTAAATATTATGTTTTACTATATAGGAGTTATTTATCCTATTTATTAATAATAATAAATTTTCTAGTGCTATTCTATAATTTTAAAATATTAAGGATAATTTGAAAATCATTGTATCATTATTAGAATCTTATTTTTCTAAATATTGAACTTAAGAAAACTGATTTTGGATTTTTTAGTAAAGATTGGTTTATCATTGATCGTTATTTGTTTAAAGTTATGGAAGTCATAATTTGCATTTTAAAATTTTATTGACATGGATTCTAATTTTTCTAACTATAATCAAATTTGTTCATATTTTAATACTTTTAATTCGCGAAAAATTAAGAGCGATTTTTGCTACTTTTTGTTATAGTTCTTTATGATTCTATATTATATTTTTAATAGTTATTATAATTATTTTATGTAAAATTAGGAGATTACATGTTCTTTTGACCTTCCACTCCTTTGGTAATGACCTCAGAATTTTAAAGTTAATCTCAACATTAGCAATGTCTTTCCAAGAATTGACAATTGATTCAAATATATATAAATCTATCATGCATTGCATCAATTGTCTCATCGGTCTTCATTTTGAAAAGTTCAAATTCACCACAAAGAAGACTAATTTTTGTATCTTTTACCTTAATAGAACCTTTATAAGTATTTCCAAACTATCCCAAATTTCTTTTTGTGGATTTACACATGCAAATCCTACTAAAATCACTTTCATTTAAGCCATAATACAAAATATTCATTGCAACTTCATTTAGTTAGACTTTTTCTTTTTCAGCCTCTGTATAATTGGATACATTTTTGTCTCCTATAACTATAGGGCCATTTCCTATTACATTCTACAAAACAAATGTTGTGCTTTTAAGAAAATCATCATTCTACACTTCTAATATGCATAATTTGTTCCGATTAAGATGATTGGCCTATTTGTAGCTTATCCTTCCATAAAACCTAAGGTGCTACTAGTCATGATCTTATACTCTAGATGCGATTAAGCACTTATCCTAGAGTTCTAGCTTTGATACCAATTGTCATGGAACGGGAGTTGAGTTCTCGTGCGACATTTGTCCATCCCTCATATCATCGTTTGTTGCTAATCTCGATAACAAGCCAGTCATATCTTCCCTATTTTATCTAGGCTTGTTTCGAGCCCCAAATTCTCATGGGGAGTGCCCTCTTGGCTTTGTCATAGTCCTCCACATATTTGAGAGGCTCAACTACTCCAATTGTTTTTGGCCTACCTTAGCCTCATCAGGAGAGTGACATAAACTCCCGACTAGTTTGATCATGGGAAGCCAGACCCACCTTCAGAGTTTACCCACTCTACAAATAAACCCCTTATTGATGCTACTCATAACATTATATACCTAAGTTAAACATTCTTTCATGACCCTCAACTCTTGGACTGTGACATTCTCCCCCGCTTAAATTCATGATGTCCTCATCGTGAGGCAAATCTACTACCACTATCCGCTGTCTCAAGAACTCAACCCCACCTCGACATCTGTTGTCAACCCACCTAAGATCATGTCACTAAGACTTTGGTTTTCCACATAATTCCCCTTGTCCTTACCCCATTCTCCATCTTCCAAGATCACCTCTTATTGAATTGCCCAATGATAGAGTTTGAGAAAAAATTCTTGCTTTAACCCAACTTACGGTGTAACTACTCTCTAGTAATGATGTCTTCTTTTTGGTGGCCACTTTACTTGAGCTTTATTCACACAAGATAAGTTTAAAACAAGATTAGTACATATTCTGTCTCTATCCTCTAACAACGATGTCTTCCCTCTAGTGGCACTCCTCTTGAGCTTTACCTACATGAACCGCATCCATTACAAGAATTACCCACTCATTAAGTAGTCTAGATAGCATTTAAGTGGTCTAACAAAGCTAGGGATTTTAGATCTAATACCAATTGTTAGAATCTAATGGATACCTAAGGAATGTGAATTATACACCAGTTTTTGTCTTTGTAAGGATTTAATAGGCTAATTATGCAAAACAACAAATAAACAACAACATAAAGTAGAATATATAAAGAGTGAGGGTTAGGGAAGATTACATGAGGATTTAACGTGGAGTTAGGTCTGCCTTCTAGTCTCCATAGTTCACAAACAATGCTTCACTCAAATAGGACTTCACACACTTTCATTCAATTCAACAACCAATGCTCTAAGATGATCTATACTACAACAACCACCAACACAACAACAAACTTGAGTCATGCCTTTACAACAAGTTCTCAAGCAATTAAGCAAAACTCAAGATTCTACAACTAATCACTTACAAAATTAAGTGCAGGCCTTATAAGAAGTAGCAATCTTAAGAGCTAAAGGCACTACACTTTTTTTCTCTCACTTACATAAAATAACAAAAATTATAATTGTAAACCCCTAATTTTTAGGGTAATATCAAGTTCAAACCCTAAACCGGAAAGTCAACCAGAAAACCTAAGTCAACAAATTCCCAGGAAACCCTAGTAGTTTAGATCCGGCAATCTCGTATTCCTAAAATAAGGAGTCGATATATGAGTAAAGGGTATATTTTGGTTTATAATAATAATAGGATGTTTTAAAAGATAAGATTAGCAAATTTTCGACCTATTTAGAATCCGATCGAGTACAGACTTCAAAAAGTTTGTCTCGGGGCTCAAAATATAAAATATATGATATTTGTAAACCCCGGGAATTTTTCACATTAGTACTCGACTTTATAATAGATTGTATAAACTAGATAATAGATTTAGATTCTGATTGAAGTCTAATAATAGAATAATATTTAGATTTTTGGATAAATGAAAGATTTAGGAATCGAATAAAGAAATTCTTTAACCCTAGTTAATACCGAAAACGAGATCTTGTATCTTGAATAACTAATTCAAGATATGATCTAAAATCTAGACCCGAAACTTAGTATACAAATAGATTAAATAGGAAATATGTATATAAAGATTAAATGATTGTTTTTTATCTCGATAATGATTCAAGACTAGAATAACGAATAGTAATGAGTTTATATTTAGACTTAAACCCTAAATTTGAGATTTCTAGTTGAAATTAAAAGCTACTAATAAGAATTTCTGTTTAGTATCCAAAACTAAAGATATATATATATTATATATATAATAAAATTTAATTTCTGTATTAAGTCCAATACTGCATAAATGACTATTTATGCTCTTAAATAGAAAATGATGATCAAAAAATGAACTGTTAGGATTTTAAATACACAACAAAAATACAAACTGACGAATAACTCAAAATCTAAACTTCAAATAAATAATCAGATCACGCTATTGTTCTAAACCGAATTTTCTTAAGCTATCGGAGCCTGAAACAAAAATTGACCCAATGAGCTTAAGAAATCCAAAATCGCGGGAGATAAAATTATACGAAT
This sequence comes from Combretum micranthum, assembly GCA_024138025.1. NCBI lineage: Eukaryota > Viridiplantae > Streptophyta > Magnoliopsida > Myrtales > Combretaceae > Combretum > Combretum micranthum. The sequence continues at coordinate 37,054 of JAMXBD010001217.1, forward strand.
AATTAACTACGTATATATATAATCTCAATTTGTATTATTTGAAAATCTAAGTGTTTTGTATAACTTTATACACCTATTTTTGTACGAAAAACTTCCAAATATTAGCCGATATATACCCGTATAACTCATATAATTAATTCAAAATTTAATTAGAATAATAAACTAATGTATATATGTATGTTTTTGGCTAAGTTCGGTGGAAAGGGGAGAAGAAAGAGGAGCCGGATTTTTGCTCAAATCATGCACCAAATTAGTCAACAAATTTAACCTCCACACTAATCAAACAATGCCAACACACACTAGCATTTATGAGAATGACAATAACAAATTAAATGAAGAGAAATTCGGAGGAAAACGAAGGAGAATAAGCAGCCGCAACCTCTCCTTCTCTCTTCTATTTATATAAGTGTTTAAAGCCATTAATGAAGAACAAACAAAACCCATTCATTCCCAAGTCCTACAGCACGAAATAAACTCCCAAATATCAATCAAAATGAATCAAAAACAGAAACAAACGGATCATAAAACATAAGCTCGGATCAAAGGAAAAACAAAGCCAAAAACCCTAAAAAATGAGCTCAAAGGTAAGTTGAGGTAACTCGAGTTATTTTTGTCCAAATCTAAGCTTTTTATCTGACTTATAATCATCTTAGGAACTTATTAAACACAAACACAAGCTTCGGATTGCACTCGACGAGCTCTAACAAGGTAAAATTTCAAAACCCTAGCTTTAAGTTCCAAGAATCGAAATCTATATATTTTTGTTTTATTTAAACGTGTTAAACAAATTGTTATATCTCCATATATGATATATAACTCTAGAAGTAGTTTAAGTATGTTTTTACGTGTGAAAACCAAAGAAAAAGAATCAAACCGAGGAGAAAGATGATGAACAGTGCAACGCTACCTCAAGGCCGGCAGTGTAAACGCTGTACGCCGGCGGCTTACATGGATAGGCCGGCGGCTTATAGGCGGCTTACACTCAAACAGAGGCTACGTAAAATAATTTCACATAAAACATGAACGTAAGCCAGCTACCTGGAGATCTACGCAGGCGGCGTAAGGCCGGCGTACGTTGAAAGCTGGCAGCTTTCAACACCGGTGCACTCGATATGAATTTTTCTTCAAAATGATTTTTACACCGGCACTTGGAGATATAGGCCGGCGGCCTTGAGCTGGCTTACAGTTAAAATTTCTCCAACGAAAGTTTTTCTGACCTAAACCGAATTTTTATATATATATATATATATATCTACTAAGTATGTATATATGTATGTTATATAAATATGTATTAGATAGTGACTATAATACAAGTATTTAAGTCTATTTAGAATTAATGTCTATTAACTTTTGAAACCCTAGAATTAAGAAAATATTTAGTGTTAATTAAAGTAATATTAGTCTAATAATTGTTCTAAACAAGTAAAATAGATAAGAATGGAAATTGAAAAAAGTTAATTTCTTGAGTAATATGACTTCTAAAAATAACCAAACATTTATGCGAGATAAAATAAGAGAAACACAACTACCCTAAGTATTAATAATTACCAAAATACCGAGTTTAGGACACAAAGCACATATAGGAATTTAGCTAGATTGTATTGATGAATACTTTGTTTTAAATAGATGACTTTGACTCACTAGAGGATCTACCAGTGGATTATTACGATTGAGACAGTATGAGCAGGTGAGTAATTCAGTCATATTGTACTGGTTGTGATTGTAAATAGTCGAATATGTAATACAAGATAATCAAATGAATGTTTGTTGAAAGTATGATATGATCTGATTGTATGATTGTTAAAATATCTTTATACAAGCGATAACGCAATGGTTGGTGTCGTGCAGTAGTATAATGATGATTGTGTGTAATGTATGGTGACCCCAAAATTGATTAAGAATTATAGACTTAACAAAATAATATGAACATGCATTGCACGAATTGCATTATTGCATATATGGTTGTGACAGCTTGCTACGTATTAATATTTCGGATCTCTGTTTTTGCTTGGTTGATCCAATGTGTGAGTCTTCCAAGGTTCTCTTTGGTCGGGCGGTCCTATGAGGAACTAAAAAGCACCGAAGAACGTCGCCCGTAGAATCGCTTTGAAATGATTAATACTTAGGGAGTTTCTAAGGGGATTGCAGGAGATGGTTTGTTCAAGCAACTATATTCAAAGTGATAACATTAAAATGAGAAATCGTTGATTCTCCTGTGTACTTAGTCTCTCCCGGGCAGGTGGGTCATTGAGTGCTGGTTCTTCAACCCATTAAAAAGAGGGCGTAAATCTTTTTCCTGTTTGGATTCTAGATCATCCAAACTTGTATATGTACATATGGTTGAGTGCTTGCATTGCATATGATTTGTTAATGACTTGTGTGATGTATGGTATGTCTGGTTATTCACTGAGCTGTGGTTTCGCTCATACTCCTACAGTCTTTTCAGGTTCACTTTACGACCCTGGTTAGTTACATCCAGGAATATGGCTCCGGTAAGAGCTTTGAAGCTAGAAATCTACAGATATATTTTAGTTCGATGGTTATGTACTATTAGAGTAGATTATTTAGTTGTATATTTCAAAGGAGCTATACGGTTTGTAATAGTTTGTAATGGTTATTCACTAAATCATTTCTCTCATATATTTGTTATTTCTTATCAAGCAACTTAAAAGATCCTGTTGTTTTGAAAACCTGTCATTCTCAGAAGGTAATCTAGTGATAATATTCAAGTGTAACTTGTTTATTACTACTAGGGTACCCTCGGAGCGTGACAATATTAGTACCGTTGGACTCGTAATTTCATAAGATTTCCAAATATATTAGTTATATAATTTTTCGGGTTATAAAAGTTACAGTTATAACATTTTTATCATATTTTTATTACTACCGGTACTTTAAATATCTAATATATTTTTTGAGTTCTTCTACATTATTCACAAGTATAACTACCCATAACCTATTTCTTACATCCTTACATCCTACTCTTACAATTTCATCATTTTCCTTACAATTTACTTTTCCAATATAACTTTATTACTTAAATTACTTAATTAATTTTGAATCTTACACAACACACCACAATACAAATAAACCCCCTCTCTTCCTCTTGAAACCGGCGCAAATCCCTCCCTCTTTCCTCTCTCCAATTTGTTTTATTTTATTTTCTTTTATTACACAAACGTTAATCCATAAGTCTATATAAATCCCTTTATACCAACTTTATTTCACTTTTTTCTTTTTCCTTCTTACTTTAGAAAAATTTTGCAAAAACTCTCTTCTCTTCCTCTCCAAAACCGTGACCTCTCTTTCTCTCCATACACACATACTTTGATTTTTCTTTCAAGTTTCTTACTTCACACAACCAATAGGTAATAGATCTATACTTTATTATCTTAAAAACATGTAATGGTAAGTTCATTCATGTGTGATTCCACTCAAGAAACCCCATGAGCTTCAAGCTAGGGATGTGGAAACACTTGAACATGAGATCCTTGCCATCATAATGTTTTAGATCTTGTTATTTGAGTTATTTTGCTATTATCTTGTTTTATTATTAAGTTATGTTATTATTATTAATGATTTGTGCATATGTTCATCATCTATTCATATTCACATAACCATCATAGTGTTCATGTATTTATAACTAGTATAATAAACTAGATCTAATTGTTTTAGGTTCATAAATGCATTAGACTTTTATTTTATGTTCTTAAATAACTTGTAGTAGCTTGATGATAGTAGAAAAGTATTAGAAAGCTCAAGATCTATTTTGGTTTCAACAAAAATAACTTTTGAAAATTTTGATAAAAAGGGAACCATATTTAAAAAACCTATTTTTCAACTTTAACATGTGTATTTTACAAAAAAATGAAGAGCTTAGGGAATAGATATCATAAATGAGTGATCTTGATGAGTAAAGTTTAGATCTACTAAGGAATATTTTCAAAATAAAGGCAAGTTTACGAAAGTTATATTTCAATCCCAAAAATAAGTTTTAAATTCTTAATAAAAGAAGGTTGAAATGTAAACACCCATTTTTCAACTTCAAAACAAGATTTTATTAAAGAAATGGAAGCCTTAAGGGGTATATTTGATTAGGAAATGGTTTTTGAAAGACTAATTGAGTTTTACAAAGAAAACAAACTCAAACGAATTTTTCAAAATTTGGATTTGAAAATAACCATTATTTAAACATCTATTTCCAAAAGCCAAAATGATGATTTTTATAAAAAAAAAAATGGAAGTCCTAGGGGATACATGTAATAAAGACTAAATTTTGACAAAGATAAGAGAGGTTTATCAAAATATAATCCTAGAACAAGGAATGGTTTCCAAGAATAGATTTAAACTATGTTTTTATTCTCTAAAGCTTTGTAAAATTCGTAATTGGGAAAGCCACCTATTGAAATAACTATTTTCTAATCTCAAAATGAAGGTTTGTATTAAAATAATGAAGGTGATGGCTATATAGGTCATCAAGGTTGAGTTTTGATAAAAGCAAGTATGATTTTACAAGAAGAAAAACTATTTTTCTTAAGTCTAGTAAATTTCAAAGTTTTGCAAGGTAAAAGTTTTTCAAAAATTCTTTGTACTATATGTATACATATACATAGATAATCTCATAACCTTTATACCAATAGCTTGTAGGTATTATATATATACATGATGCATTTGTAGAAACAAAGTTAGAAAAGTAATGCCACATACTTCTTGTTGACATTATCTAAGTACATGAGAAATTAGAAATTTCCAACACTCATGAATCATGCATGGTATTGAGTTATATATGTATATAATAGAGTCTTACAAGATATAATGATAGCTACGTATCTATCAAAGCTTTAATATAATGTTTGTTTTGAGGTTATAAGTTGATTTGTGGAATGGGAAATTCGTGTAGTATTTTGTGCCCTACTGTTCATGGACCAACCGACCTCATTTGTTGAAAATAACTCTAGAAATAGATAGCTCTCATCGAATAGGTAGAAACGGGTATATAATATGCGAAATTCCGAGTTAAAATGATCAAGTTATGGCCGTTTTAAATTGAAATTTCCTCTTAGACGAATTTTGATGAACTTGATAGAATAGAATTTGTAAGCTCATTCAAACTTCATAAAAATACTCATTAGGGTTATTTCTTTTGATTAGGAGACTTGGGAGACGGACTAGACCTTCCCGATGACTATTACGATTAAGTGGATTTCCGCGCCATGGCAAAGTGAGTTCATTTCTTATATAGTTGTGCTCATGTATGTGCTTGTAATCGTAGTGGCATTAGAATTAGGAAAAGATAAAATTGTGATGAGTTATGATCTAATCTTGGTTGAATGATAAGTATATCGAGACGAGACTTGTTGTAAAAACATTGTATGAGTTAGTATAGACTTGAATTGTCTGAAATTCTCTATGATCGCTCTTAACCTACATAATTAACATGCTACGATTATATGAATAAACTGTATATGCATATCACGTAGTGAGTCACATCGCATTGGCAAGCATACCTTTGGTGGGACAAAGATATATTAGCGGAGGTGTAGAGGCCCGTGTTAACATTAAGGATGCGAAATCGCTTAAATTAACGAAAGTGGGGTAGGCACTTGAAACTACCACACAAAACAACAGATGTTGTATAACTAAGGGAAAGAGATCAGGATTATGGTTGCATGACTTATTGACCACCCCAACCCCGAATGGAGGGCATAAATCCATTCACATATGGCTACCAGAAAGTCATATGCTTGTATGCTCATTTGCTTGTGCATTCATGTGATTGATTAACTATAACTTGCTTGTATATATATCTTGAATGAGTTGTTATTTGGAAATGAATCTCACTAAGCTCGTAAGCTTGTACCCCAATAGTTTCCTGTTGCAGTATGAATATTTATGGCTATCTCCACGAAGCTACTTTCTTTAGGTACAATTTTTGGTCTCTAAGGAGCTTTTTAAAGAAGTTGAGACCTAGATGTAGGCATAGATTTCTAGTTGAATCTCTTAAATTGATATATGATGGTTGTTGTAAGAGATTTTTGAAGACTTAAGAACTCTTAATATTTTTGACAAGGGTATGCCTCTTAGATCATGTAATAGATTAAATCTAGATATAACTGTTATGATTCACATTCTTGTTGCTACGTATGTCTCCTTAAACTATTTTGAATCAAAGAATGGTTCCCTATATGTTGAATGTGTGCCTTACACCCGGTGTTCAAACTCATGGAGAGACTAAGGTTGTCATACCTGAGTTTAATTATCGAGTGTGGCGGACTATCATGTTTAGGGCACCCTTTGGGGTGTGGCAGTTTAAGTTGGTATCGAGCATGGTTAAGAATCTACAATCATAGCTTTAAAAAAAAAAAAATATATATATATATATATATATAGACTTAATGAGAAATAAAAAGAAAAGACTAAGCTAGAGTTAGAATAAAATAAATAAGGCTTAGATAAGAATAGCGTGGGTAGAATGGGTTTTACAAATCTAATTCTTTCTTCTTTTGTGAATAGCTTACTCTTGGTGAAGCCCGCGTAGCGGCAAGACAAATACGTAAGCAACCCGATGAGTCTTGGTTGAGTACTATTTCAGAATTAGCATCTTGTGTGAAGACTTTGCTTTAGCTGGCCGCCCTAGGTCAATGCAAGAGATGTTTAAAATGTGGAAAAGAGGGTTGATGAACACTAAGTGGCATAAAGTAGTGACTAACATTGAGTATTGCCCTATAAGGAAGAAATGTTGGTCAGAGCTTGAAGTGATTTATGCATTGGAAAGGATTGCTATTCGTAAGTTGGGGGAAACCATGTTACAAGAAGCTACTTTTGTGTTAAGGAATGAAGGAAAACCGACCTTTCCTGATTTTCAAACCTGAATCCCAATTGGATATCTGTTTATTTATGCCCATGACTTGTTAGGGGATCACACCGATTAGCTTCGAGTGGATGCTCAAAGTCACTTCTTTTGGTAGGAAGTGTATGAAGAAGTACTACCTCCACCCACCGGCATAGCTCAGCCACCTCCACTAAGTGAAATTGAGTACTAACCCCATGAGAAACAAGTGGATGAGATAGAGGATGAGATTGTTACCCCATCTGATGGAAATAAGGACGAAGAAGGAGAAGAAGTAGTTTACAAAAAAGAAAATATGAGAATTCAAGGGAGGAAGCGAGACCCCTGTTTTGATCCATAAGTCCAAGCTAAATTTTGTAGTTGCGACCTTAAAAGATAGGTTAGAGTAGCTTTTGTTGGCTATGGTTGTTGCTTATTGTGATGTTTTGAATCAGTATGTTTTGATTTCAATTCCAATGTAAAGGTCTTTGTACCTGCAGTTGAAGTTTTAATGAAAAGTTATGTTATGTTTTATGAAGTTGAGATTTCTTTATTTAAGTTCCTTAAATTATACTTTGCTTTTATATTACTCGCTTGCATAAGAATTTCCAGCATTTCCGAATCTCGATAGAAAATGTTAATAATGTTATTGGAAGATTACTTAACTAAGTTAATTAAAATGTAACACAGCCGTGGTAGAGGAAGGAGATGCCAAGAACAAAGCATGCTAAATGAACCAAATATAGGGAGAGAGCAACAAGCGGCCTCGCCGCCAAACCTACCCATGACCGCTGCTCAAGCCGCTTTACAAGTGACTTTAGGGCAACTGACACAAGCGCTTGAGGCCATTCGATAAACTATGCCTGCCCCTGCTCCTATTCCCGCTCTTGCTCCAACTCCTACTCCACCACCCTTAACGCAACAGGCATCTGTAGCTATGCCAATGCTGGGAAATGTACAATCCCATGCCGTACCCTTACCTCCACCACCCCCAAGGCCGTATAAGAGCTCTTTACCCGAGTTCATAAGGAGAAATAGATACTATGAAGGAGCCTTTGGTAAACCTAATGAGGCTAAGGATTGGTTGGACCAAATAGAACGGTCATTTGATGCATTTGAAGTGCCCCACCACCTAAGGGTTAATTATGATACATACCTGCTAAAGCTGAATGCAAGAGTATGGTAGGAATCCAAGAGGAGAGAACTCATGCCACCAGTTACATAGGAGATGTTCCGCTATGAATTCCTTGAGCATTACTTTCCTGGAAGTCTCTGGGTATAGTACAGTACGGATTTTCTGCACATATCACAAAAAGGCAGCACAGTGGAACAATATGAGACCGAGTTCAGTTGGTTGCTCTAATATGCCCCTGACTCGTACAAATATAATGAGGAACTGAAGAGACAAGTATTTTTGAATGGCTTGGATAAGGTAATGTGGGAATTAAACAAAGTCACAATCAAGAATAGGTATCCACTTCCTAAGATTGATGATCTGTTTGACCAGCTGCAAAGAGCAAGTGTGTTTTCAAGGATTGATCTTCGATCAGGATACCATAAGCTAAGGGTTAAGCCGGGAGATGTACCTAAAACAGCATTCCGAACTCGATATGGATATTATGAATTCTTGGTGATGTCGTTTGGATTAACAAATGCTCCTGCTGCATTCATGGATTTGATGAACCAAGTATATAAGCCTTTATTAGATAAGTGTGTTATAGTTTTTATTGATGATATCCTTATCTACTTAAAGACGCACAAGCAACATGAAGAATACCTGTGCATGGCATTACAAACCTTGAGAGAACACAAGTTATATTGTAAGTCTTCCAAGTGTGATTTTTGGTTGGATAGGATTTCATTTTTGGGACATGTGGTATCAGGAGAGTATATATCTATGCGGTAATGGATTGGAAACCACCCAAGACAGTAACATAAGTAAGAAGCTTTTTAGGTTTAGCAGGGTGTTATAGGAAGTTTATTAAGGATTTTTCCAAGATAGATAAACCCTTGACCCAATTAACCCAAAAGAATGAAAAGTTTATATGGATGGAAAAGAGGGACGAAAGCTTTCAAGAACTTAAGGAAAGACTTGTTTACGCTCCGATTTTGGTACTACCAAATCCTGATAAGCCCTACACAGTTCATAGTGATGCATCGAGAAATGGTCTTGGATGTGTACTTATGCACGAGGGGAAAGTGATTGCCTACGCTTCAAGACAGCTAAGGCCACATGAATAGAATTACCCTACACATGATTTGGAACTAGCCATAGTGGTGTTCGCTTTAAAGATATGGCGATACTACCTTTATGGGCAAAGGTGTGAGATCTACACTGATCACAAGAGCCTTAAGTATTTGTTCACACAAAAGGAGTTGAACATGAGATAAAGGCAATGGCTCGAGCTAATCAAGGATTACGATTTATGGATTAATTATTGCCCTAGGAAAGTGAATGTGATTGCTGATGCTTTAAGTCGTAAGAATCACAGAGAAGTAGCATCCTTGCTTACTAATCAAAAGGTATCATCGAAGGAGTTTGAAAGGTTAAGTATCGAGTTCACAGGAAGAGATGCTGAGATGGAAATAGAAAATTTGGTGATGGAACCCACTTTAGTGGAAAGAATCAAGGAAGCTCAGCATTACGATGAGATAATACAAAGAATAAAGAAAGAAATTCAAGAAGGAAAGTATACTGACTTCACGATAGATGACGAGAATGTAATAAGAATGAAGGGACGACTGTGTATACCAAATGAAGAGGAGATGCGAAAGGAGATCATGGGTGAAGCTCACAATTCTGGGTATACGGTACACCCAGGAGGAACAAAAATGTACCAAGATCTCAAGGGACATTACCAGTGGAACGGAATGAAATGAGACATAGCCGAATTTGTGTTGAAATGTTCGATTTGCTAGCAAGTGAAAGTAGAGTGTCAATAGCCGGGAGGATTGTTGAAACCGTTACCGATATCGAAATGGAAGTGGGATCAGATTTCCATGGATTTTGTGTGTAGATTGCCGAAAACGCCAACAGGGCATGATGCTATATGGGTTATAGTAGATTGGTTAACCAAGTCCACTCACTTCCTACTAATAAGAATGACATATTCTATGGATAAATTGGTAAAGCTCTACATTAAGGAAGTTGTTTGTCTACATCGAGTACCAGTTGGGATTGCATCAAATCGAGACCCAAGATTTGTGTCCAAGTTTTGGGGAAACATGCAAAAGTGCATCGGGACTAAGTTGCACTTAAGTACAGCATATCATTCTCAGACCGATGGACAGTCTGAGTGAACCTTACAAACCCTAGAGGATATGCTTCGAGCATGTGTGATGGAGTTCAAAAGAAGTTGGGAAGCACACTTACGCTTAGTGGAGTTTGCTTACAACAATAGTTATCACTCAACACTTAAAATGCCGCCTTATGAGGCTTTATATGGACGAAAGTGTAGATCCCCATTGTTTTGGGATGACTTGGAGAAATTGGTTCTTGGACCGGATCTTATACAGGATACTGCTGATAAGGTACGGTTATCCGACAACCGATGAAGGAGGCCCAAGATCAACAAAAGAGTTGGGCAGATCTAAAAAGAAGAGTTCTTGAGTTTCAGATTGGAGATCATGTGTACTTAAAGGTAAATCCTATAAAGAGTATCCATCGGATCTGCTCACAAGGGAAGTTGAGCCCTTGGTATATTGGTCCATTTGAAATACTTGAGCGAGTTGAGGAAATGGCGTACCGACTTGCCTTACCACCAAATCTGTCTTGGGTACACAATGTTTTTCACATCTCTGTTCTTCGAAAGCATATATCTGACCCGAATCAAATTGAGGAATTGGAACCGGTATTATTAAAAGAGAACCTCACTTATGAAGAGCACCCGGTGTAGATTCTAGATCAAAAAGTTCAAAAGTTGAGTAACAAGGAAATCAAGTATGTTAAGGTTCTTTGGAGGAATCACTCATATGAGGAGGCAACTTGGGAGGCTGAGAATAAGATGCGATAGAAATATCCCTGTCACGCCCCGAAGGGTACCCTAAACGTGGCAGTCCGCCGATGTAAGCCTCGGAAAATTTTAGTAAATAATTCCAAGATGAACTTTGAAAATAAACCCTATAAATCACTCCAAATTAAAACCGAATTTTGACAAGTCCTAAATCACGAACGAATCCAGAAATTTCTTAATCTTGAGAAAATGAAAATCCTTAAAAATAAAATAAAAACTCAACATACTTCAATTCCAAAACCACTACATATGACAAATTTCATATTTAACTCCGACTTATAAAATCGGGTAATATAAAGCCCAAAAACAAACTATTAAAAAGTAAATAATGATTAACCTTCGGATATAAAACTCAATTCAAAGAATTCCAAAAATCTCGAGAGATATTAAATACTTACAAAAATCAAATTTAAAATAAATATCTCAAATCAAATATGTTATATAGATATAAAATATCAGTTTCCAAATTGGCAAATATCTAAACCGGAAAATCACCTGGAAACCCTAAGTGGAATACAATAGTTTAAATCCGGCAATCTAGCAACCTTAACCCTAGAGGCCGAGGTGTAGTTAAATGTGAAGAATATCGCTCGTAGTAATATAAGTTTGCTTAAAAATATCAGATTGGTAAATTTTTGACCTATTTCGAATCCGTTCGGATACAAACTTCGAAAAGCGTGTCCCGAGGCTCGAGATATAAAAAATATACCATTAGTACCGTTAGACTCGTAATTTCATAAGATTTTCAAATATATCAATTATATAATTTTTCGGGTTATAAAAGTTACAATTATAACCTTTTTATCGTATTTTCATTACTACCAGTAATTAATTAGTCTTTTGCACTATTCACTTTTATTTCATTACACAATTTTATTATTCTTATAAAGCCTTATATTTTTAGATAAATATTTTATATATTATAGAAAATTTTGTTTTTCCAAAATTTAGTTCGTTTTGGGTCTTTATGGGATCAGATTCTGTTTAAGACCCGATACTAAAAATAAATTATATTAATTTAGTAATTGGAAAATATTTGAAAAATATTTTTATTTTTATAAAATAATTTTTTAGAATTTTTCGGCTTATAAAAATATCAATTATAGCCCATATTCACGTATTTTGATCATACCGGTAATATACTTGTTAAAATATTAAAATAATTCAAATAATTATTTAATTTTAATTATGAAAAATCTGCTACAAATATTTGGAATAAATTTTCTAATTTTATTTTATTTTATTAAGAAAGTACTCTTACAACCCATACTTTTAAGTACACCTTTCACATATCACTTCTTTTTCACTTCAATCTTTTTACACTTCATTATATCACTTCATGGCAGATTTTGACTCCTTTATGGCTGCCTTGACTCTTGAAATACTCCAAAAATTAATTGAAATCACCCTCTTTCAACCCTTCTTAAAGAAGCTACATTACACATTAATTACACATTTCAAATTCAAGTCAAAATTCATCAAATTCTCTCTCTCTCTTCCCTCTCTTCACATGCAGCAGCTCCCTCTCCTTTTGCTGCCCTTGTTTTATTTTTTTTCAATTAATACACTCCTTCTCTCTCTCTCTCTTTCATTTACACTTTTTCCTTTTCCATTCCTTAACTTTTTCTCTCTTTTTCCTCTCTTTTCTTCTTCATTTTGTTCTTGTTTCTTCAAGAACTCAAGCTGCCCCCACTTCTAAAATTTGCTTCCACACTTCATTGAAGATTTTTAAGTAAACTTTCTTCTCAAAGCTTCCATAAATGATATAAGTAAGGTATAGTGAGAGTTTCATGCATCAAATGACCTTCCATAAGCTTAAAAGCTAAGGATGATGCAAAAAAATGAAACACTCCTCTTCTCCATTATTATTATCTTGTATTATTTTTATTTTCTTGTTTAAAGTTGTTATATTTTGTAGATCTAACTTTTTGTAGCTTTGATTTTCGTTTATGCCATAGATCTTGTTATTTGAGTTATTATTTTTGTTATTGCTTATGATTTATACATATATTCATCATTCACATGACTATCATGGTTCATGCACTTATAACTAGTTTAGAAGACTAGATCTAGTTGTTTTAGGTTCATACATGCATTAGACTTTTGTTTTATGTTCATGAACAACTTGTAATAGATGATAATAGGAATGTTTTAGAAAACTCACGATCTATTTTATTTTCAACAAAAATCATTTTTGAAAATTCGGATGAAAATGGAACCATATTTAGAAAGTTATTTTTCAACTTCAAAATGTGTATTTTTCATTTAAAATAAAAGGCTTAGGGAATAGATAACATGAATGAAAGATTTTGATGAGTAAAGTTTAGATCTATGAGTTTATAGTTTACTATTATGGATTTCTTTTAGATTTATGTTCATATTAAGTGTAGATCTTGGTTTTGAACTTAAACAAAAATGGTGAAATTCGTATTTTGGCAAGACCCTTATTTAAAAACCACTTTCCAAATGTCAAAATGAAATTTTACTTGAGATAATGAAGGCTTAATGTATGTATATCATCAAGACTTTTTTTACAAGAATCAAAGGTGATTTTCAAAATAAAAATCTCATTTTTGGATTTTGTCCAAGGCATATTTTTAAAAACATGTTTTCCAACTCAAAAATGAAATTTTTATTCAAGATATGAAAGGCACTTAAGATATGATATGTAAGGAATGGATTTTCATAAGTTCAGATAGATTTTATCAAAAGGAATGTCCAAAAATAAATTTTGTAAATTCGGATCTCAACCAAGACCAATTTTTAAAACCCATTTATCAACTCCAAAACTCATGTTTTATGTGAAAAATGAAAAGTATAGGTAATAGGTATCATTAAGTAATAATTTTTATAAGTTGAAATGAGTTTGGATATGAGTAATATGTAAAACAAAAAGTAGAATCAAGATGGAAAATTTTGAGTTAGTAGTCAATTTGTGAAATTCGTAATTTTGGATGAAGGCCATGAGAAAACCTATTATCCAAGCTCAAAATGAAAGTTTTATGTAATAAATGGAGTCCTTAAGTAATAGGTACCATAAAGTCTTAAATTTTAATGCATTAAACAAGTTTTTCCCAAAGGAATCATTCAAAAAGTGGATTTCCTAAAATTCTGATTTTTGAGTAACTCATATTGGAAAACATATTTGCAAAGTGTAACATGCAAATTTTTGTGTAAGAATAAAGTCCTTAGTGAGTAGGCATGGTTGAGCCTTAATTTTCTAAGTGTCAAATGATTTTTACTTAAAGGAATCACCACAAAAACAATTTTTACAAAATTTGGATTTTGGAATCAACCCCACTTGAAAACATGTTTACAAAGTGCAAAATGGAAATTTTTATGTAGAAATGAAAGTCATAAGTAATAGATATAATGAAGACTCAATTTTAACAAAAATAATTATATTTTCTTAAGTAATTAATTCAAAACAAATGGAAATGATCAAAGTTAGAAAACTAGATTTTTCATAAGTAGTTGTTATTATGGTCTTGCAAAATAAAAAGTTATAAAATTTTCTTTTAGCAAAAATCATTAAGATCATGCATACATTAAGCTCATCTCATGTCATTCATGTTAGGAAATCATTCATATTTCATGTATACTTGATTCATCAAATAGAAATATTTCAAACATTGACAAAACTATTTTTTGGAATTGAAATTGTTACTACCTAATCTGATCCGACCTTTTCGAAACTTCAAAGTTTTCAAAACTTAAATATAATATTAAAATTAAATAGATCTTTCGAAGTAGATAGAAATCAATATATAATTTGTGAGATTTCGAGTCAAAATGACCAATTTATGGCCGTTTTAAGTTGGTATTCCCACTTAGGACGAGAATTACGAATTTGATAGTTTGTATAAGATAGTTTGGATTAGTTAAGTGATGAAATACTTATTAGAGTATTTCTTCCTTTTTGGTGATCCCGAAATCGACGATTCCCTACCACTAGATTACTATTACTAAAAGACCGGTGATCCAATGGCTGAGTAAGTCTTCTTCTTATTTTGTTACCTTGTTTGTGTTTATAGCTAGTTGCATTAGAATTATAGGAACAAGACAAAAATCAATATGAATGGGGATGGGATATATGATGAGACTGTGATGAATGTATGCCAAAGAATACTAAAGCATATCGAAACCATGATTCGATTGGATAACTGCACTGTTCATATTATTTCTGTTATGTGTATGATATCGGTTGGTCACTCTAAAGAATGTATGAACATTTTGACTTAAGCAAAAATTAAATTGGTCATGCATCGCATTGGACATATTGCATTTGATAGCATGCTACTCCTACGCAGGTCGATCGATATGGTTCGATGATGACTCGTTTGGATAACGAGACCGGTGCCAGAGCTCATTCATGGGAACTAAGGCGCATGTGGATGCATTCCATGGGTGAGCCTAGTCGAGTCGAGTGCTATGAGCCAAGGGCTTGGGGACTAGCGGCGGTCGTGTAGACTTCAATACCATCCTAACCCAAGATACGAAGGGCATAAATCCGTTCTATGTGTGGGTTCCGGATACCCATACATAATTGTTTGCACATGTATTTGTTCATGCATAGCATATGGTTGATTATAACTTGCTTGTTATGGTACGGAATTAAGGGAATTCTCACTAAGCTAGTGTAGCTTATACCCCAATAGTTGTTTAAATGAACAAGTTATCTCAAGAATGCAAAGTGGGGACCGAGATGGTTGGAGCCGAGAATGACTTTGGGATTCCGGTAAGGAATAAGAATACTTGAAGTATTAGCTAGGTTTTATGTTTTGCCTTGTAATAGTTTATGTAGGGAAGTCTTTGGATGGATGTAATTGAAGTCTAATGATTTGTATTTTGAAGTATAGCGATTCGTATATGAATTATAGTGATTTGTGTATGAAGTATAGTGAATTTTATTTCCTTTACATTGTTACTCAAGTGTATCAACATAAAATGTATCACTTCGATGTGTCTCCTCCATGTGTTAGATGCCTTGTACATAGTATGGAAGCCTTCGCGTGACTAAGGCGGTCATTCTTAGGCTTTAATATTGTGTACGACGAACTACTACGTTTAGGGTACCCTTCGGGGCGTGACAGCCGTATACAATATTAAAGCCTGAGAATGACCACTGCAGTCACACGAATGGAGATTAAGGATGAGAAATCGCTTAAGTTAACGGAAGTGGGGTAGGCACTTGAAACTACCACATAAAACAACAGATGTTGTATAACTAAGGGAAAGAGATTGGGATTATGCATGACTTATGGATCACCCCAATCCCGAATGGAGGGCGTAAATCCATTCACATATGGCTACCGGAAAGTCATATGCTTGTATGCTCATTTGCTTGTGCATTCATGTGATTGATTAACTATAACTTGCTTGTATTATATCTTGAATGAGTTGTTATTTGGAAATGAATCTCACTAAGCTCGTAAGCTTATACCCCAATAGTTTCCTGTTGCAGTATGAATCCAGTTAATATTCAATTAAAACGCATTTGAAATCACATAAATCAGGTCTTGGGTTCACAAACCCTAAGTTAAAATGATTCTCCATGAATGTAAACATTAAGCATAGATTCAAGAGAAATAAAATGAAGTTAAAGATTAGTAATGCAGATTAGGCACAAAAATCTTGTAAGAACAAACTTTGGGTTCAATATGAATTTACGTAGAAAACACAAATCTTTAGCAAGAAGAAAGACTTCTCTCACTAAAAGTTCTTTCACTAGTCTATACCATATTATGAATTTGTTATATATGGTACAATATGTTATTACACGTTTATTTATAGGTGGTAAGTATATAAATCATGAAGATTTTATTGGCTAGCATGGTGTATTCCTTATAATGAATTTCATCCTTATCTTCACATGCTTTTGTTTAGAACAACGTGTCCATGATAGCGAGGACAAGGTCACTTTTCATCGGTTAGATCGTAAGCTCAAATGCTGGTCGCAATCTCAGTTGTGTCTTTTCTTCAAAGGTGTGATTAAGGGTCATATTAAACTATAGGTGCAATCGCAGGCGCGAATCTTATGCATGATTGGAGTCTTTCAAGGTCCAGTTGTCTTAGTGTAAACTATGGGTTAGACCAAAGGCGTGGTTGAGGGCACGATTTGGACTTTTACCTTGTTTTCTTGCCCTTTGTTAGGTCTTTCGTAGCCGTGATTGAGTCTGTTTTTAAATAGTATTTTTGTTTTGCTCCAATTTAATTCAAATAATTTTGTCTCTCTTTTTTATGATTTTAAGAGCTGAAAAAGAACATTTAAACCATAAAAGTACAAAATCATAAAAATTGTCCTAAAAATGAATCACATCAAACATGATTTTCTATTAATAGAATAGAGGGTAAAAGACTTATCAGTTGTCACTACTCAAACCAGGTTAATCGACTACACACAAGTAATAGGCAATTATTAAGATCATCTTTAAATATTAATTCATTTAGAATCACTATCTTAACGTGCAATAAACAAGTAATTTTGTACCTGGTATAAGGTCTGTACTCTAAATAAGATCAAACATCAGACTTATAATGTTCACATGTATCTATTCAATAAAGATTATTCATACTAGAATTAAGTTTATAACTCAATTTTTAATCTTATCCATTTAGCCATCGAGCGGAAGGCCAATATTGGTCCTATTCAACAAGTTAAAGCTTGTTCTCACTAATTTTGTAAAATTTCTAGAATTTAATATATTTACCTAGTTTAATTTAATATTATAGTTAGTATTTCCACATTTTATTAATTTAATCATATTAACTAATTATCATTTTAAATTCACAAAATACATATATTAACATACATATATCCAATAATTTCAACAAAACAACACTCTCTATCAAACACATTTATATACTTTTATATTTTAAGTTTCGATGCATACATCTATATATTTATTTATCAAGTTCTAATCAAAGTTTATTTTACTAATTTATAAGTCCAAATTTTATAATTTAGTCTAATAACCTATGTTTACTCCACTATAACATATTATATATTTTAAATTAACTAATTAAATTATAATTTATCAAAATATACACACAAGCATGGAGAATAGACATATTACTATTTGAAATATATATTATTTTTATTTTATTTATTATTCATATATATATATATATATATTTTTTCGTGGTGCTTATGGTCTGGATCACACCTATGGCCATACTCGCATGCAATAGCACGCCCCTTGACTAAGGCCATGCTCAAGTTGTTATGAAGAAAAATAGATCTTCAAGAAGATCCCATCTTAAAGTGCGATCGTGTCATAACTATCATAACTGTGATTGCACTTGCGACTCATCATTTTTCACATTTTAACATTGTTTTTTATCCTATCGGTTCAAATGCTATATGATCAATTTAAACATACACAATTTAGGGGGTTGTGTAACTAGTTCCAAAACTTAAACATACTATTTTAGTTAACTTAAAAGTTGTGAAATTTTTGCAAATCAATTTAAAGCCAAACAAAGCAAAATAGTTTGGTTTAACTAGTGAAAAATCCGATTTTGTCCTGCTTTAGTTAATTTCTAGAAACTTACCTATTTAACTTAAACAAATTAATATTAATCTAGAATAAATTATATATTTCCATAACTAATAATCTAAATACAATTTCTAAGTTTTATAATATATATCTTATTTATTATTTATCATGTTGAATCTACAATCGTATATATTATATGCATGCATTATTTAGACATACATTGAATACTTGGGTTTTTCTTAACTGAAATATAGTGTGAACCACTACATCATTAGTGTATATTAGGTGGTTAATAATAGTTTAAAATTAAATTAGTAATATAAAATATCAAATATTAATAGAAAATTATTTTGATGAGTTTTAGAATCTAAACTTTGTTGTTTTATGGTCTTGAAATAGTCAATGTTTTGCCTATACAATAATTAATATATGTTAGATATCATAAATTTTTTGTCTTAAAACATTATGAACTTTAATTTATAGTCTACACTTAAACTTCTTTCAAAACTGCCTAAAATATCTTATGAGTCTGTTTTACCATAAGTATAAGGGGGGGGGGGGGGGGGGGGGGGGGGGGGGGGGGCGGGGCGCGCACGCGAACTTGACCAATTTTCATTATGTTTTTTGCATTAATTAATGAAATGACATTTTCAAAAAAAGTTTATCTACCCTTTTTTACTTGCAAATGAAGCAGCTATAATAAAAGTTTACAATAGCTGGATATCAGTAGCACCATAAGATAAATACAAAATATTTTATAAATCTACTATACTAATATAATTTACTATAAATAATACTAAACACCTTTTGTCAAGCATAAAACTAGAGAACATAAGCTTCTTTTGCTGTCACTTTCGAGTGAAACCCTTATTTTCATTTTTACTTACGTTATTACTAAAACACAAATCATATCTTCAAACCCTGACTTTTGGCATTAGAGAATCTATAAGAAATTATATCTCAAACACTACTTCTCGTATTTTTTAAGGAGAAGTAAAGTAATCATATAAAACAAATTCACCAAACTATGGTAAGTTTTATTTGTAAAGTTTTAGTAAGTTCTTTCTGTAAAAAAAAACCTTTATGCACTCACGTACTTTACTATATAGAAGTAAAACATTAAGTTTAATAGGTATACTGAGCTAATGAGCCAAAACAAAACTTATTATAGACTAATAGAGGCATGCATATACTTACTATGCAACTTTGACCATGTTTAAGAGTTGTATAACTGTTAGAAACTTATGAACAAGTGTAATTTTATTTAACAAACAAAAACATGAGTTCATGAAGTAAGATTGAGAAAAACTACACAAAGCATTCATAATTGAACTTATGGTTATAAAAAAGACTAATAAAGTTAAGTTTAACTAATAGATTGCTAGTTATAATTATTTTAGAAGTAGTTATGTTAAGTACTTCTCTAGCCACACTTTAATATATGTTTTTAATTGAAGAAAAGTTAGTTTGTAAAGTTGAATAAACTGAGTTTGTTGTTTTTGTGCGTAAAGGAAATTACTGTTGGGATCACGCTGTAGTTGAACCTATGGTCTAAACTGTGACTTTCGCATGTAATCGTGATTCCTTTTTAACGTGAAGGAAATAGCAGAACCACTGTATTCGTAGTGTTTTATAATTCCTTAGGGACAAACAAACTAAGGAAGTTAATACATGAGTTTAGGACACTTAGGCACAAATAAGAATTCTTATTAATTATAAACTTAGTAATGTGTGTTTAATTTTTCTTATAGGGTTTATAAATCAAGATTCAAACTTACTGATAGATTACTATGACAACTGAATAGGATGTATGTGTGAGTAACTCCGATCTTTTCACATTGTTTGTATTGTTAGAGTAGTACACAAGGTTAATTGCAATATAATTGATTATGTCTGGAGATGGGAACAATGCATGCTATATGATGATTGAATGAATGAAAAACTCTAATATTACAAGTGATGGTCAATGGTGTGAAGTAAACCATGAAGTGTATATTATACCATCTGAGACTTAGGTGATCATTGAATAAAAAGATATAATCATGCTCAACTAATAACCTACATAGACATGCATTGCATGAGAGCATAAATTGCATTTGTATGTTGTTCACGTTACGTATTTACCAATCTGGTTGAGATTACGCTTGAGCTGTTAGTTTGTCAAGAACTAAGTAGGCATCGAAGGATATTGCCTGTGTGAGAGTTGACACTTAGTGGATTTTCTGAGTTTTAAGGTGAAGTTGGGATTATTTTCCTTATATGTATATATAAATAATAAATAAGTTTAAAAGAATTTATCCTTTCTCAGTTTTTTGTCTCTCATGAGTATGAATTACTAGAGTGGTCTTTCAACCCCCAAGAGACGGTGTAAATCTCTATTAGTTTGGATTTCGATCATCTAAACCGTGCATGTTCCATATGGTTGATTGTTGTTGTGAAAGAAAAAGTTAAAGAAAACACACACACACATATATATAGAGAGAGAGTAGCTAGTATAATAAATAAATGTTAAAATTAAAAAAAAAAAAATACTCTCATAGGATTTGAACCTATGATCTTATGATGTAAAATTAGATACTTAACTAATAAGTCACACTTAGTTTTATATCATTGTACTCTCTTTATATATACATATAACATATAATTTTTTCTATTTAAAACATTTAAAAATTAATTTTCCTCGAGTTAGGGTGGTCGGGGCCCTCGTCAACCTCCCTAGATCCGCCCCTGCTGGTGTGTAATGTTATTCTTATATGTGATCTATATGTATGCAATGTATTTCTTCATTTAAACTGTCATACCCCAAAGGATACCCTAAACATAACAGTCCGCATACTCAATATTAAAGCTTAAGTATGACAACCTTAGTCATCTCAAAAGCTTCGATACCAGGTGTAAGATGTATCTTTACTATCATAGAGGACCAACTTTGAAACAAGTTGTTTAAGAAGACATTCATATAGCAATTAAGAATGGAAATCATAACATAAACATCTTAAATAACGAAATATAAAGGTCTTACTATCAAAAGGTAAAGCCTATTAAAGTCTATTCAAAATAAATACATTGAGATTTACTTAGAAGTCTAAGTCTACAATTACTCTTTGACTTCATCCAAAGGGTAGTACCTGAGAGAAATATCCCTAGGGCTTCAACCATAGATAGGGGTGTTGCAATAGATATCTATAAAGGAGTAAGCTTCTTGCTTAGTGAGAATTAATTCTACAAATAAAGTACTCGGATAATCAATATTCAAACAAGTTATTAAAAAAAAATATGAAATACAATCAAATACGTGAGCAAGCAATATATATGATTTTCTAGGAATCATATGTTGAATGGATTTACGCCTCCATTCGGGGTTAGGTGTTAGTTTGCAAATGAAGTTTTTGTAGTTTTTATATGAGCCACTATTAGTCGCTAAAATATAGTTATTTCAGGTATCTACCTACCATTTTATCACGGGCGATCAATTGCCATAGAGTAGAATTTCAGGTTCTACGGCCCTCATTACTATGCCCTTATCCAAAGAATATAGTAATGAATGCAATGTGACTCACTACGTGTCATGCATGAATCATTTTATTTAAGTAGTTATGACATAATATTAGATATTCTAAAAGTGATCATAGAGTTCGCAGACAAATCATTTCTATACTAAATCATACAATATTAGTTAACAATTCCCGCTTTGATATACTTAACATTATTTCAATCATATAAGTAAAGCACATGCTATCATGTTTTTATCTTTTCCTAATTCTAGTGCCACTAAACTACAAGCAAAAATATAAGTATAGAAATGTAAGAATTTAAACTCACTTAGCCATGATAGCAGAAGCTACTAGTCAAAATAGTCCTCTAGGTGGGGAAGCTCGGACTTCACATCACCTAAATAAGAGAAATTCCCAAAATGAGTATTTCTTGAAAGTTCTACTTAAGCTTGAAATTCTATTTTACTAAGTTCATTAAAAATCGTGTAGAGTAAAATTCTAACTTAAAACCGCCATAACTTGCTCTTTTACTTGGAATTTCGCATATTATATATCGTTTTCTACCTACTCAATAAGATCTATATGTTTATAAGGTTATTTCTTCATGAAAGATCATTTGGGTCTTTAAAAGATACGGTAAGATTCACTATGAAAATCTCAGCCTTTAAAACATGATTTTTCAACTTTTTATCAACCAAAAATCCCATATAAATCATGTATATTTATATATATATATATATAGATAGTTGAAAAATCCTTTTAATATATATGAAACTCACATTATACACAAGATTTTAATGATGTTGTCTTAACCAATGACTTTTCATAAAACAATTTGTCTGGTAGTTGAAAAGTGAAGTTTGACAAAATTATGTTAAGTTGTTTGGAAATAAAACTAATGATTTTTAAGTCATTAAATATGTGATGTAATTTACTTTCCTTAATTCTTAAAAGATAATTTTATTCAAAAATTTTAGTCTTTATAAATTATTCTTAAATTTTATTCTTAAGTATACTTTACTTGTGAGTTGATTCTTAACTTATTTTGGAAACTTGTGTTGGTTATAATCAAGTTTTTAAAGAAAATTTCTCATAAAAAATTATTATAAACCTTAAGGTTTTTAATGGTAGTTTGAAAAGAAAATAAAGAGTTCCTTAGTTAATTTTATAAAAGCTTTGTATGTCAACATCACTAATCTATGGTGATTTTTGTCAAAAAAAAAAAAAATCCTTTGAAAAGTATTTGGTTGAAATAAAATTCTAAATCTTAATGAATCTTTTATTAAGTGGCAAACTACAATTCTAAAGTAAGTTGAGCTTGTTTTCTTTTATTTTAAGAAAGAATGTTTTATCTCTATTAAGACAATAATCAATATGATCATGTATGAATAATGAGTGTATAGCTAGTAACATGACAAAAATAATAACAGTAAGAAAAATGAGAAATATAAGGATGAGCAAGAAATAAATATCAAGTATTAGAAGTCTTGGCTTGATTTCAAGGCTTCCGGACTTACTCATGGGCAAGTCCAAAAAAAGAAAAAAAAAATAAGAAAATCATTTTGACTTGATGAGGACAAGTCTAAGACTAGAAAGACTAGTCTTAATATTAAAGCATGAGTAAATAAATAAATTACAAAGCATAATAAGTAAATAACGGTTATGTTAGTGAGCTTATATACTGTAAGAAATATATATAGATACATAAATATAGATAATACAATATAGGAGTTAGGTTAGAACAATAATAATAGCATGTAACATAATAACAATAATAAAAAAAACAACATATAAAATGTAATTTATTAATGAACAAGAACAAAACATGAATATAGTGTTACTTCTATAATATTTAAATATTTAAGAAACATACACTATAATCATGTTAAGTTACATGACATGGTAAGAAAATATAGGTAAGAAATTTACCTATGATAGTATATGAGTAGTAGATAAAGAGAGATTTTGGTAGTGTGAGTGGATGAAATGTAGAAAATAGGAAAGGTGAAAAGAGATTTTTGGAGAGAGGATTTCAGAAGCGATTTTAGGAGAGTTTTGTTATGGTAAATGATGTGTGAAAGAAATAAAAGGAGATGGAGTATTTATAGAGTTTTGAGAAAGAAAAATTGTGTGAATTAAAAAATTTAAAAAGAAAAAATTATGTGTGTGTTTGATGCATGGCCGGGGTGATTGAAGAGAGAGGGGAGAGAGAGAGAGATTTGATTTGTTTTGGAATTTTGTTAATGAAAAGTAATAATTTGTAAGATATGATGCGATTTAAGTTGTATGAGAAAAGTAAAAAGTGAGAAATAGGTGTGGTGGAGTGTAAGAATAGGTGTAAAAAAAGTGAAAATAGATTAATAGTACTGAATAATATAGAATAGTACTATGAATAATAGATAAGACGAATTAATACCGGTAGTAAAGAAAATACGCGTAATTAAGCTATATATGATATTTTTAGATACCAAAAAATTATAAAACTAATATTTTGAATCCTTGTATTTTTAGGAATCTAACGGTGTTATGGGAATATTTTTACCGTCTGGTATACCAGGACATTTTCGAAAACTGATCCCGTTCGGGTCCGAAACACACTAAAAATTAACGAATATGATATTTTAAAGCTTTCTTATATAATTACGAACTATTGTCCACCATTATTTCAATTCCATTTGTAAGCTCCCGAATTTTTCGAGAATGGTTTTGGAATACCAAATCAAAACCCTAAAGTTTGATCCAAGTTAAAACCGAATCTTAAACAATTTCAATCACGGGATTTCATAAGAGAATATTCGTTAATCTTTCAGCACAAAAAACCTGAACATGAAAAGATCCACCTATCCGATCCCTGAGTTAAATTTCTAAGGAAAAGTTGGATTAAACCCTAACCTTAGTCAAACCGGAGTTTCAAAAGTCAACAATGGTCAAGACAATTAAACAATTTCAACTCCGGAATCCCGCGTTCTCAAACCCTAGAAAAAAAATTAAGTTAGTGGCTTAATATACTTCGTAATAATATAGGGTAACATAAAAATATCAGATTTGCGAATTTGAGTGTCCTTCGGACTCAAACGGGATCAGTTCTTGAAAAGCGTGTCCAGAGCTCAGAATAAAAATATTCCAATAACACAAAAGACTCGTAATTAAATAAGGATTTCAAAATATCGTTTTAAAATTTTTTAGTAACTAAAAATAACAGATATAGCTGTTTACGCGTATTTTTATTCTATCAATATTTTATGTGTCTAGTCTACTATTCATAGTACTATTCCTACTATTCATTACTATTTCTCTATCTCTACTTTTTCTTACACTATTTCTTACTACCTACATATTATTTTCTTACTTTCTACATTTCCAATACAACTTTATTCATCAAACCTTACATTTATTTCTTTTCTTTACAAAAATTACAAAACAAATAAATTTTTGTCTCTCCCTTCCCTTACATGCGTGCCACCCCTCTCTTTTTCTCTATATTGTTTTATTTTCAATTTATTTTATTACATAAAAATTCACTCCAAAAATTCTATAAATACCCCTTCTTCCTTAATTCTTTCACACATCCATTTTTACATAACAAAACTCTATCAAAATACTCTCTCAGAACCTCTCTCCAACAAATCTCTCTCAAAACACTCTCTACTAGTTTCTATTCTTCAAGAAAAGCAACAAAAACATACCACCCATTCATCTCTTTTCGAACCTTCCATTAAACCTTAGGTAAAATCCTACTTAAATTTCTTCATCATGTTCATACAACTTAGCATGAGCTTAGTGTATTTCTTAGGCTCATATGAGTTAAAGAAGCAACAATATGTTCATGTTTTATTTTTGTTCATGTTCATATTTTACATTATGTTATTATGTTGTTGTTATTATTTTTGCTCTTATCTAACTTATATAGTATTATGTATACTATGTATATATATTTATTTATAGCATATAAGCTCCTTTGTTATTTATTTACATTCATGTCTTGTAATTTATTTATTTACTTGTTTTATGCAATTTATTAAAACTAGTCTTTCTAGTCTTAGACTTGTCCATATCAAGTTAAAACAATTTTCTTTTCTTTTCTTTTCTTTTGGGACTAGTCTATTCTTAGTCCCGGGTTGCCTTGATGAAGTTAAGGCTCCCAATACATGATCGGGATACCTTGAAAGCTAAGGTTCCCAATGCTTGACTATTTTATTATGTTTATTTACTTACAAGTATCTCTTTCTATCTTATTATGTATTATCTTTACTTTTACATTACTATAATCATATTCATGCATGATTAAAATGTTGTTGTCTTAAATAAAAAAAAAATTGGTTCTTTCTTAAATAAAGAAAGGTAAACTAGATTTCTTAACAAAAAAATTTTTTTAACAAAAGATCGAAGTTTTGTTTTCAATAAACTTTTTTCAAAGGATAAGCTAATCATAAATTCTAGAAGAATTAGTAATATATATTTCCTCAAAATAATAAAAGGAACTCATTTCTTTCATAAATCGAAACTTAATACTTCATAAAGAAAGAATTTTTAGCATTGAAAGATTCTAACTCAACCATACCTTTTATAAAACTTAAATAGGTTCACTGTAGACTTTGAAAATCACATAATATGAAAGTATCTTCAAAACTTGAAATTTATATTGTTATTCTCTTTCAAAATTAAAATGAAATTTTTACTAAGTTCTAATGTTAACAATTCTTTATTAAGAAAGCTTTTCTTATAAACTTGTCTAAAAAGAATTGTTATACCATTTAACAAATATTAAGAATAAAACAAGCTTTTAAACCAAGATAAAGTTAACTCACTATTTTAAAACCAACTTAGAAAAATAAAATTTGCCAAGAAAGTAAAGTTTTAAAGGTATATCTATTTTATAAAGAAGAGAAATGATATAAAAATAAAAGGAAAACATACATTCAACACAACTTCAAATATTTGACCACATCAAAAACTTAAAGGATATTTTGAAAAACTTATTTTTCAATCACTAGAAATAAAGTTAGTAGATAACTTAAAGAACCAAATTTTTGAAAATGAATTTACTTTTGAAAAGTGAGAAAATAAAATTATAATAGGAAAATATTTACTCACAACAATGCAAATATATTTTTGTTTTCTTCTAACAATTCAAAAAGGAGAAATTCTCAGAAGTTTTATCATTTAAAAACCATCAAAGACAAATTGATTATGAAATATCAATATTGAGACAACACTATCAAAATCATGCATACATATGAGTATAAATATATGTTCAAAGGATTTTTCAACTATATATATATCCATATATTTTGCTTAAGGATTTTTGAGTAAAGTAAAGTTTGGAAAAATCATTTTTGTGTACTATAAATTTGTAACTATTTTGTACCGTAGTATTTTCTAACCCAAATGGCTTTTTATGACAAAAATAATCTTAGAAATGGATAGATCTTTTCGAGTAGGTAGAAAACGGTTTTATATGTGCAATTCCGAGTTAAAATGACCAAGTTATTGCCATTTTAAGTTGGAATTACCTTCTATACAAATTTTAACGATCTTATGACATAGTTTTTGATAAGTCCCATAGAATCAATAAGAAATACTCACTATGGGTATTCTTCTTGATTAGGTGATCCCGAGGAGGAGTATTCATACTCGGAGGATTATTTTGATTAGTGGATTTACGATCAACTCATTCATAAGAAAGATAGATCCTCATGGCTAAGTGAGTTTATTTCCTACCTTTTTCGTACTTGGTTATGCTTGTAGCTAGAGGTACTAGAAGTAGGAAAAGATGAAAATGAATTATATATGATAATATTGGTTAAAAGAATGTTAAGCATACCAAGGTATGAATCATTGTTAACTAACTTATGTTACTATTATTCTGATGGAGTGTGTGCAACTTCTATGATCACCTTTAAAATACTCTAATCATATACTATGAATTATATTGATTGATTCATGCATACCACGTAGTTAGTTTCATTGCATGAGCTGCAATTCTCGATGGGACAAGAGTATAGTAGCCAGGTGTGCAATAGCCAGAAATATGCAAGATGGGCGATTAGGAGCCTGAAAGAACTATTTTGAGATGAGCGAGTAGGCGCCTGAAATAAACTACATGAGTTGGATTTAAAGATGGGTTTTAAAGAGCCTGGAACACCTAACTCTGAATAGAGGGGTAAATCATTCAAACATATGATTTCTGGTAGATCATATGTATTGCTTGATCACTTGCTTGATGCATTCATATATGTTTAATAACTTGATTGAAATTATTTATACAAGTACGTTGATTAAAAAATATTCTCACTAAGCTAGTTATGCTTATACTCTGATAGACTGTTGTTGTATAGGACCAATATCTTTCATGACCAAAGAATACATATACTCGAGTGGGATTATGATTTAAGGAGCTTCTGGAAATCTTTTGAAGATTTTGGGTTAATTATCCTTCAATGTCTTATGGCATTAGTATTAATTTTTTTGTGAGAAAGATTAAGTTGATATTATGATTGTGTGAAGAATTATAGGGGAAAACCCCTAAGATGATGTAAGGATTATCTTCTCTTAATAATAAATTAGATGATTATCTAGATTCTTATATGCTGTATTTACTATCTCGAACTATACATCCCACAGGTGTCTCCTATTGTTGTGATAGACGCCTTACATATGGTGTTGAAAACTTTCGCATGACTTAGGAAAGTCATTCTTAAGTTTTAATACCGTATGTGGCAGACTGCCACGTTTAGGGTACCCTTTGGGGCGTGACACCATTGTTTCGGAGTTAAGAGCGTAGGATTACTGGATCTAAATCCACTAGGGTTTGCTATAGATTTGTTAACCTTAAGGTTTCTAGTTGACTTTCGATTTTGGGTTTAGGTATAAACCGTAGCTTCAAACCTAAGGGCTTACATAAACAACATTTTGATCTTGTTATAAATATCCATGCCATAGGGCATTCTAGTTATACAATACTGATTTGTCTCTTTGGAAGCCTCAGATGGTTGAATACAAATATATGTGACTCCAGTCTATTACATGACGCATCGATACTTCTAGGATATATTGTAGCAGCATGGCATACATACATATGCATATCTATTTCAGTCTTAATCATATTAAGTCATCAAATACAAATTGAAAAATACATATAAATATATTTTAGCATGTCTGAAACACATATATACTCATAAAAATATTAATTTTATCAAATTTACGAACATAAAACATACGTATACGTGCAAATAATTAGGTTTTATATGTATATTTATGATATTCATTTTATAATTTTATTTCAACATAATACATTAAATCCACATACAAATACATATATTCATACCCAACATGCATATATACAAAAACCTATATATTCCCAACAAATTTACAAATAACAACATGCATATACATATACCTTCCTAACTTTCGGTTCATGAATATATACATTATATTTTCTAAATCCTAAATTTAAATTTATTTTAGTTTTTTTTTTCATTAGTTTAAATGTTATTAGTACAATCTTAACACATCAATTAAATTACTTACTTAATTTGTGAAAAGTTTCCTAATAATCTTCTCTACTACTAGTTTAATACTTTGATGATGCTTCTAATGCTAATTCCTCAACTTAAGCCTTGATATTGTCTTCAAATATTATGTAAGAATCAATTGAAATATAGATTAGATTTAGTGAAGAAATTGAGTAATTGGATGATAGATAAATCATGAATTTTCTTAGCTATTAGATGCCATATTTGAAGGGGCTATTGATCAATTTTGTAAGGATTTTTGGTGTATTTTAGAGATTTTTTTTAAAGGATTTCGGCGATGAAGGGATTGCTAAAAATGGAAAGTGAAGTTAGGGTTTTCTAAGAAAGGTACTCATAGCATAGAGACTGGTAATTATTTCTAGGTTTAAGGGCATTTTGGTCATTTTACCTAATTGGATTGGGGTATTTTAGTCATTTCACATGCATAGAAATCTCTAGATCTATGATGTGTTTTCTTGTGTTCACATTATGTGGAATGTTGTAGAAATGTTTAGGTAAAGGCTATTTTGGCCATTTCACAAGGGTAGAAATCTCTAGAACCTAAGTTTTTTTATTAGATGTGTGTAAATGCATAATAATATGATGAAAAATAGGCTCATGGGTTTGAGATTTTGGGTTATTGGCTTGAGAAGATGAAAATGAGTAAGATAAATTAGAATTGGAAATTTGGTAAATTGGATTAGTAATTTAACTTAGGAATTTGATCGGTGAAAATTTGATATCAAACTTAAATATAGGGGTTTAGGAATTGATTTGAATTTCTAGGAATTCTGTAGATTAGGATTTGTAATTATATATGCGAGGGTCTTTTTCAAAGGGTACTTAGATTATGTGTAGAGAAATTTCTAGGTTAATAGGGTGTCTTTGTCATTTTAGTTTGATAGATTTCTCTAGGTTTTTGGAAGGTATTTTTGTCTTTTCACTTCATTAGAATTCTTTGGAATTGAAGGGTAAAGGACAACTATACCCTTAGATATTTTTAGGTAGTTTAAAATAGGCTAAGGGTAGTTTAGTAATTAGGTTTAGTTAGTAGAAACAAAATAAATGGACTAATATGCCCTTAGATATCTTTTAGAAATAAGGGCAATTTAGTCATTTAGCATAGATAATGATGAAGTGTAGTTTATGGATTAGAGAAAAGAAATTCAATTTGTACAAGTAACTTTGAAAATGACCAATGAGAAGGGGTAATTTAACTTTTACAAGTAACCTTGAAAATGACCTATAAGAAAGAGAATTCAATTTGTATAAGAAGTCTTGAAAATGACACATGAAAAGGATAAGTACAAATTGTACAAGAAATCTTGAAAATGACATGGATTAGTCACAATTTGTTGGTAATTTTGCTAGATTCTTCTAAAAGATATTAGTTGCCAACTTACTTCTTTGATAACGAAAGATTGATTTGGTTCAATTTTATTGAATTAGAAATTTAGGTAATTGAACTTTAGAAATTGAGTTTAATTTAATAATTGGAAGGGATTGAGTAATTTGATTTGTTAAACTATGTAATTGAAGTAGTTTGGTAGATTGAAATGGGTATTTGTGATTTTGGTGTAATGCCCCTCAAATATAAGGTAGTGAAGCTCTAATCATTCAGCCATTTTTTAATGTAATGTCTTGGAGTTCATTAAAACTCTACAATTAAGAGTGCTCAAGGGAAAGCACTCATAGGATAGGTGACCTCTTGGAATGTAATTAGCACCAAGGACAAAATCGTACGGCATCTTACCAAAGTAGACAATACCTCGGTGGTCGGAGTTTCAAATCATTACAGATGGTATTAGAGTAGCTCACCAATCGAAAGTGAGGGAACTAAGTGTTGCACATTGTATAAGGTAAAGTGCCTCGGAATGGGAGCACCTCTTGAGCTTATATAGAGCACCTCTAGTGTCCTCCCTACTGGTGTGGTTACAGACTTATGTAAGAAAATTGATGAGGACATTAATTCTATAAGTAAGGGTTATGTAATTCTCCTCAAATATAAGGTGGTAGAACTCTAATCATTAAGGTGCCTTCTAATGTAATAGCTTGGAGTTTATTAGAATTCTAAAGTTACATGTGCTTAGAGGTGAGCACTCACTGGATGGATGGCCTCCTGAAAAGTAGCTAGTATAAAGGACAAAACTGTATGGTATCTTGCCAAAGCAAACAATACCTCGGTGGTTGAAGTTTCGTATCATTACATTTGGAATCTCAATTTCAATTTATTCCATTTACTAATTTAATTATATTGAATTACCTAACCATATACTATAGTTTGTGAAATTCAATTACTAGGTTAAATTTAAAATAAGATTCAAAACTATCGGCATTTTTATATTATTTAATTATCACATTTCTAATTTAGGTTGGTAAATTTCGGGTTATTTTGGAAAGATAGTAAATGATTGATTGTTGCATTATCGGTATGTTTGTATGTGAATATGTTGAAGTTTGATCTTGCACCTACGCTTGTGATGGTGCCATACTAGACGCCAACTCGCTATTTTCCTCTTTTTCAAGTTAAGTAATATTCCCATTATGTGTTATCTTTTTTAATACAACATTATTATTGACTAAGAGGATGATACTAATGAAGAGAATTGCCTAACTGATGATTAGAATAGCTTAATTCTTTAAAGTTAGGGAACCTATATAAAAGATCATGGTTTAGGCATTTATGTAGTAGTGTGCTATGATGGGACATGGATCCTTATGTCACGTTTGGTACACCGAAATGGTTTGGAATCGAATGGAATGAGTTATAAAATAACAAATCTATTCCTATGTTTGAAAGTGTACATGGAATTGAATGGTTATAAGATGTATTTATCAAAAATGTCCTTAGTGATAAGTGCATGTTATGAATATGCAATATGATAAAAAAGTAATTATATTGCATGCAATTAATAAAGTTGGAATGAAATTGTGATTTCACCTACTCAAAAGGTAAAATCGAATTCCCTTTCAAAGCTGGAATTGTTGATTCAAAGGAATCGTGATTCCAGCTTTTAAAGGTGTATCCAATCATGGGAAATGGAACGGAACCTGGAATCATGATTCCATTATAGGTCCATTCCTACAAACCAAACATGATATTAGTTGATTATTGATTGGTATTGCTAGTTTGGTTTTATGGACTCTCAGAGCCATCTAATGTTAATGATATGTAGGCTTATGGTTGCTTTTATTATCATATGTAAAGTTGTCTCTTATGTATCTATTGACTTTGAGTGATTGTGATAAATGGATGCTTGAAATTATAATGAGTATTAGATGTAATTTATAGTAGGTTCTAACCCTTAATATGTCTACATTAAATGTAGACACGTGGTAGGTTGTAAAAATTTTTATATTTAACATGTTATAATTTTTAAGCATGTTTGTGTGTGTGTGTGTGTGTGATTATCTTGAAAAGCTATTCACTCATTCTTCTTCTTTGTCTTTTTTTTTTTTTCTCTTTATAATAATGAATATGTGAAATAGTGATCATATATAAAACAATAATTTCAAGAATATAAAGGCTCAAAATGAAGAATATTTAAAGATGAGATAAATATATTAAATTTTATTCAACAAAATCATATGAAAGATAACTATTAAAAGCAAACACCATGGTCAATAATGAGATAATATATCATTTCCCTTACTATGATTTTAAATCCATAGAATTTTTTTTTTTCAAAAGAATATGTATATATTTTGTTAAATTTTTTTTGGAAAAGATGATGATAATACAATAGAATAAAAAATAACTCAAAGATTAGGCTAAACTTGAAAAATGGGTTGGATCAAGTTGTAAGTTGGGTTAAATCATAAGTTTTAGACTTCAAGTTTAGATCAAGTTAAACTGGACAAGATGTCACTTGAGAGATGAAAACTAGTAGGGTATCCTTGTCACAATACAATGGTCATTAGCCAAAGGGAAGGCGTTGGATTGACTCGCTTTGGTGTGTTCAACAGTTTGGTAGTGGTGTGACAACAGCAAGTCATAAGGAAGGGGTTTCTTGGATGTTAGTTACTAAAGATAAGTGATGGGTTTCTTTAGTGAATTAGTGTAGGTCTCACAGACCTTAGTGGTGGGGCTAAATTTACAAGGTTCTTAAAGGCCCAACAGTGAGACGAAGACCTAGTGTCCACATTCGATATCGGCTTAAGGATAAGAAGATTTCAGAAAGTTCTAGAAGACTCTAGAAGATCCCATGTATGTCCAGACACATTGTATCATAGTAGATAGGATAGGTAAATGTAACTACCATGGGTTGGTAAGACTCAATTGTTGATAAAGTCGTATTTTGTACAACTTTCATTGTGCAATTGGTGCATAATTTCTCTTAATCTTTATGAAATTACAAGAAATGGTACTTAGATATGTTTAATTTGATGTTTTAGGTTTAAACAGAACATAGAAAACAAAGTTCAAAGAAAAAATTGAGCAATTTTGATCAAGAAATCATTGAACACCGGCCATGAAACAAAGCTAAACCGTCGGCTTTTAACAGAGCAAATGCTAGCCTTAGAGATTTTATACAAACACTGGCAAAATTAATCATCAACACCACCGGCGTTGTGCCAGCCTTGCTAAGGAACATAATGCAAAAATATTAAGGTTGGCATCAACACAGCCGGCCTTGAAGAAGAATTCCATCGATCTTCAAGATTTTCATCCAACGTCGACAAATTTGACATTTACATTGCCAGCTTTAGGGTGGCCTTAAGCATCCACAGTAGCAAAAATTTAAGCACTGGCATAAACGCCGCTAGTGTAGGAACAGAACTTGGACAGCTTTTGCAATTTCATTTTACACTAGCAAAAGAAGAATCAATGCCACTGGCATTGAGACGGTGTTGAGTATCCATAGAAAGAAAAATATTAAAGCCGTCCTCAATGCTGCTTGTGTAGCTTTGCTTTGAATTGTGTGCCACCATGAATGCCATCGTTGTAGAAGTCGAAAAGGCTAGTGTACATTCTTAGGTACAAAAATGATCTGAAGTGATTCAAATTCCACACGATCTTGGCTATAAGATAACAATGGATCCTTTCGGCGAGATATATCAAAAACATATAGAAACAGATTGGGGTTAAAGTCTTGTGTATGATCCATTGTGAAAGAGTTGTTTTGGGATTAAAATTTAGTGATTGAGAAGCCTTGTACAAGTTTTGAAGGGATTGATTTTGCAATCGAAGACTTTGTCATTTGAATTGGTGACATCTGATTTTACTTTCATATGCAATTCATTTTTCTGATCTTATTGTTTATCATGATTTCATTTGCAAAATTTAATTTGATTTGTGAATCTATATCCATGAGTTGCAAAATTTTCTTGTGGGAATTGATGAAACCCTAAGAATGCTAATATGATAATTGAGATTATGTTATATGATAGTTAGAATTGTGGAATATTCATATTGAATTCTTATTATAAATTTTGTTTCTTAATGGAATTAGGATTTATAAGAATCATAATCACTCAGAAGGGAAATTAGGGTTTACAAGGAACTCATGAATTAAGGTCAAAGAGCAATCACTAAAGTAACGTGATTTGATCTGATTTAGAAATTATCTTAAGGACTCATGCAATGTTTTAGGTTAATTTCTTACTAAGGGATTAGGAGAAGTCGATTTAGGGCATTAGTCAATTGAAGAATTGGACGATTCATAATTATAAATTTAATTTCACTGATAATTTATTAGCGAAAGCTATTAGGTTAGTATGTGGTTGAAAAGATATTAAAACTTCATTTGGGTTTTATATCTTTGATAATTTCAAATGAATATCCATAAGTCTAATTGTCAATATAACATAATTGAAATTTGATTAGCAAGATTAGGATGTATTCTGCTTTCCCACACTCAAAGATTATATATCTTTCAAAATATTCTCTTGCTCTCATTAACAGTGATAGTTGTAAACTCCCAAAGTTTTGTGATCATTTAAGCTTAAACCTTAATTAGAAAGTCAACTGGAAATCCTAAAGTCAATAAAACCCTAGTTAGACGTAACCGTTCAAATTTGGCAATCCCGTATAAGCATTCCTAAGAAAGTAAGTAAGAGAGTAATATGTAGAATAGTTCGTAATAACCAATGAAAGCTTAAAAATATTAGATTAGTTAAACCGCGATTCTTTTTTAGCACGATCGGACACAGTTTTTGAAAAGCTTGTCCTGGGGCTTAGATTAATAAAATATTCTGAATATACCGTTAGACTCGTAAAAATATAAGGTTTTCAAAAATATTAATTTCATAATTTTTCGGTAACTAAAAATACCATATATCGTAATCATACGCATATTTTCTTACTACCGGTACTTAAATTGTCATGTTTACTTTACATTACACTATTTTCTACAATTCTACACTATTTATCTATCTCTACTTTTTCTTACAACCTACTCTTACAAACCATACCTCTATTTCTTACAATTTTCATTTCCAATACAACTTCACATCTTTCATATCTTTTTTCATTAACAAAAATACAAAAAAATAAATTTCTCGCCCTCTCTTACACTCAATGTAGCGCCGGCCACACCCCTCCCCCTCCTCAATTTGATTCAATTTCTATTTATTTAATTAACACAATTTTCCTCCCACATTTTCCTATAAATACCCCTTCTTCCTTCTACTTCCTTCACACCTTCCATATACTAAAATTACTCTCTCAAAATTCTATAAGAGTTCTCTCTCAAAGTTCTCTCAAAATTAGTCTTGATAGGTAATTCTGAAGAGTTTCCTTTATGTTCATTTACTTAGTATGAGCTTAGTATATGTTTTCTAAACCATGAAGGTTAAGGAAAGCAACAATAAGTTCATACTTTGTTTTTGTTCATGAATCTAATTTCTTTTATGTTGCTTTCATATATATTTATCTAAATAATGTAGTATATATCTTTTAGAGCATATAAGCTCCTTTGTTTTGTAATTTATTTACTTACCTTGCAATTTATTTACTTTCATGTTATTTTAAGACTAGTCTTTCTAGTCTTAGAATTGTCCTCATCAAGTCAAAATGATTTCTTTGTTTTTCTTTTCAGACTAGTCTAATCTTAGTCTCGGGATACCTTGATGAAGCTAAGGTTCCAATACTTGATATATTCTTTACTAGCTTATTTATTTAATTATTATGTCTTTCTTATGTTTTCATAATTTTATGATTCATATTCATAATCATGCATGAATATATTGATTTTGTCTCAACAAGATAAATGAGGAAAAGTTTTCTTAAAATAGAAATTCTTCTCTAAAAATAAAAGTAGGAAGTAAATTTTCATAAAAATTTAGGAATTTGTCTAAACAAACTTTTCTAAGAAATCTAAAGGAGTTCATAGGAATTTTTGCAATACATACATAACATGGAAAGAAATTCTTGAGTAAACAAAAGTTTTACTAAACTTCACTTTTTCATCAATACTAGTTTGACAAACACCAAGAAATTCCATTCATAAAAATAGAATGATCTTAAGAATAAGGAAATTATTTCTATACAATTGTTAGTACTTTCAAAATGTATTAGAAACTAGGCTTAGAAAATAGAAATCATTCTTTGGAAATTTAAAAAGATTAAGGAAACGAAATTAAGGAAAAGAAAAATACTCATTTAAAATAACTTGAGATATTCTCTAGCAAAATAAGAGGAATTTTCAAAAGTTTCACTTTTTCTTTAGAAGACTTTACTTTTACCAAAAATTCATGGTTTGAGACAACTTCATTAATTTCATACATTTGATATGAGTCAATAAATATATGTAAATACATTTCAAAGGTTTTACAAACTATTATAATATCTATCTCTTTGATATGAGTTTTTGTTAAAAGAAGAAATACAAGTTTTGTGAAAATTCGTGGTGAATTTGATCGCCACTATTTTGGAACTCAAACGATTTAGTTTGATGAAAATAGTTTTAGACATAGATAGATCTTTTTGAGTAGGTAGAAAACGGTATATAATATGCGAAATTCCGAGTTAAAATGAGCAAGTTATGACCATTTTAAGTTGAAAATTCCTCCAATCCGATTTTACTGCGATTTCAAGATAGATTTAGAATTTTCAAAAATAAAAATTCTATGAAAGACTCATTTTGGGTATTTCATTTTGTTTAGGTGAAGAAGGAACCGAAATCGCATTTCTAGAAAATTACTTCGATTAGGAGCAATCAACATGGAGTGAGTTAATCCCTTACTAGTTACATTTCCTTGTTTGTGCTTATAAGTAGTTGCACTAGAAAATAAGATAAAAAGATAAATAAACAAATATTGTGTGATTTGGATTTATGATTGGTTGAATATAAGTTAAGAATATCGAAAGAAGAAATTGATGAATAATTTATGATTTTCTTGCAATGATATGATGAATATTGATTTGATCACCTTTAACTTGAACTTGACAATAATGGAATAACTCTATATTGAAAACGATTTATGCATATCATATTTTTGAGTCACATTTATTTTTCAATACTATTCTTCGTGTGGAGAAATGAGGAGTTGTAGTGGTAGCTAGTAGGAGCCGGAAAGTCTACATAAGCAAGTAGGAGCTGGAAAGTCTACAGGGCGAGTAGGATCCAGTAAATCTATAAATATTGATGGTCATATGGGCCTGTAACCAACCAACCCCGACATGGAGGGCCAAAAATCCATGCTACACATGGATTCCGGTTAATCTTGTTTAATTTGTTTGCTCATGTGATTGGTGCATTCTTATATGATTGCTTAAGTACTTGTTTGATATATGGAAATGTTTTGTAGATGGGAATTTTCTCACTAAGCTAGTTTTGCTTATACTCCTGTAGTTTTTTTTTTTTTTTTTTTACAGTATGATTACTTATAGTTGGTACCAAGAAGCCTCGTTTGCCAAGTATGAGTTAAAGCTACTAGGAGTTTTTGGGAGAAGTTATATGTATTTAGTTTTGAACATAGACTTCTAAGAAAAGTCTTTATAGTAGACTCATGGTATATTTGCATATATTTTGATGATGTCTTAGTTAAGAAAGACTATTCAGAACGGGGGAATGCCCCCAAGAAGTTGTAAGAGATTATTATCCAATGAATATCACTTGTTTATATAAGTTTTTACATGTTTTATTATCTACTTAACTCTAATACCCCTGTGAGTCTCCTACTATCTTAGAAGCACACCTTGCATATGATATCGAAGCTCCTGCATGACTAAGGTTGTCATTCATTAGCTTTAATATTATATGCGGCAGACTGTCACGTTTAGGATACCCTCTAGGACGTGACAATGGTTCAGTGAATTAGTAATTATTTTGAAATCGATTTCCTGAATATTAGGAGAAATTAATAACTGTTTTGTAGTTAATTGATCTTTGTGGGAACAATACTTGACTCATTTTTGTATTACTTGATTCGATCCAGTATACTTACTGGTAGTATTTGCACTTATTTTTACCTATTCATTTTTAGCTGATCAATTGTAACCGCTAGATCAGATAAATCTAGGCCATCCATTTAAGGAGGCCATTATATATATATATATATGTATATATGTATATATAAGGGGAACCCCCTTCATTGTAAAATATCCAGACATTGAGTGAATACAGTTGCATTTAGAGTTTCTCTCTCTACTTTCTCTCACTAAGTTCTTATGTGGATTCTTTAGGTTGAACTTAGCCTCTTCAGGTGATATTAGAGCACTAAGTGCTGCATGGGTTCATTCCAAAACTCTAAGCCTGTGACAAGTCGTATCAGAGCTTTGGTTGAACACAAGGATGTTATCAATAATTGAGAACAACGGCTCTATGAGAGAGGAGAATGAGTAAGAGCAGTGTCGATTGACCAGGAAAACGACGGTTTAGAGATTTGCTGAACACTTTAAGTACTCGGATGGAGAGGGTCGAGTTAAGCATTGCTAAGGACAAAGAAAAGTTGGATGAGATAGATACCCTGAAGGAGGAAATTGAGGGAGACATCCAAGGCTTACTTGAACAGGCCATTAATGAGGCAGTGGGGGGGCCTCATAGTAAGAGACCGTGCCATTGAGGAGAAGGGGGAACTCCTTGAAGCCAAGATTGGGGCACCAGAAATTAAGGCAAGTGCTCATGAGGCACGAAACTAATGGTACTATTACAGCCTTACATTGTGAGATGGAGGAAATGAGGGCCCAATTGATTGGCTTGTAGGTGGCTATGGCTAATGGGGTGACTATCCAACCAATGCATAAGTGGATGTGCCCAATCTAGAATACTTTAAGGGGGTCAGATCAGCTTGAGAAGTAGATAACTTCTTGTGGGGACTTGAACAATATTTCAGCGTTGTTGGTTGGCAGATGACTTGAGCAAGGTATGTACTACTGCCATGTATTTGAAAGACTTTCCTATTGTTTGATGGCATTTGAAGGAAAATGACATCACCACTTGGATGGAGTTCATCCAAGAGTTCAAAGGACAGTTCTTTCCTCAGAATGCTCCTAACAAGGCTAAGATTAAACTTTGGCACTTAACTCATGGAGGGGATGTGAAGTAATATGTGTAGGAGTTTTCAAAATTGATGTCGGAAATACCCGATCTAAGCCCTAATGATGCTCTTGTCATATTTCTGGATGGACTCAAGCCATGGGCAAAGCTAGAGTTGGAACGAAGAGGGGTGGGGGATATTTCCAAGGTTATGGCTGTTGCTGATAACTTAATAGAATTTAAGAAGATGGAGTCGAAGCCTTCCATAGGAAGGGGAAAGAGTAGTATAGAAAAGAGAGAGGCAGTAGTTCCTCAAAATCAAAGTAGAAGATGGAAGAAAGGGATGGGGAAAAAAGGAAGCCCTGGGAGTTGAAGTGTTATTTTTGCAGCAGGCCACGCTATACTCAAGAATGCCTAAAATGAGAAAAATTGGCTGTTATTATGGTGATAGTAGTTTGGAAGACGAGGGGGAAGCCAAGTTAAGCTCATTAAGAGTCCTAAGCGCCATGAAAGACTAACCCTTAGAGAAGCACAAGGGATTGATGTATACAGATGTGGAAGTTGCTAGTAAGAAATTGAATGCCCTTATTGATACTAAAGCTTCCCATTTATTCATTTCAGTATTAGCAGCAGCTAAGCTGGGGTAGCAAATTGAGAAGTCGAAGACTTGGCTAAAAATTGTCAACTCAAAGGAAATCCCTACAATTGAAATAGCAAAAGATGTTGGGTTGCAGATCGGTGGATGGCAATGGAAGGAATCTGTTGAAGTAGTGCCCTTAGATGACTTTGAATTTGTGATAGGGATGTAGTTCCTTAATAAAATTGATGCCTTAATTGTCCCTCAAGCCAATTGCCTATGTGTGTTGGATGGTAAGGCTCAATGTGTTATTCATGTGACTAGGAAGACAGGAGAAGCCACAAAGTTTCTATTAGTCATGCAGATCGCCAAGGGACTTAAGAAGAATGAAGTAACGTATCTAACGGCTTGGAAAATAGAGACGAAGGAAGAGATAGGAGGTACAGTGCCTCCTCTAGTACGGGAGATACTAGAAGAGTTTAAAGTGTAATGCCTCCAAAATTGCCTAAGAAGTTCCTACCCTGGAGGGAAGTAGATCATGCAATTGAACTTGAAGCACGAGCCAAGCCCCATGGTTGTACCTTATAGGATGTTACCTTATGAGTTAAAGGGGTTGAGGTGACAATTGAAAGAATTATTAGAAGTCGGCTTCAACTAGCCCTCTAAGGCTCCATTTGGGTTCCTAATGCTCTTCCAAAAGAAACATGATGGCTCTTTGCGAATGTACATTGACTATAGAGCACTAAATAAGGTTATGATGAAGAACAAATACCCCATTGTATCATAGTAGATGGGGCAGGTGAATGTAACTACCACGAGTTGATAAGACTTGATTGTAACTGTTAGATAAGATAAATCTAGGCCATCCATTTAGGGCTTGTTTGGTTTGTTAGTTTTTTATCTGTATCAGATCTATGTCAGTTTAGTATTGGTTCAATATTGGTTCAATTTGTTGTTTATGAGCAAAACTATCGGTTTTTTATCGGTATCATATCTATATCGGTTCAATATCTGCTTGGCACTAAAATGATGCCAAAATGACATCAGTATGAGGAACAAACAGGTCCTTAAGAAGGCCACTTGTATATATAAGGGGGAACCCCCTTCATTGTAAAACATCTAGATATTGAGTGAATACAATTGCATTCAGAGTTTCTCTCTCTACTTTCTCTTGCTAAGTTCTTGTGTGGATTCTTTAGGTTGAACTTTGCCTATTCAGGTGGGATTAAAGTGCTAAGTGCCACATGGGTTCATTCCAAAACTCTAAGCTAGTGACATAGGTAGGTAGGGGATGTTTCATGGTGGTTTAAAGGTAATTCTAGGGTTTTGAGAAAGTAAAGAAGCTAATGGGAGCTTTAATTTTTGCTACAGAGAGTTGATTGAGCTCATCTTAACTTAAAGATGAAAAAAATTCCGGTGCAATTTTGAGCTTGAGAGAGAGAAACCTTGTTGGAATGATTTAAGTGAGTTTCTAAATGAGTCGTGTTCGTGCAAATCATAATGGGGGCTTTGTATTTATAAAGGAGCAATCAAGAGTATTAAAATATTCATTAAGATTCCTACAATTTAAACTTGTGTTTTACCTTTTATTTTAGTTTTAATCCACCAATTTAATGCATACCAATAGTATAGTTGTTCTTAAATTCATTTTCTTTAAGTTAAAGGGGCTCATTCTGAGCTTGCCATGGATTTTTAAAGTTCAAATCAAGTTCCAAAGACGACTTTTGGGGCATTCATTAGAGGTTCAAGAAGTGTCAAATGATTTTTTTCTTAATATGAAAAGAAATAAAAAAAAGTAATTAAAACCCTATTTATGCTTGAATGAAGGTTTAAACACCTAACTTTTCCTTTAAATTAGAATTACACACTCTTTCACTACTCAATTGGCTTATCAAGCTTAATTTATTATGTAAGCAAATTGCATTTGAACTTATCAAACCTAACATAGTTTAAAACTATTAGTCTATAAAGTTTAAATTTGATGTGTGTACTGAGCCTAGTGTAGTAAAATGTATTGGTTCACAAAATTATAGTCAATTTATTATCTAACTTAATTTTTTAGCCTAAAATCATTAGTTTACAAAATGTTGATTTGAAATGCACATTTATGAAATATAAATTTTAAATTTGAGTCAAATTTGTTAGAAGATCGAGCTTAAGTTCGTTACAGATTTAATTGGTTCAAAACTTGATTTGGCTTGTTTTAACCACTTTAAGTCCAAGTAAGTTTGATATTGTGCCACATTTTACTTAAATTATCCTCATTCATACTCCAAAGAGTGACGGTATTGGATTTAAGAGAAAATTTCATTATTTATATGAAATAAAACTTCCTTTGACTGCAGATTCAATTTCAATCAAATCCCATTATTGAGCTTAGATTTGATTTTTGTTTTTTTTTTTTTATGGGTTAATGTGATAAATGGTATCTAAATTTTGATAAAATATTCAATCAGTTATCCGAACATCAAAATTGATCAATTTAATATTTGAAAGAACTTTAAATACATGTCAGCAATAGCTTTGTTAAGTATTTTTATGTACTAAATTGACCGATTTAAAAACATTTTAAGTATTGAATGATCACTTTTAAAATTCAAGTACCAAACTGATCAATTTTAAAGTTTATATACCTAATTTTATGTTTTGCCAAAGTTCATATATTACTTGTGACATTATCCATTTTTTTAACCTAATCTATGTTAAATTTGTCTCATTCAATGAATTAGGGAGATTTGTCTTTCCTTTTTGATTTGAAATTGCCATTCGATTGAAGTTTGGGAAAAATTAGTTAGAATTAAATTGTTTAGAATGATCTTAACTTAACTACTAATTTTAGAGAAAAACTTATTACAAAAGAGTTTTTAGAAAAACTAGAATATTAAGTTTATGAGATAACCTTAAATTATAAATGATAACTATGTAAAACTTTCAAATTAAAATTTATTTTTCTTAGAAACTCCTTTTTTTAATTTTTAATCACTTATATTTATATTTTTACTTTTGAAAAGGGAAAGTGATAAAAGGTTGAGTAAAAAAATGTAAGGAAAATACTTATTAGTTGTTAGGGGAAAAAATAAGTTTTTATTTTATTTTTAAGTCAACAAAGGTGTTTAGAACCCATATATGAAAGTAGACTTTTTATAGTTATTTTTTTAAAGTATGTCATTTCTTTCTTCTTTAAAAAAAAAAAAAAAACATGCTTACTTTAAGATTTTTTCCTTTTTCTTAAAGCTCTGAATCTTTATTTATCTTTTTTTTTTTTCATGTTTTAGTTTGAAAACTCCAAAAGAAAACCTAATTTTGGAATGTAAATCCAATCATTCTCTTTTTTTTTTCTTTTTTGGAATAATTTCTATGCGAGAATAGTTTTATTTAAAAATAGATATTTAACAATTTGAGTCCTTAATGTAATAATTCAAATTTTAAGAGTAACTATAATAAAGACCTATATAATAAGGAAAAATTAAAACAAAAACAAGACTACCATATGATTTTTTTTACTTTTATTTTCTTTTTATTTTTTATGATAGCAAGCAAGATTCTAAATACTAAAATGATAAAATAATATATTTATCATTTTAATATTCAATCAAACTTTTGATATTTGAATTTTGAAATAGTTAATTTAATACTTATTCTAATATTGTATAATACTGATAAAATGTTTTTTTTCTATGTTAGGAATGGAGTAAATGGTGTTAGTGATATAGTTAAAATAACAATGAATGGTTTGATTGCTATTAAATTAACTATTTCAAAATCTAAGTATCAAATTAAATTTTTTTACAAAAATTCAAGTATTAAATTTAACATTTTCCCTTAAAAATTATTTCATTGTTATTTTTAATATATGATGAAAAATTAATGATAAAAGAAGAAAAGAGGTTATCTAAATCTCGTAGGTAAGTACAGTAGTTGTCGAAGCTCTGTCATGGTGGTTACAACAAGAAGGTTGGACTGGAAGTGCTTGAGGTGCTTGTTGAAAATCTTCAAAAAATTTGATATAAACAAGACCAACAAAACTTTGATCTGAATTGCATTGCTCAAATTTTTAAAATCTCCTTTTATAAGCACAAAAATAACTAGTGAATAAACTAGATGTGTATGTAGTAATAAAAGATATTGGTGAGATCGGGTTGATCCACAAGGAAATAAGGTAATTACTAGATTTCAAATTTTTCCCTAATCTAAAAAAATCAAATTTTGGGTTTTTTGTTTCTAATTCACTAAGAATTACTAAAAATAACACTAATTTAGCAACAAAAATCTACACTAAACACTAAATTCTTCTAAGAAACTCTTTCAATGCACAGGTGTGAGATTATGTGATGGTACAATCTGAAATTCTTTTCACTACCTTGGAAATATTATCGAGCTTATTCAGTTGGATTTTGATTAAATTCACCAGAAATTTGCTTTCCTC
Organism: Combretum micranthum; assembly: GCA_024138025.1. Lineage (NCBI taxonomy): Eukaryota > Viridiplantae > Streptophyta > Magnoliopsida > Myrtales > Combretaceae > Combretum > Combretum micranthum. The sequence goes on from JAMXBD010001217.1 coordinate 81,827, forward strand.
TCGAGTTGCAAATTTCTGATTATAGTATAGATATCCCTTTTGAATAATCTATCTATAATCACTAGTAAAATAACATGTTTCTCTCACAAATCTTGTTACTCTAATTAAATTTATAGTTTAAGCATGTATCAATGTCTTAAACCACAATTTCAATCACATGAAGATCATGAATTCTAAGATTTGAACCAAAATTGCACGTACCCGTGTCAATTTTAAAATCTTATTTTCTTTTGACCGGATTATCAAATCTTTTTCGAGTATCTTAAATCCTGATTCATGAGAAATTCATAGAATTTTTTTTTATCTCAAGAATATTGAAATAGAAATAATCAAAATTCCAATTCAATAAGACTCACTATAAAAATAATTCAATTACTTAAGAATTCCATCAACCCATCACATAATCCCACTCAAACTAAATAAGCTCATACTCATAAACATCATAATTTCGTTAATAAGTAGGTGAACATAATTCATTTTTACAAGATAAGGAAAGGTATACACCTAAATTCGCTGGAATGTCTTCCCAAGCTCTTAAGGTCTAATTAATGAAAATAAACAGTGAACATTGTTCGTAGTGCTGTCGATGGGTGAAAATGGATGGAAATGTGTTTGGTAATGAGGGAAAATTATGAATGATCAATGGAAAATGGAATGGATTAGTGTGTGAGCTGAAATGAATGGGAATGGAGTGGGTGAGTCTAGGAGAGGCGATTTGGACCCTATGCTTGAAATGTAAAAGATAGTTTGTAAATATTTTCAAGCAAATGGGTGTTGATATTGTTTGACCCAAAACTAAATATAACAAGAAAAAGATAAATTTAAGGGTTGCTTTGTTCAGCTTCAAGGAGGTCTATCCAGCACATCAAGCTCAGCTTGGTCACATATAGGCTCAACTTTTGGTCAATGATTGTCATGGAGGATAGTTCAGTTGCATACTTGTCACGCCCCAAAGTGTGCCCTATACGTGACAGTCCGCCACACTCAACATTTAAACTCAAGTAAGACAATCTTAGTCTTTCCATGAATTTAAACATTGGTTGTAAGGCTCGCTCTCAACATTTATAGTTCATACTTTGCTTCGTAGTAGCTTAAGGAGACATACATAGCAGCAAGAACGTAAATAATGACCGTCTTACAGAGAATTATTCTATTACATGAACTAGGGGGCATACCCCCGATAACAAAAGCTACAATTTCTCAAGTCCACAAATTTCCTTATATTATCCTTTAAATACCGGTTCGAGGAACATGATTAGAGGCCGATACTAATCTTTAGGCCCTCGGCCCCATCAAAAGCTCCTTAGTATCTAAGAGTTGTACCTGGTGTCCACGGGTCCTCGGAGATAGCTAAAGGTATTCATACTGCAACAGGAAACTATAGGGGTATAAGCTACACTAGCTTAGTGAGTAAAGACTTCTGAATCACAATTAATACAAAACATTCAAGCAAGTAATTAATCAACCAAGTGAGATGTAACAAACAAGTGAGTTCAGCAAACATATGACTAGCCGGAATCATATGTGGATGGACTTGCGCCCTCCATCTCGGGTTAGCAGATTGACGAATCCTGCGGTACGACACCGTTTAAGCCACGGTCAACTGAACAATGATTCATTTTATGGATCACGATTAACCAACAAGTATTCGTTTTATGGATCACGAAAAACCAACCAATGCTAATGCTCCATCCCCATCGTGATATGAATGAATCCAGTTACAATCGAGTCAAATATACGTTAATTCAATTCTTTTAGGTGGCCAACGATTATTTGCAGACATTCAATATAAAATACTAGCTTATCAATCAATAGCTTAACACCCGGTTTCGATATTTCTTAAGTTTCATTTCACACATCAACAGCAGACAAATATATAATTCCCATATAACCCCATTATACATAATCATCCTTTTTATCTTTACCTAGCAACTAGTGCGACTATCATTACAATCACAAGCAATAATTGAAATCGGCAGAGGAACTTACTCGGCCATGGTACGCCGGTCTCTTAATAACGGTGGTCGGGTGATACGGTATCGTCGTGCTCGGGTTCACCTACCAAATAAGAATAGCCTAATAAGAATCTCATCACTAAACTTATTCAAACTATGTATCTAAACTACACAAAATCGGAATTCTCGCTATTTGCAGAAGTTCCAACTTAAAACGGCCATAACTTGGTCATTTTAACTCGGAATTTCGCAAATTTTATATCGATCTCTATCTACTTCGAAAGATCTATCTATTTCTAGTATTATTTCAAGTTTTGAAAGTATTAAGGCCACGGAACAGTGGGGTCATTTCTGTTCTGCCCCCTTCTCAATTCCGAAAAATTGTTTTGCTTTTGATGAGAAATGTTCCTAGTTGATGATTCATGGATGAATGGTATAGGAATGAATTACTAACATGAATGCCATGTAATGAACTCAATATATGCATGGTCATGATGATTTTTGATGATAACCCTTAGGAACTCCTAATTGTTACAAAATTACATAAAGGTCATCTCTAAAAAGGCTATTCTTCTCAACTTTACATTCCTTAGGGTTTCTTTGATTTTTATTCTTGAAATTCACTTGTTATCTAAATAAAAATGAGTTCCTCAAATCTATATTAATCATGGCCTTCATTCATGCATAAAAATTCCCATTTTTCATTTGGTAAACATGTTTTTAAACAAGCCCCTTGTAAAAATCCGAATTTTTGAAATTTCATTTTCTTGCATTTTCCTTTTGGAAAATCTTGTTTAATGCATCAAAAATTGAAGCTTCATTATATCTATTATCCAAGGACTCCATTTGACTCATAAAACATCCAAATTAAACTTAAATACTAGGTGTTCATGTAAGCATGACTCTAAATTACGAATTTAACTATCAACCCACATATCAATATTTTTCATTCTAACTCCACTACTTGCTTTACATTTTCCTTATACCTAAACTCATCCAAACTCATAAAAATCATTCCTTAAGGGCATCTATTACATATACCCTCCATTTCTTGTGCAAAATATGAGTTTTGAAGTGGTGGTTTCAAGGGTTTTTAAAATGGGTTTCAAAAACCATCCGAATTTCCATAAAACATTCCTAGAAAAAATCTTTTCTTTTTCAAGTTTCTTACTTCCTATGCATGAAGATCTACCATCTAACACATCTATATACATGAAAGACTAAGCCTTTATGTTCTTTAGTGCATGAAAGCTCAAGTTATCCACATGAACATAAATGTAGATGAAGATATGAATGTTTAAACAATAGATCTATCAAATATAATGCATGAATCATGAGTTTCATGGCATGAACATAAATATCTACACAAGATTCCTACTTTACATGCATGAACATCACATTATCTCATCAAAAACTCCTTTAGACTCTAGATCCACTTCTTATGATGGCTTGATATTCTTGCATAAGTGTTTTCATGCCCCTAACATATGCTCATTGGGTTTAAAAGTGGAAAACACATAAGAATAGTCTTGCCATTATAAGATTTAGGACTAGCAAAGCTTGGAATCAACATCTAATGGATGATTTGAAGAAGAAAAGAAGATGAAACAAACTTGTGGGAGTGTGCAAGTGTGTGTGTGTGTGTCACAGCATGGTAGGGAGGAGAGGGAGAGAGTTTAACCTTTGTAAAAATTTTGGAAGAGTAAAAATGAGAGGAGAGAGAGAACATAAGCTTATATAATAGGTGGACTAGGGTTTTGATTGAATAAAAGGAGTAAAATAAAACAAGAATGAGGGGGAAATGGGGGAGAGGGGCACCGGCCAACATGAGTGGGAGAGAGAGAGGAGTTTGAATTTTGATAAAATTTGAAATTTTAAGTAATAAAATGTAATATTTGTAATAATTATTTAGGGAACAAATTTTTCTTGGAAAAGAAAATATAATGAGTAGTTATAAGGATGTAAGAATAGGGTATGGGTAGTGTGTAGTGTAGGTTGTACTTGTGAATAGTAGACAAGACATCTACTTTACCGGTTGTAACGAAAACACGGGGAAAACTATAACTGTAATTTTTATAGCTCGGAAAATTACAAAATTGATATTTTGGAATCCTTATAAAATTACGATTCTAAAGAATATTCCAGAACATTTTTCTGAATCCGTGGTCCGGGGCACGCTTTTTCGTAATTAAGCTCGGGAAGGCTCGGAATTGAAACATTCCCGAATTTGGAACTTTCAAAGGTTTAAAATATTCTTTAGAACAATAATTCATGTTCATTTACTTTATAAAACTTCTTTTATTAAGAAATCGAAGGAAAGCCGGATCTAGGGTTTCTAGGCTCCTCTGACTAAGCTAGGATCGGACCGATGTAGGGTTCCGTTCTCCAGTTTCCAAAGTTCGTCTGATTACTATCCGATCACTAGGAGAACTAGGGTATATCTTATAATAATAATAATAATAATAATAATAATAATAATAATAATTTAGGTAACTAATAATATTAAATCGTACTGGAAGACTCACTAATTACCGGTAGTAACGAAATACGAATAGATTTGTAAAATCAGATAATTCTAGCTATTTGAAAATTTGTAAAACTAACAACTTAGAGATCCTTTAGAAATATGAGTCTAACGGCATGAATAACATATTCTTAACATTTGGAAACCCAGAGCGCACTTTTCGAAACTGGCACCGGATCAGATTGGAATAGGTCGGAATTTCATTGATCTCATCTTTTTAGAGTATCCTAGACTTAATACGACTCGATTACACTTTTTTTCCTCTTGTTCCGACTCCTGGGTTTAGGAATACGAGATTGCCGGGTCTAGGTATGGAGTTTCTTGGGAGTTTTTGGGACTCAGGTTCCCTGGTTGACCTTTCGGTTTACCCCATTGCCAAAATAAAAACTAATATTTTATACTTATATGACTTGTCTGGTTGGTGAGACTTAATTTAAGGTCGATTTTCATAAGTGTTTAATATCTCACAACGTTCCCGGAATTCCTTTAGATTGAGTTGTATTCCCGAAGGTTAATCACTATTCACTTCTTAACAATTTGTTTTTAGGGCTCTATTATATCCGAATTTATAAGTTAGAGTTAAATAGGAAATTTGTTGTACATAGAGGTTTCAGAATGGAAGTATATTGAGTTGCTATTTTATTTCTGAGATTTCTTATTTTTCTCACGATTCAGAAAATTCCGGATTCGTTCGGAGTTTGGGACTTATCAAAGTTCTGTTTTAATTCGGAATGACTTTTAGGGTTTTATTTTCAAAGTTCCTCTTTAGAACTATTTACTGAAATTTTCCAGGGCTTACAATACTAGTCTATACTATCATACTTTTTGGATGCTTGGCCTTGATGTTTTCTATCCAGTAGTAGGTCGATTCTATAGGAGTTTCATTAGACATTTCACTTTATATGCTCGGCCCTTCAAAGTTGGATTCGACACATTACCTTAGTGAAAACATCGATGCAACTACGTTGGCTCTGTTCCATTTTATCTCATGTTTCCTGCAAAAAAAAAAAAAAAAAAAAAGAATTACCAGATCTTCTTAATAATAATGTTTCATTTAGCAACATAATAAAGAATAGCTTGGTATAGAAACGAAATTGTGTGATTCAGCTCAAGTGATCACTCTGATAAGCTTCAATTCATTACTGCAAATTTATTCAGCTATTCTATGATGTTTGGCCTACTGCAATTGCTTGGATTGCATGTAGCTTGGTTTATAAGTTCAGCTACTGCTCCTTGCTTGGTATAAGTAGGTTTTGGTCGTATACTGAAGTTGTCTAGCTTAGTCTACTGTTGGTAACTCAAGATCTGCTATATGTTCTGGTTCATTGGTTGCTGTAGCTTTAGTTTCATGCAAAAATTTCACAACAAAATCTAACCTTGATATATTTGTAATCTCTTAAAACCAAAAACATAAAAGTTTTAGAGCTCTCTTTTATTTCCATAGGATTTTGAATCAAGTCAAACCGAGCTCAAATGAGGGAAATATATGCAATTTACCAAAATGTGTCGAGTTGTAACTCTGGGCACTATAATGCACATATAGTAACTTCAAGATAATTTTTAACCTTGATACTTTCATTATTTTGCAAAACTTAAAAATCAAAAGTTATAGATATATTTTTTATCTTTCCATGGGATTTTGAATCACATCAAAATGAGCTCGATTGGGAGAAGTATTTCTAATTTACCAAAGTTTGTCAAATCTGCCAAATCTAGATGCCACCACTACACATGCAGTAAATTCATGACAAATTTTGACCTGAATAATTTATGAATCTTGCTAAACTCAAAACATGAAAGTGAATATCTCTCTCTTAGCTTTTCATAGCATCTTGACTCGAGTCAAACATAGCTCATATGAGAGAGATGTGTGCAATTTTCTAAATAGTTGAAGAGCTATCCTATCTAGCACGGGAATATGTTGCTCCTACGTTGTGAATGCGATTGTTCCTGTATTGTTGTTGTTTCCCTTATTAGTTTAGCATGAACAAAGAGTGTTTAAGCTATGTTAGTCTCACATGTTGGTGACTTCACTTTTTAAAGCTTTAATTATGGACAAGTAATATTAAAAGCTAATAAAAATTATGCACCAGTCTTAGTTGAATCCAAAATAGCCCATTTATGCAAAGAAGCTAGAATTTGCAACCTAAAAGTCTAGTTTTGGTCCTTTTCACACATTTTTACTCCATGGATCCAAAAATCATGCAATTCATTGATTCACAATAGATTTTCACCATAAAAGTGTAAATATGTACATAAAAGTTCAATTTATATGCTAGGTAAATGTGTAATTTTACACATTTATCATGCCTTTAGAAAATTGAATTAAGAAGACAAACACTAGGTCTAAAATATATTTAAATTGCACACTTGAGCCTAATGCACATTGAAATCTATCGTAGGATTTTTTATGTTTAGGTGCTGAATCAACTTGTTGAATTTTCAATTTTGTTCAATTTAAAAAAAAAATTTAAGTACACTTAAAAGAGAAAATATTTGTCCTCTTGAACTTGGAAAGCAAAAGAAAAAACCCATTAATTTTTTTTTTTAAAGGTTTAGAGGTTCCAATATGAAATTAGTTAACAATATTAAAGTGGTAAGGGAACACGTTGGAGATTGATGGTTTTGGTTTAAGTACCACGTATCGCTTTTTTTTTCCCCCAAAAATAGAGAAGATAAGAGGTGTGTATTCAAATGTATTTAATCTACTATGCTAAACTTGAGCATAATGCAATTATAATGCGGTTGACAAAACAAAAGGCACCAAAGTCATTGATAAAAGTTAAAGGAAAATAAGAAGAAAAAGGTCAATTAAGCTCTAGTTTATCCAAGATACTTTCAAATCTAACTCTTAGTCTTAGGTACAGTATTAGTTAAAGTACTATTCATAAACTCAAACGGGGTAAGAATCAGAGAGAAAAATGACACATAGAATTAGCTGAAATTTCACTTTCTCAATCTAAAAATACTCATGGCTAAACCAGGCTCTCTCTAGGTTTCCCTCATTATTTGCCTCATTTTGTGTTTCCTTAAGATCCATGGAGGTTCTCTACTAACATGAAACACCCCTACATAATTAGGAAACACACACACACACACATATTTATACATATGTATTATGTAATATTTAAAAAACCCTAAGAATAGCATACCATACCAATGACCAACCAAAAGTTACTCAAGCCGTAAAGGCACCTAGCTAGGTGGTTTGAAAACCAAATAGGCTAGCCATGGCATCATGTTGGTTCGACTATCTTCTTCAATTTTTTTTAATTTATCTATCGAAACATTAATAATAAAAAAAAGATGTAATGGTATTTGTTAAGATGAATTATACTTAATAATTACGGGCCTAAACTTGATAAATTGGTTATTGATTTTATAGAAATCACACTGAAATGGTACTTAAGTGTATTTAAATGTCTTATTTCAGGATTGGACGAGTTATGAAGCAATTAAAGGCGATTATGACAAGATTTGAGCAAAGCTTGAATTATAGAATGGAGTTGAAATCCTCAATAGTCAAATAACTCAACGGAATGGAAATCAAAGATCAACATGACGAGTTTAGGGGATGAAAACATCAAATTACATCATCTGTGAAGTGAGCTGGCGGTGCAAAAATCTGAGCAGCCAGCCCAGATGGTTCTGGACGTGAGGAGGAAAGTGCACCGGCCACCTGTAGATGTGAGCCACCGGCTCACTTGCCGGCGCACATGGGGTATTGCTCAAATAAATTTTGAGCCGCCATCCAACTTCAGGGATCACGCTAGCCCACTTCTTGTGTGAAATTCCCTCTTAGTATTTATCTATAAATGAACTATTAGGGTTGGGTTAGTGCATGAATTATTCCATATTCAATTAGAAGTTTAGAGAAATTCTTTTGAAGGATGAGGAGCTAAACATCCCATCTAGCTAAGGGGAATTGCTGCAACTTCGATTCATTAAAGATTGTGAGATCTAATTGATTTATTTATTATGTTCTTTTCTTGAATATTCATATGCTTTCTACAATAATTGTTATTATTGATTTGTTCAATTGATATGAACCTAGATCTATTCTTTCAATTAGCAAGCAATATATTGTCAATTAGATAATTGGATCCGTAATTGTTCAATTGTTCTAGTGATTAGTGACAAGTTAACATAGTTGATTATATAATAGATGATTGATTGTGTTATGGAAGCATATGATCGGATTTAAATAGATTAAGCTATTGATTTGTTGATCTGAATTGATAGTCTCTTATTCTTATTGCTTTTATCAAATTAAACCCTAAGAGCTTGTTTAGGATTATTTGGTTAAAAAGAGGAATAACTAAAGAGCCTATTTTAGTTATCGATTCTGTATGGAGAGATAGGTTATTAGAACTTGTTGATAACCATAATCAATTTATTTAGGTGAAGAACTATGATCCATGCATCAATGATCAATCTTATGAATTGAATTGTTAGGTTACCCTTAGTTAGAAAACCCTAATCTTGATTACCCCAATTGATTTGTCTTTGTTTGTCTTAAATAGATTATTCATTGCTATTAAATTTCATAAACTCCCCCCAATTCTTTCTCTCTACTTGACCTTTGAATAGAAACAATATAACCAATCTCTGTGGACAAGACCCTATTCATCACTATATATAAATTATTTGTAATTTGAGAGTAGGCTATATTTATTTGTTGGATTCGCCACCCACCAGTATTTTCTACAAGCAATGACCATTAGCAATGGGGATGCACTCATTTAAGAGAGTTTTAAATGCTTTAGGGTTAATATAAGTGTTATTGTCTTATAGATATTGATTTGTTTTCCAATGATGCGGATTTTAGGGATTACTATCTATCAAAACTGTGTATATGTCCAACAAATGTGAATGAAACTTTCAAGCATTTTACTAATACCATGGGTAAGGATGAGTAGGTAGCCCTATGGTATAGGGTACCCACTCGAATCCTGCATGACTGGATATGGTCTAGGTGGATATTAAGGATCATAAGGTAGGGTACTGAAATCAATTTTTTGGAACCTGCTCTCATAAAGTAAGGTATAGGTATGAGGTCTTCAAACCTTGTACCTACGTTATAACTTGTACTATATTAAATGTTATATAATAATATTAATATATAATAAATAATGATATTTTATATTTTATATTTTATTTTGCAACCATATATGTAACGCCCTAAATTGAAGGCATTACAACCCACCACGTGTCCTTACTAGCTATTATTCAACTAATCCACAAATATAGATATATAATCATCAATCACTCACATAAATGGGTACCTGTTTTAAAAATATCTCATAAAATTTCTCTTCAGCTTATTTGGCATAAACTAAAAGCTAACTCAAATCAAACTTAAAACATCAGAAAGAAAATCTCTTAGAATTCAAGAATCCAGAAAAGTAAAAATAAAACTTCACATGGTCTTCAAATATCTATCTTTAATCCAAAGCAAATGTAAAAGTCAGCAAGATAATCAAGTCCACTATTATCCTCCCTGAAGTCTACAAACACGTCATAGCCAGATAAATCGAATACTATAGGATCATCACTTGTTCCTAAAAAAATATAAAAGAGTAAGCACAAAGGCCTAATACGCTATACTACAAACACATCCACATGAATAGGCATTATACAATTTCACATATAACCTAATAACTAATGCAACAAACACAAATTATTATCTTTAATTTCGCCAACAAACAATACAATTTAGAACCATCTATAGTCTAGTTCTAAACCCGGAGTGACTCATGACTTTGGAAAAACAACCATATAGAAAATACTAATATATACATATATTGGTGTTTGGAACTCTCCACATACTCTAAGTATCGTACTTGTAGCACTCCTAGACTATCGGAATCATCTCTGTGCACGACTCTACTCGGGACAACAATATACACAGATCATCGGGGCACTGTCCTATTAGCAACAGTCCTCTCGATCTACTAGTCCCAACCATAGACAGGCAACGAATCAAATTAAAACCATATAGTATTAGATCCATTTGTAAATTTTAAACCTACAATCACAACCAGTAAATAAGGTAAAGTCACAATCACTTTAGGAACATAATGCTTAATTTATACAAAACACCTTATCATAGTCAATTACTCAATTACAATATATTTCCTCAAAATAATCATAAATCCTTTATCATTTAAACAATAATTTGGAAAGAACTACAATCCCTAAATTCATACACACCTTTCTCTTTTGATTGTAAAACAATGAAATCTCCAATAGAATAGAATTGCTCCAAAAACTCCTCCAAACTTTGACTCCCTTCAATATAATTCAAGCAAATTTTAGAAAAGATCATTTCTATATTACCACAAGGATAGAAAAGATTCATACGTACCTCGAACTTTGAATCTTGATTCCCTTTGATCGCAGAACACAGTTCTCCAACAAGAACTTAGGATTTTTCTCTAAATCTCCCATCAAAACCAAAAGAAAACTTTAGAGAGAGATCATATCCTTTTAATCTCTAAAGAATTGAAAAACCAACTTACTTAGATCTTGATTCTTGATCTCTTTTTGATGCAAGGATCATGATTAAAGAGTTTTTTTTTTTTTTTAATAGAGATTTCTATGCTTAGGAATGATTTTGGAGAAGAGGGAAGGCTAGGTTATAAAGAAAATTTGTAAAAACCTTTTCAATTTCCGTATAGGAAAGGTTGGCAGCTTAAAGAAGAAGGTTAGCGGCCTAGGTACAAAAGCTAGTGGCCTAAAACTTTCAGAGATGATTTTGTGATCATGTAGGCCAGCCCAACACTGGTAGTGAATAAGGTGAAGGCTGGCGGCCTAAATGGTCAGCTTATAATTGCGTCCATTTATCTTCCACCATGTCTCTATCATTTGACAAAATATTTAATTACACATTATCGTGGACTATAAAATCCTCTTATTTTTAATCAAATGACACTTTTTCCCTTCACTATAAATCATTTAACTTTATATTACATCTCTCCACCCTCCCTCCCCCCTAAACTTTCGTCCTCAAAAGTTACCTAAATCATTGAAAAGGTGGAGATGCTTTGTCCTCTCCTCCTCTAGCTCCCAAGTAGCTTCACGTTCATATTGATTCATCCATTACACCTTTACATATTTGATCGCTCTTCTTCTCAAGATCCATTCTTTAGTGTCAACAATCTTCATTGGCTTTTCAATGGTAAAGAGATTCAATTGTACTTCTAATGGCTCTAATGTTACTATCTGCTTAGGATCCTTCACATACTTCCTTAACATAAATACATGGAATATGTTGTGTACTTCTCCAAACTAGGATGTAAAGCTAATTTGTAAGCCACATCGCCTATCCTTTTCAGGATTTCAAAAGGTCCCACATACTTGGGGTTTAACTTGCCCCCCAAACCAAATATGATAACACCCTTAGTTGGTGAGATCTTAAGCTGAACATGAATCTTTTTGTGACCTACTTCATCCCAATGAATCGGAGATCAACATTTTCTACCATATAAAGCTTCATATGGTAACATTCCAAGCGATGCTTGATAGCTGTTATTATAAGCGAACTCTAATAAAGGCAAATGCTCATTCCAGTTACCTTTAAAATCCAAAACACATGCTCTCAACATGTCGTTCAAAATCTAGATGGTCCGCTCAGAATGTCCATTTGTTTGAAGATGATATGTAGTACTTAAAACAACTTTAGTGCTTAAAGCTTTTTGTAGGCTTTTCCAAAATCTACCAACAAATATAGTATCTCTATCTGGCACAATGGTCACTGGTGTTCCATGTAACCTCACTATCTCTTTGATATACAACTTTGCTAATTGCTCCAATTGATACTCAATTTTAATCAGTATAAAGCGAGCTACTTTGGTAATCCTGTCTATAATCATACATACCAAATCAAACTTTTCTCTTATTTTAGGTAGAGTAGTAACAAAATCCATGGTTATATATTCCTACTTCCATTAGGGTATTGGTAAAGGCTTCAATTCACCTGCTGGTCTCCTGTGCTCATTGTTGATCAATTGGCATGTATAACACTTAGATACATACTCTGAAATCTCTTTCTTCATGTTGTTCTATCAATACAACTTTTTCAAATCATGATATATCTTGTTGCCTTCCGGATGGATAGAATAACCAGAGTAATGTGCCTCTTTTGGTAACTCCTTTTTAAGCTCTCTTTACTCTAGTACGCATAACCTTCCTTTATATCTCATTACACCTTCTTCATCGAAATGAAATTCAGCTGCTCTGCCTATGTCCATTCTCTTCTTTATCTCTTGTGTGCTTGGATCATCCACTTGTGATGCTTTGATTCTTTCTATAATAGCAGGCTGAATCTGCAAGTTTGTCGGTCTTGCACCTACTTGTTTGGTCTTTATCTCCAATTCAAGCTTTCTCATATCATCTACGAGAAGATGTATAGAGGTGATCAAAGCTGTAAGATTCTCTACTCGCTTTCTAGTCAAGGCATCTACTACTACATTTACCTTTACAGGATGATACTAAATATCCACATCATAGTCTTTTATTAGCTCCAACCATCTCCTTTGCCTCATATTTAACTCTCTCTGAGTAAAGATATACTTAAAACTTTTATGATCCATATATACCTTACATCTTTCTCCATATAGATAATGTCTTCACAACTTCAAGGCATGAACCACTACTGTCAGTTCCAGATCATTTTTAAGGTAATTCTTCTCATAGGGCTTCAGCTATCCAGAAGATAAGCTATCACCCTGCCTCCTTGCATCAACGCAGAACCTAGTCCTTATATAGAGGCATCGTTATAGATAACATACTCCTCACCACTTACTGGTAAGGTTAGAACTGCTACAAATACCAACTTTTCCTTGAACTATTAGAAGTTGTTCTCACAGTCTTCATCTTAAACATATTTTACCCCCTTTTTGTGTTAGCCTGGTAATGGGCTTGCAATCTTAGAAAAATTTTCTATAAATTTCCTATAGTATCCTGCCATTCCTAGAATGCTTCTAATTTCTGATACACTCTTGGGAGTTGGCCATTCTACTATTGCTTTCACTTTCTCAAATCCACTGAAATTCCATTTCCATCAATAACATGTCCCCATAAAGGCACTTACTCTAACCAGAACTCACACTTTGTGAGCTTGGCATACAATTTCTCATCTTGTAATCTGGTCAAAACTAACCTCAGATGTTCTTCATGTTCTTCCTTTATTTTAGAATACACCAGAACATCATCTATAAAGACCACTACAAACAGATCTAAATAATCTCTAAAGACTCTATTCATAAGTCCATAAAGATGGCTGGTGTATTTGCAAGACCAAACGACTTGCGTACAAATTCATAATGTCCGTATCTGGTCTTGAAAGCTGTCTTCTGTATATCCTCTGCTCTAACCCACAGCTGGTGATATCCTGATTTGAGGTCAATCTTTCAAAATACTTTTGCTCCTACCAGTTGGTCAAATAGATCATCTATTATTGGTAAAGGGTACCTATTCTTAATAGTCACTTGGTTCAGCTCTTTATAGTCTATACATAACCTCATGCTACCATCTTTCTTCTTTGCAAATAGAATTAGAGCTCCCCAAGGTGGTACACTGGGAATAAACTTCTTCTTGAGTAGATCATCTAGCTGGATTTTGAGCTCTGCAAGCTCTGTTGGTGCCATATGGTATGGTGTCTTAGATATAGGTGTAGTACTCAACACTAAGTCAATATAGAAATCCACTTCCCTTTCTAGTGGTAACCCTAGTAAATCTTCTAGAAAAAACATCTGGGTATTCACATACAACTAGTATCCGTGCAAGGGTTATCCTTTGCTCACTTTCTATCATCATAGCTACTACAACTAATGTTGACCTTCCCCACAACTCATATAAAGGAAGAGCTGGAGGTCTTTGTACTTTAAGCTTATATATAAATTGGTCTTTGTCTGGCAGATCAAACTTCACTACTAGGTTATGACAATCAATCATGGCATGATACTTCACCAAACCAGTCTACTCCCAAGATGATATCAAAGTCCATCATATCCAAGACTACTAGATTTGCAGGTAGATCCTTACCTTCTGTTTCTATATCTAAATCTGTACAATTCTGTGTAACATAGCTTCACTCCCCAAAGGTATGTTTATAAACAAGCATTTAGACATAGATTCAGCAAACACACCACACACAGATACAAATGAATTAGATATGCATGAAAAGCTTGCACCAGTATCAAAACAAACATAAGCAATGTGCAAGAGTATAGAGAACGTACCTCTAATAGTATCAACACTTGATGTATCACTTTGTTGAAGGGCATAAACTTTAGCTGGTGCTCTTGATCACCCTGAGATCGACCTATCTAAACTCCTGGAATCACTTGTCTTTTAGGCTCTTTGCAGTCTATGGCCTTGTGTCCTCTCTGCCCAGACTTGAAACAGAAAACCTATGGGACGACTTTCTCTGTGCACAATTTGTTGTTGTGTCCAATTTTACCACATGAGAAATAAGCATTCTCAGGCCACTTACAATCTTTGAATCATGAGTTCCAAAGCACTTGGTACACTTTCTCTTCATATTTTGAACTACTACTTTGACCTGATGAATCATAGGCATCTACCCCCTATCTTGGGTAAGCACACTTGTGGCTGGTCACTTTCTAAAAAGATCTAACTTCTTTGTGTCTCATGAACTTTAATCTTGGTTAAGCCCTACTCCATAATCTTAGCTTTATTGACCATAGCTGAGTAGTTAGTCAAATCCATCAAGTCCGTTTAGTGGTATATCTCAAGCTCCAACCATGTAATAAACCTATACATTTAGCCTCCTCACTTTCTTCAGAGGATTTGGTAGGAAACTCATCAACCTGTTCCATCTTTGCCTATACTCCTCGACAGACATCTTGCCTGTTGTAGAGTATAATTTTCTTGTAGTATCTACTGTTTAACACTCTCAGGGAAAAACTCCTTATAGAAGGCCTGCTAGAACCTATCTTTGGTAATCACTTAGCTATATGTCTCCTAGTTCTTAATTACCAATTGTTTTCCCTTCCAGTAAGCAAATATGATGCATATTCCACCTTCTTATTTCTCAAGTATGTCTAGGTGGCAAAAGTCATCTCCACATTCTCCATCCATAACTGTGCATCAATGGTCTCCTAGGCTTTAGCTTAAACTTATATACTAAACCCATAAATTTTTAAGATTCAGCACATCTATATGTCTAGTACGATTACCACCATTGCCATTTTGTCTCTATGTCTCCTACCTCCAGGCCTTAGCATTAGCCTGTATCATTTGTACATCTTGACGCATAGTCTGATGTTGAGTAACTACCCTTAACACAGCATTCACTACCTGCATTAGCTAAGCAACATCAACTGGTGCTTATTGTCCTGCAAGTGGGGTAGTGGTGATTGTAGATCTTATGGTAACTCATTCAGAGGTGGCTTATTTAAAAGTGGCTGGTTCTCAGGCGATTATCCCCTATTAACTTCTTCTTCAGCAGCCCTAGAGGAACTAACATCAAGGGCTTTCCTTCAAGGTGGCATTCTAAAAGGGTAAACATATATTACATGAGAAATAGATATAATAGACTAAAAGATCAAAACATTATAAAACTATAAGATAATGACATACTAGCTAGATAAGCAACCCCAACCATTTGTTATCCCACTTATCATTGCTCATCGTCCTAAGGAGTTCATAACTTAGATTTAATAAGATCAAACCTATTACTCTGATGCTAACTAAGTTATAATGCCCTAAATTGAAGACATGATAACATGCCACGTGTCCTTACTAGGGATGGATACACCAAGACTATTATTCCACTAATTCACAAATATAGATATATAATCATCAGTCACTCACATAAAAGGACCTGTTTTAAAAATATCTCATAAAACTTATTCTCAACTTAGTTGGCATAAACCAAAAGCCAATTCAAATCAAACTTAAACATTAGAAAGAAAATCTTATAGAATTTTAGAATCCATAAAAGAAAAAATAAACTTCATATAGTCTTCAAAAAGCTATCTTTAATCTAAAGCAAATCTAAAAGTTAGCAAGATAATCAGGTCTACTATCGTCCTCTCCATAGTCTACAAACGTGCTTGGCCAGATAAATCAAATACATGGGATCATCACTTGTTTCCTGAAAAAGATAAAAGAGTAAGCACAAGGGCCCATACGTCATACCACAAACACATATATATGAACAGACATTATACAATTTCAAATACAACTTAATAACTAATGCAACGAATAAATTATTATCTTTGATTAGCCAGCAATAACATAGTTTATAACCATTTGCAATCTAGTCCTAAACCTAGATTGACTCATGATTCCGTAAAAAACCATATAGAAAATATTAATATATACATATATTGGTGTAGAACTCCCCACACACCCTAGGTGCCGCACCTATACCACTCCTAGACTATCAGAATCATCTCTATGCATGACTCCCCTTGGGACAATGATATATCCAAATCATCAGGGTATCGTCCTAGTAGTAACGGTCTCCCTAATGTACTAGACCCAGCCATTGACAAGCAACAAATAAAATCAAAACCATATAGTATTAGATTCATTTGTAAATTCTAAACCTACAATCTCAAGCAGCAAATAATGTAAAGTCGTACATGAAATCACTTTAGGAAAAAAAAAACCCTAATTTCCACAAAACACCTTATCATAATCAATTACTCAATTAAAATATATTTCCTCAAAATAATCACAAATCCATTATCATCTAAACCCAAGAACTACAAACCCTAAATTCATACACACCATTCTCCTTTGATTGTAAAACAATGAAATCTCCAACAGAATATAATTGCTCTAAAAACTCCTCCAAACTTTGACTCCCTTCAATGTAATTCAAGCAAATTTCAGAAAAGATTACTTCTATATTACCACAAGGATAGAAAAGATTCATACGTACTTCGAACTTCAAATCTTGATTCCCCTTGGTCACAAAACACAATTCTCTAACAAGAACTTAAGGTTTTTCTCTAAATCTCCCTTCGAAACCAAAAGAAAACTTTAGAGAGAGATCATATCCTTTTAATCTCTAAAGACTTAAAAAACCAACTTACTTAGATCTTGATTCTTGATCTCCTTTTGATGCAAGGATCATGATCGAAGACGTTTTTTTTTTTACAGATTTCTATGCTTAGGAATGATTTTAGAGAAGAGGGAAGGCTAGGTTATAAAGAAAATTTGTAAATACCTTTCAATTTTCGTATAGGAAAGGCTGGTAGCTAGGTACAAAAGCTGGCAGCCATAAACTTTCAGAGATGATTTTGTGATCATGTAAGCCGGCCCAACGCCAGCAGTGAACAGAGTGAAGGTCGACGGCCTAAATGGGCAACTCACAACTGTCCATTTGTCTTCCATCATGTCTCTGTTATTTAACAAAACATTTAATTACATATTATGGTGGACTATAAAATCCTCTTATTTTTAATTAAATAACACTTTTGCCCTTCATGATAAATCATTTATCATTATATTACAACACATATTCAAGATTATTAGTATAGACTATATTTCAGAAAGTTTTATCTTTTATTATAAATGATTTGTACTATTTTATTTTATTTTATTTTATTTTAAAAGGACTATAATTATATGTATGTACTTGAACGCCTAAATTATATAGTGGCAAAAAAAAAAAAAAATCTCTAAATGATATAGAGATGTCTTTTTATATTATAACACTAAGTAATATATATAAGTAGTTCTTAAGTTTTTAATTTTGTAATTTTTTACAAGTTTTATAATTTTTTTAATATCAAATAAATAGATTGTAGAAGTATTTGTTGTAGATTTCAAATTTCGTGCATGAATAGATTTTTTATATTATAGAACTTGTGATATTAACAAATTACTTTATAATTTCTTCACATGTTGTTTATATTGAATATATGAAAATAAGATAATGTTTCATATTACATGAAAACATATCAAAGACAAAGACTATGAACTTGATATTTTAAAAAGAAAAAAAAATTAAAGATTTCATAACAAAAAATTACAAGTTCCTAGTGTACTTTGTACCTGTAGATTTTACATGATACATGATATAGGATGGATATAAGGAGTCGTAGGGTAGGTGCTAAGTTTGGAATTTAATATCCTATATCTTACATGGTAGGATAGGAGTAATGCTTTATATCGTATCTATCCTATACCCACTCACCCCTAATCATGGATCTAGAGCCTTAAAACTTGTGATTAGTTATTTATAGGCTGGTCCCCAAAGTTCAGGTCTATAGACAGTCTTAAACCAACCATTTTAACATTTATCTTGTGGAATTTATTACTTTCGAGAGGCTCTCATCAAAGCATGGTGGGAGCTGAATAATGTTCATCTAGTGTTGGAAAATTAGTTTGGTTTGAGGTGCTCTTGCACTCTACTTTGTTTATCCATATTCCCTAATACACAGATTACGAAACTGTGTAGACGATGAATGGGTCTAGGTTTGTTTAAAGAAAAAGCAAAACATCTAAATCTAAAAGTGTTGCTGGTATATTGTCTTCATGTGATTAATATTTAAGTAGAACAAACACGACGTTTTTGAAACATGGTACTATAGTAGGTGATGTTTTTTCTTAAAGACTATAGAAGATTGTTGATTTTTTGCCTTTGGTCGTTTGTTTATGGCTCCATCCACCGACTTAGATTGAATTAATGGCCATTGACAAAGGTTTAAAGTGTTATGTGGATAAATCGTTTCAGGATTATGGAGTGCTTAACGTGGACTCACTATTGTTATATTAATATTATATAAGTAGATTTCGCAAGCGTGCAAACTAAAATGGGAAGTCTTTTTATATTGTTCAGCGAATTCAAACCATGATGCACCAAATTCAATATGTTAATAGCTTATATTTTGGAGAAGTGAAAAAGCCAGATGGTTGTTTCACTAGAGTCTTTAGTAGAGATTTGATTATTCTAGATAAAAAATCTTCTTTTGTAAATATCATTGATGCATCTCGTTTGAGTGTCTTTTGTAATTATTTTGCAGTTTCATTTGAAAATTAGGAGTTATTGTCTTTTAAAAGCAATAAAAAAATATATGTTCTCTTCTAGAGTTTTTTTTTTTTTCTTTTTTTCTTTTTAAGGAAACCATGAAGATTTCAATCAAATTAATTTAGTGTGTTCTACTAGAGCCTTTAAATAGTTTTCTTGCGCTTTTTTTTTTTTTGAACTATTTTTCAAAGATTTGTTAGAATATTTGCTTTCTTAAATTATGATTTTAGTTGCTTTCTTTTCTTTACCAAATCGATTAGAAGAGTCCAGTAAAAATCTTAGGTTGGAGTTTTCATTCTTGAAATCAAGTACTTGCTTGAGGTATAATAATTTAAGGCATTAATGTCACCAATGGTATTAGAAGTTTGGCAAAATATATAATTAGCTACCTAAACTTTGAAATTGATCAATTTAGTAGCTAAAAGAACTTTCTTTACATACTAGCAATACCTTCATCAAGTTTTTTTATATACTAAATTAATCAATTTTAAATTTTTTAATGTACAAAAATTGATCAATTTTAAAGTTCATGTGCCTAATTAATCAATTTAAAAATTCGGATACTTCATTTTTTTTTTTTTAACCAAAGTTTAGGTATCATTCATGACACTATCCCTAAGTTAAATATTAAGATACCTGAACCCTTTTAACAATAATAGTTGTTTTCAGTAAAGAGATTTAAGAAAAAAAGTAAAAATGAAAATCATAGTTTTCTTGAACCTATAAAAAAATCAATGTGTTTTTTATCTCGTAATTTTTTTTTTTTTGCTATAAATTTTAATGTTTTTGGCCCTTAAATTCAAAGTTTTCAATAGAACAGTGTTTTAGCAAGACTTTATCCATCTAATTGAATTCTAAACTTTTTTTTCTTTACTCTAGTAGGTGGTTACTCTAAAATAAAAAAAAATTATATAAAATTCTTCTTAATTTTTTTGATTAATTATCTTAGGTAGATATTGCCAGTATAAATTAAAGTTAATGAAAAAATTGAAAATATTAGGACTCACAAGCACCTAAAACTATTTAACAACTAATTTCACAAATATGTTTTAAAAACTTGTCCAGCCTTTAGTTTTAGTTTATAAACTTGCTCATGATTGAAAATTAGAATATTTATAATCTAATTTTTATACTTTATTATGTATTCGATTTACTTTCTTTTCAATTGTCTTTGTATGAATCAAGTGTGCGAAATATAGCATAGCCTATAAATATGGATCACAAGCCTATAAAATGATGCAATATGTTACATTTTTGTTCCCACCCTATCTTCAGTAGAACTATAGAAATTGTGTTTTATATTTTTTACTTCTTTTTCATTTCATTATAATCAGAGTTTAAAATGAGTTTAGTTGAGATGGTACACTAATGAGCTCGAGCTAGATCAAATTTAAGATTTGAATTCGAGTTTAAGATTTTAAACTTGAGTTTCACTCAAAGTAACACTACATAAGCGTAAGCTTGACTTGATTAAACTTGTTTAGACATGGTTTATTAAAAAATATTTTTAATTCTGATTTAAATATATTGATACTCTAACTCAATTTGAAATTAATCGATATGAATACTTGAGTCGAGCTCGATTAAGCTTGCGAATTAATCAAACTAAACATATGAAGCTCAAACTTAGCTTAGTAAAATACTCAAGTAGATCAAACTCAAAATTGACTCGACTATTCTCCACTGAGGCAAGCTCTTATGAGCAAGCAGTTAGAAAACATTAAATAGTTTATTTGGGTTAGCTGTAAAAATGACCAATTTATCACTATAATAAATTTAGCTTTATAATTTATTTGGGACAGTAGTTTAAAATATGCATAAAAGGTAGCTTTATGGGAAGACCCCACTAACAAATGATTGTTTTCTTATCATATCTTGGAGAGGGAATAGTAAAATTAAAAATTTTAACTAAAATATACTTTCTCCTTAACTTTTTTCCAAATAAATAACAAAAGTTAATAAATATTTGTAAACGTGTCCCTCAATCTCTTCCATACCCTAGCTTCTCTCTTTATAACCATACACTTTCTTCCTTCCTGACTTTGTCCTCTCTTTCTTTCTCTAATGTGAAAACCCCCATCAACTAGCTTCTCGAGCTTGATTACTCTCTCCTCTGAGTCCTCTCTTTCTCTCTCTCTCTTCATTGCTCTCTCATTCAGCGGCCCACTCTTCTTCTCTCTTCATCAATTGATGGAGACCTTATATCTCTCTCTATTGTTTCTCTCAAGCACATGGTGACTATCAAGGTAAGTAATTTTCTCTCCTAGCATTTTCTCCATCAAATTACGGTGTTCTTTGTCTTACCTAGTTTTCTCTTTGATGGTTATTCTTCGGAGTTATGATGGATGTCCAAGGATAGATGAACAAGAAAAGCCTTTTCTTTTCTGGGTATTTGTGAAA
Source organism: Combretum micranthum (assembly GCA_024138025.1). Lineage (NCBI taxonomy): Eukaryota > Viridiplantae > Streptophyta > Magnoliopsida > Myrtales > Combretaceae > Combretum > Combretum micranthum. The sequence continues at coordinate 103,719 of JAMXBD010001217.1, forward strand.
TTACATTCCTCTCTCCATACCATTATCGAAACAACCCCAAAGGATAAAGGTAAGCTTTAATTAATTTAGGGTTTCAATTTTTTGAGTTTTTTGTTTTTATAATTTGGTTATAATAAGTTGGTGTAATCTAGGGTGTTGGTCATTCAATGCTTGAGAAAAATGTATTGTGTTTGTTCTGTAGTATGAGAGATGAGTTTTTTTAGCCCTTTTTTTTTCATTTGGGTAGAATGATTCCAATTTGTATTGTTTGTTTATGATATATAACAATAATTAGATTAATAAGAAATTAATGATATAAAGAAGAAGCTTAAACTCATATTGATGTTCTTTTACACATAATTTTGGTTGATTTGACACTAATGGGCTTTTAATATGTCTATTAAAATTAGAGAACATTCTAATATTCTAGATATAAAAAAAAAATGGAAATTTGACGAAGAAAACGGAAAATCGAATTTAGCAAATCATTTTTTGGAATGTTATGCTAAGATTACATTACAGAGAAGAGGGTATAACTTTCTGTAGATAAATTCCTAGCAATTCTATCCTAATTTGATCAAGTAGTCAAGTGGTCCTTATGTGGTTTTTGCATGTAAATTTTAATCCTTCATTAGTACAATCAATTTACACCCATCGAATCCTTACATGGTTTCACAGGAAGAAAGAAAGTGTATAGAGATTTTGGAGAAAGAAAATTAGTGTTATCTTCTTGAGTTATATTCATGCTTTATTTTTTAATAGTTTTCAACTAAAGCTTCAAATGGGTTAAGTCGAAATGGTACAATACTGAGCTCAAATTTGAGCTCGAATCAAAATTTTAAAGCTCGTGCTTGGCTCGAGCTCGACTGAATTTAAAACTTTAAGCTCAAGTTCGACTCAAAGTAACACTGCATAAGCTCGAGCTTGATTCAATTAAGCTCGTATAGACTCAATTTTATTAAAAAAATATTTTTAGCTTCAATTTAAATAATATTTATATCAAAACTTGATTTGATTTGATTAATTTTTATACTTAAACTTAACTCGATAGAGCTTGATTAAGCTTGCGAGATGACTGAGCTAAATATACAAAACTTGAGCTCAGCTTTATAAACTACTTGAGTAGCTTGAACTTGAACTTAACTTAACTATTCCTGAATTAAACTCGAGTAAATATTGAGTCGAGCTTGAATAGTTTGTAAACCAGCTGGATTTATTTGCATCCCTAATTTTAATTGTATCATCAAAATGTTATAATGCAATTTGCATGAATATCATTCTTTCATAAGGACGGGCAAATTCAATTCATCTCTTTCTATCTCTCCGTAATTATGACACCTTCTTCATGAGGTTAGCAACATTATGAGTTAATAGGTTGTGACAACTGTTTAGTCAACATATTGAAATAATGAAAATTATGTTTTACACTAATTAATCCTATATTATGACTGTTTGCATTAACGACTTTCATAAATTTTTTTCCCACCATTTTATGGGTGCGAAAAAATGAAAAATAATTAAATAAATAAATGACATATTTAATTGTTTGAAAATATGCAATTTTTTTATACATACATATATAATGCTTATCATTTATTAAGAAAGGGTTGATAAACGTCTTCATAAAACCATTCAAAAAATTTCTTTGCATTCAGCAGGATAGGAACAGAGAATAATTACTGAAATTTGTGAGATTATGTAGATTAGAAAAACAACCAACTTTATTTTCCTCCCTCAATCACTTTAATTAATATAGATGTATATATATATATATATATATATATATGATGCCAAAAACCTCAATTAGATTTGATATGATAGACAATAAAATTAGCAGCAATATTTTAATCACAACATGTCTTTATTTAAAAACTTCACGTAACTAGACATCGTATTATATTTGAAGAACATATAAGATGCACGCAAGCTATATATTTAGTATATGATTAAAATACAATCAACAAGCATCATATTAAGTCATTGAATTTTCAGGGTAAAGATGAAAGGAAAAAGGAAGAATTTATTAACTCCCATGACCCAGCGGTGGTCCGAAAAGGATACATCGTAGTCCGTATTAATCCCCATAGTGTTCAGGGTCTTGAAAGAGGGAGCATCATTGCGTAAATGCTGATGTTGACTCATCCAAAATATGGTAAATCCATCCAAAATCTGATATTGGGGGGGTTGTGTTTGTGTCAGTCTCCCTCTTTAAAGTGATTTCAGTGTTGCATTAGCTTCAGAAATTGATGCCATATCAAATTAATATACTATATATAAGTTACAGCCACCACACAACCACTGCAACCACCACTTCACTCTCCGGCAAAGCCCATCACAGCTGTCCCGGCCCTGATGATTCTCTCTTCATTCTCCCATCGTGTTAATACTTCAACTTACATTGTTTTTACGCCTCTTTACCTTTTGAACTCTTTAGCTTTATTTGGTATCCACTTGTGAAAAATTATTGATATTTGTTTCTATACAAGTGAAAAGTGTTAAAATTAGCATCATGGTCATATGATGTAAAAGGCTAATTTTTATCAATGGCCTTATAACTAGTGTGATATTTCCGGCTTTCTTAAATGAAATGTACCAGATTTAAGTCTCCTTATTCCATTGTAATAATAAAAAAATAATAATAATAATAATTTTGCATGCTAGATGCAACTTTATATTTATAATTTGAATGGGCTCATATCACTTAATTAGATATATAAATTGTACATTATAGTTTAGTGGCATCTCTTTAATCTTTTAAGTGAGAGGTTTCAGGTTCGAATCCTCCCCCTCGTTACAATGGCAAAACAAATATATACAAATATATATATATATATAGAATAACAATATGGTTCAAATCCAAAGCTCTTTACCCTCCAAAGACATCTTGTGTTTAATCTAAAAATTAAATTTACAAATCTGATTTTAAGTTTTGCATTTATTACTTGTAATATTGATTTTTGACATTAGTTTTTGAATTAAGATCAAGAGGCAACACCACCACCTAACTTTCATATTTATAGCCACTTTATAGAACAATTTGCTGGTGGAAAGCTGGCTTTGGATATTGAAAAGACCTAATAACACCCAACACTTAACAAACAAAAATGTACTACATGACTTTTCTTAATTTTTGATTTCTTCTCACATATAAAGACACGAATACTCCAAAATAGGCCATAAATAAAGTCGCTAATTTAGACTTTAGCGAATAATACTAAGAAAATCAACAGCCCATTTCTTGCCTACCAATTTTATAGCTATTTGCTTATGAAAGACTCAATTGAAACATATTGTTCAATAAAGAAGTAGTAGCAGTAGTACCAATACCACGAGGAAATAAAATAACATTAGATCTCAGAAGCTATGGGGAATAGCTGCTTGGAAATTTTGTGTTCTTTCTTCTAGTCCTGCATGTTAAGAAACACATGATATGTTTTATGTATATATGGTTTGATTATGATACACTAGAAAAGTACATGAAGTTCCTAGATTCAAACATTACTCTACCCATTTACATGACAAGTCTACAAGGTCTTGCTAAATCAAAGGTCCCATCTTTCACGTCATTCTCTCTCTCTCTCTCTTTCATCTGTGTATTTCATTTTACCTCGTAAATATTGGAATGTGGAGGTGTCTGTTACCTGTGTTATATATACCACATGACAAACCACATTATTGAGCTTAAATTTTACCATGTTTCTTTATCTTTAAATTATGAGGTTCATAAATCTAAGTAATCAATTAATTAACATCTCAAAGTCACGGACTTCTTGACCATATGTTGCTTGTCAAATACACTTAAAGTTTTAAAGTTCCATGTTGATATGGAACTTTTTTTTCCCCCCTTCTTTTTTCTTTCTTGATTTCACCACCCTCCATTTTTTTTTTTTAAAAAATGTTATGCTTTTTCTCTCCTTTTCCCTTTCCACACCTCAAACAACAAAAGGAATGAAAGTTCTAGAAAGCAAAATAAAGCTTTCTCCTGAAGATTTGCATAAATACCTTCTTACATTTTTTGAAGCTGGAAGGAATGTTAGCAATGATGACAAATAAAGCTGCAAAAGACATAAACCCCTTAATTTTGAAAGATGTCTATTGAATGATGTCTTAATACAATTTGAGCACATAAAGTTGCTAGACTGAAATACATTTAAAAGTGTAAGGCTGCATACTAAGTAGATGTAGATGTGGAAAATTAGTAAAGAGTAAGAAACCCTAAGCAAGAAGGTGAGAGAGAGAGAGAGAGGGTTAGAGGGTAGGATGTTCCAAGTGGAACTAGAAACAGACAGAGGAAGTAGTATGAACCCATCATGAAGAAAATCAGTCCAATGATGAAACTTAGTACAGGCAAGACCAACAATAATAAAAAACAAAAATAAAAACATTCATGAGTTTCAGAGTGAGAGAGAGAGAGAGAGAACCGGGGGGAGGGGGGAATCAGGGAAGCCCCGAAAGTGCAATGATGATAAAAACTTTCACTTTCTCGTCAGAGAAAAAGGGCAAAAAAAAAAAAGAGTCAAAAACTATCATCATTACACCAATCTGCTGCTCATGCACACGTTCTTCAAATTGACAAATAATCATAGCACATGACCAAAAAGAAGCAAAATCAACATAGAATAGCAATTAAAAACACACACACACATACAGGGAGGACTTACCTAAAATCATCAGGATCAAAATTTAAAGAAGAAGGGAAAAAATGGAAAAAAAAAAAGACCCAAAAGCCGTAAAGATTGAACCTTTGTGGCTGTAATCTCTTCTAGGTATTGCATGGAGGCAACATGATTGAGGGGAATGAAGCCTGGTCCGACGTCTCTAATTCACGATCCGTGTTACTTTATTATTGGGTTTTTTTTTTCCTGTTTTTCATTACTTGCACAGATCTCTAATGGGAAAAACAAAAAAATAAAAAAAAAGTTGATAACGATAAATTAGTGAAGAACGATTGGATCTAAGCTAAAGGCCTCGAGCCAGACAACATTCCCCACAAAATGAAAGCCTTCCTTCTCCTATCTAATCTCCAGATTTTCTCACCCTTTAGAGAGAGAGAGAGATGGGCTGTGTTGTGGAGGTGTGAAGATGTGAGAATATGGAATGGGAAGGGGTAAAAGGGATGGAGATAAAAAGAAAGCGTAAGGTGAGAAAAGGACAAGGAGAGCAATAAAAGTAGCAGACCAATCTGACCCTACAACTGGGTCTTGGGGTACCAGAAATGACCACGACTCCTCTCACTTTCTCTCTCTAGTTTCTCTCTGTGGTCTCTCTCTCTCTCTCTCCATGCAAATGTAAATGTAATGCAAATCTAAACAAAATATATAGGATTTTAGCTGACGCAGTTCCACGATAATTGAGATCAAATATGCATCCCATGTATAACGGGAGATCATCATGACCTAATCAACTCATCACCTGATTCGTAAAATTAAAAAAAGAAAAAAGAAAGGATTTGTTTCTAATTAAAATGTTTTTTAATGTCTGAAAAAGATTTATTGACTTTTTTGGAAATCAAAGTAAAATTGAAGGTTAGACATTTAAATGCTCCTTGGGTTTTGTTGTAATTACAAATGTAACCTTAAAGAAAACATTTTCACTGTTGTTTTTTTTTTATTTTTTTATTCAGAGGATACAGTAAAGCAGGTGCAGTCCAAAGCCATGTCCCGATTTTTCTCAACATTTTTTTTGTAAATGGAGAAATTCCTTTTTCTTTTCTTGTTCCTTTTTTTCGCCTCCTTAATTATCTTTTGCTTCACCATTCAAAGGTGAGAAATGATTTAATGAGTATTACATATTACTTGTCGTGTAATACGTGCTGGTGTGCTCAAATTATGTTATTGAATTTTTTTCTTTTCATTATAGGGAGTACGTTGACTGATATATGAACCAATGAAAAACGTGTAATAGCCGTATATTGCCCTTTCTATTGACTTTAGTCCTCAATAATGGTGATTAAGATGTCCTGAATAAATGACTCTTTTTTGTTTTTAGCTACCAATGTTATTTCCACAGGAGGAAAGGGGAATAAAAAACTTCTTATCCAAATAGTTATTATATCATGGGTTTTCATATGTTTTAATCAATCGATCAAAGCTCATCATCTGACCATTAAAATAACAATCAATACACGATTAATGCACCAAAACCCTAAATAAATTGTCTATGGATGTGTATAGTTTTTTTTTTTTTTTTTTTTACTAGTAAAGAGAATGGATCTAATAATCTTTAATAGAAATCAATGGGTTTGCCTCTTCGGATTTCCATCATTACCTAACCATAGAAACTAAATGCACATACTGAGAAAGACAACTCCATGGAAAAAATTGTGATAAAATGAAATAACACGTAGCCGGAAGATAGAGTAATGGAATGGGTGGAAGTTTGATGATGGAAGATGATGAATTAATGATGATAGGGTGAGTTTCATCCGTTAGATTGAGAAAGTGATGTCAATGATAGAGAAAAGACACAAAAAGTAGTAAAAAATAACAACAACAAGTCAATGTTAGGTTGGTCTAACTCGCCGACCTTATTATGGAAAAACAATGTTTGTGTGTGATTGTAAAATATAAATAATCAGTTGCTAGCATATGTTGTTTTGTTGTTTTTGGTTCTATTACGGGGTTCGTAATTGATATTTTAGATTGACAGCAACTTTTTTACGTGAAAGAAGGAAAAAAAAAAAAAAAAAAACCCTCGTTCAGTGCAATATGAATGACTGCTTTTTCTACGCTTGCGCGGGGGATTCGAGATGACGACTGGGAGAGGATGGACAGGCACAGACAGACATTGTATTGGGAGGGACTAGGGAGTCAGCGTACAGCGTACAGCGTACTGTTGAATTATCTGCTGCTCTCTTGTCCATCGTTTGCTTTATAGTCATTCACTTACTGCTTTTTATGTACACAGTGTTCTCTTACTTAACTTGTTGGTACTAATTTCTAAATTATATATGGTCGCAGTTTAGTAAATCGGAAGTTTGAAAAATCAATAAAATTAAGTACTTAGCTTCATAAGGTGGATCAATTGTGCCCCTTACTTACAATGCTGTCGATTGAAAAGATTTCACAAACCTACCATTATTAGCGATTTTCAATTATTGCATGTTTGAATGACCTCACTATTCTAACTTTGTAATTTCTGACATTACAATAATGTTTACAGCGGGACTGACTTGCTCCAATTAATTTATAAAGTTTAGAGGCATTTGCTTGTTGATGTTTAGAGGCTTACTTGAAGTCCCACGGCTCATATGTATATAAAAAATAACCATTTGATCAACGATAAGTGATACACATTATATGAGGATCTTTTCGAGAATGAGACATATGAAAGAACAAAGTAAATCCAATAGATCTCGGCTAAAACCCCAGAATTTAAGGGATTATGAAAGTCTTGGATAGGTTTAGGGACTTAAGCATATAACAATGGATCTTACATGGACTTAAGCATCCCATTGCAGATTTCAAGAGTACAAAACAAACAGACCCTTAGCTAGAATAACGGAATGAACAACTTATATAAATAGAAAATAAAAACGAAAAGGAGGTAGCTTGAAACTCATTACCAACTCTTGTTTTTTCTTCTTCTTTCTTCCTTTTTCTTGGAGCTAAACTGGGACTCGAACATCGATAAGCATTCCCTCTTGTTTCCTCTCACATGCAAAGTCATTCAAACATAAACCCTAGATTAGTTGACAACATTAATGAAATATGATGTCAAGAAAACTAGAAAGCAAACAACTTACTTTACTTTTTACACAAACTTTTTAGATCTAATAGAATTTTAACGAAACCCTAACTTTCTTTTTGAACAAAAAGGAAGAAGAGAAGAGATTTCTTACCTTAGAAAGCAAATGAAGAGTATTTGACACAACAGACAACTTTAAGGTTTTGTTTTCGTATTTATATCAGTAAGGTTATTCTACATTGTTGTGGGTTGTATTTTGTAAGTGAACTGAATTGTTATTGGGCTTTGTGTGAGCTTTGAATATTTTGTTGAATAAAGATTCTTTACTAAGCTATGAATTGCTATTAATATTGGTGCTTTCATTGCATTGCCATGGTAGCAAAATACAAGAACGTACGCTAAATTGCAAGATTAGATTGATAAGAATAGCATGTCCATTGATAAAGTGGTAAATGAGATGCAAGATTAAAAGAAATCCATGAATGATAGCATTAATGTTCTAATACAGTAGATGAATGCCTTGTCTCAATTTGTTTCTACAAAATCAAGCTAATGGAAGGCAGGCTAATGGAAATCAGATAGGAATATCATCATCTTCCAATAATGATGAAGTGCGTAATGAATGAGGCGACATGAAACACATCAAATTAGAGATGCCAAAGTTTTGTAATGGAGACCCAACTTAATGTCGTTTTGGGGCATCTCAATTTTTTTAACTTCCATAAAGTTGCTCACGATGATAGATTGAAATTAGCATCTTTTACATTAGAGAATGAAGCATGCAATTGGTGTTAATAGATGTATCATAATCATATGAATTGTAATTCGGAGCACTTCATTCATGCAATCAAACTCAGATTCTGTCCATCACAATATGAAGACTTGTAGGGTAAACTTTCTATGTTGACCCAAAGTGGGACTATAGAAGAATATCAGTATCAATGTGAAAGCTTGCCAAATAGGATTAGTGGATTGTCCAAGAGTTTTCTTAGGAGTTGCTTTATATCAGGTTTGAAACCATTGATACAGCAAGAAGTGTTTGCTTTTCAACTTGCAAGCTTACTTCATGCATTAAGTTTAGCTAAATTGCATGAGAGTAGATTGACTTCAATGCAATCACATTTCTTATATAAGAACTTCAAGAATTTTTTCAATTTTTCACAACTCTTCATTTCTAAAAATGATCAGACATCCGAAGATATTTTATCTACTCTAGTTTGAATGTAGAGGCTCAATAGCAATTTAATAAAAAGGTGTTGTTAGTCAGGAATTTATCTGCCAATGAGTTAATTGCAAGGAGAGAAAAAGGTCTTTGTTAACTATGACGAAAAATATAATAGAAATCACATTCTAAAGCAAAGTTTTTACAGAGGAAGAGCATTTTGAAGACTATCCAATGGGTTTACAAGATCAAGAAGTAACTGATGTTATTGACGTGGAGGGCAATAATGTGGAGATTAGTTTTCATGCAATCGCAGGCATCACACCTAAAACTTTTCGTTTGAATGGATAATGAAATCACATTCTTTATCCATTTTGGTTGATTTAGAAGTACTCATAACTTCTTGCAAGAAAGTGTGGCAAGGAAACTTAAAATTCCTATTTTGGTTGTTCCAAAATTTGGGAAATGGTGAATTTTTAGAATGCACAGGGCTATGTCGTCAGATAAAGATTTTGATTCAAAATCATTATTTTTCAATAGACTGCTATGTTCTTTCTTTGAAAGGGGAAATATGATTTTAGAATGGAATGGCTAACACACTTAGGACCAGTCATGATGGATTACTTCAGCTTACTTTGTCATTTCAGCTAAATGGACATATATGTAAACTTAAAGGGGAAACACAACTGGTTAGTGGTTCATTACACCTAGCTCAATTATAGAAATTGGTTGTTTCAAACCAATATAGATGTTTGTGTAGTTTGGTGGCTCATGCTGAGTGTTTATCTATAGAATCCACTAGCAATACCAAGATTAACGAGGTATTGGGCAAATTCTCAGAGGTATTCATAAATCCATCATCACTTGATTTCGTGATGTTCAACATCATACATCTTATGGGAAACATAACAAGTAAATGTTCACCCTTATCGTTATCCACATTCCAAAAAGCTGAGATTGAAAAGTTAGTGGAGGAAATGTTAGAGTCAGGCATTATTTAGCCTAGTATAAGTCATTTTTCATCTCCAGTTCTTCTTGTTAAGAAGAAACATGGGAGGTAGAGGTTTTGTATAGATTATAGAGCTCTTAATCAGAACTATTCCTGAATAAGTTTCTAATACCAATGATAAATGAGCTTTAGATGAACTTTGGTGAGCTATGGTTTTTTCAAAACTGGATTTAAGAGTGGGGTATCATTAGATAAGGATGTTTCCATCTGATACACAAAAGACAACTTTTAGAACACATGAAGGCCATTACGAATTTCTAGTAATGCCTTTTGGATTATCAAATGCTCCATCAATGTTTCAAGCAATAGTAAATCAAAATTTTCGTAAATTTTTTACGAAAATTTGTGATTTTTTTTTTACGATTTTTTATGTATAGTACATCCATGGCGGAACACTTAGACCATTTGGTAGTAGTATTGTAATGTTTGAAAGAGCATTAACTTTATGTTAAAAGGAGTAAGTTTCTCTTGCATAATCATCTACTAATTATTTGGGCCATTTAGTTAAAAGTGAAGGTGTGAAACTGATGAGACAATAGTTGAGGCAATTAGAATTGGCCTAATACCTCTTATCATCAAACAACTTAGAGGATTTTTAGGTTTGATAGGTTATTACAAGCATTTTGTTAAAGGGTATGCTAATATAGCTGCATCCCTTAAAAATTTGTTGAGAAAAGGCACATTTGTATGGCTTAGTGAAGTTCGACAAGCTTTGAGCTTTTATGATCTTTAATGGCCACTCCAATATTGGCACTTCCTAATTTTCACAAGGACTTTATTATTGAAACTGATGCTTCAAGAGTGGGAGTTGGAACCGTTTTACATCAAGGAACTCAACCCATCGCCTTTTTCAGCAAAAAAGTTGAGTTTGAAATTATAGAAAGCAGAAGCATATGTGAGAGAGTTAGTACCATAATAGAAGCAGTTAAAAAGTGGAGACATTATCTATTATGATACCATTTTATAAGAATTGGTCAAAAGAGTCTTAAGGAGATTTCGTCGCGAACAATTCAAACTCTGGAGCAGCAACAATATTTAGTGAAATTACTTAGTTATGATTATGAAATCTAATATAAGCTAGGAAAGGAAAATCAAGTTGCTGATGCATTGTCACACATACATTAAATAGAGATAACTTTTTGGCTGTAACTATTCCATTTTTTTATTTCATTATTGAATTGAAATTTCTTTTTCAGAATGATATGGTTTGTAAAACACTATGGCAAAAGTGTGTAGATGGGAACCAACTTAAATGGCCTTTAAAAGAGGAGGATAGTTTGCTTTATTTAGGGAGTCCCTTATTCTTGCCTGCTAAATGTCATTTGATTCCCACATTGATTTCTCACTTTCGTAGTTCTCCTATTGGAGGTCATGCAGGCATATGCAAAACATTCAAGAGATCGAGTTCATCATTTTTTGGGGAAGGCATGCGTTCGGATGTAATAAATTTTGTGAAGAAGTGTAATGTATGTCAACAAAGTGAAAACTTAACCGCATCCCTAGTTGGACTTCTTCAACCATTAGATTTACCTCAAAAAGTGTTTGTAAAACCTCAGATTTTATAGTAATTATAAGTAAACCATAGAACCGAAAGTTAAATCGGAACCCTAAAAGTTAACCTAGGTTTATCGTAAGATCTAGAATATTTAGATTCGATAATCCTGTGCTCGAAACCCTAAAACAATAAAATAAGTTAACCATAGATTATAGTATGGAATAATGCCTTGTAACTTACAAAGATCATATTCGTCCAAAATTTGCTCATTTTAGGCCCACATGGGATTAATTTCTTAATTAGGGTCTGGACATGCAAAACGATGAAAATATTTCGACAACATATCTAGACTAGCAATGAAATGAGGAATCATAAAATATCAATTATAAATTTTTTTGACATCTAAAAATATCAGATATAGCTCGTTTACGCATATTTTCTTACTATCAATAATTTATTTATCTTGTTTACTATTCATTATTATTCATTCCTATTCCTCTATCTTACTTTTCTTACTACCTATTATTACACTCTTACACCTACTGTTACATTTTCATTTTCAATACTACTTTATACATGACTTATCTTATACATTATTTACTTTTTATTACAAAAAAATTAATTTTAATCAATTTCTCTCCCTCTCCTTCCCATGGCTGGTGCACACACTCTCTCCTCTTTCTAATTTCTTTTTAATTTCATTTAATTTATTTCATACAAATTTTCACTCCAAAACTCTATAAATACTCTCTCCCTCATTTATTCTTTATACATACATCTCAAATACTAATAAAACTGTACCAAAATTTCTCCATAAATCCTCTAACCTTCCTTCCTTTGTTGTGAGCCCTCTGCCCCAATCATTGTGTTTTTTACAATTTTTTCTCTCATCAATCTTCCTTATTCCATCTTCTAAATAGGTAAATATTTAAAATCACCTATTTAGATTATAAAGACATAACAAGAACAATATGTATGTTTTGATTTCAATAAGTCCCTATGAGCATTATGCTAGGGAATGAAATCAACAAACAACATCTTATTCATGTCTTGTATAACTCTATGTTAAATTTATGATTTTGTTATATGCATGCTTCTAATCTAACTTTCTATATGTAGTATGTATAGTTTATGTGTATATATATTTTAGAGCCTAAAGCTCACTAACCTAAGATCTTATTATGCTCTTATTAAATAAGACTAGTCATTCTAATCTTAGACTTATCCTTAATCAAGTAAAAACAAAAGGGAACTTATCAATAATCTAAGTCCTAGAGAGCCTTGATATGAATCTAAGACTCCCATGTTTTCTTATCATTTTTTTAATTTTCTTTATAGGATTTTCTATTTCTAAGACCTAGGAAGACTTAAAAAAAAAAATCTAAGTCATCCACAATTTTCTTCTTTTTCTTTTTTTTAAGCCTTTCTTATGGAACTTGTCCATCTCCAAGTTTCGAAAGTCTTGATGACAAGATAAGACTTCTATATTCTTATTTTTATAATTGTTTATTTGATTTTTTTATTCTTTCTATTTGCTACATAAGTTTATGTTAATAAATTGTTTCTTAGCATAATTAATATGTTTACTTGCATGCATGGTCATATAGTAATGTTGTTGCCTTAGTAAGAAAATTTCTAAAATAAAAAGAAGCTATGTCATACTTTATAAAATGAGACTAAACACTTTTAAAAATAGGTTTGCAACACTTAAGGAATTTTTCCTTAGGAATAAGAATAGTTAGTCAAGCACACTCTCTTTAAATATTTAAAGTAAAATGTTGACAACTCTTTGATATGCAAAATCTTTTTTTTTTTCCTAAATACTATTATACATATCAATGTTTTGCTAAAAACCAAGAACAAAAACATTTTCCCATAAGTTAGTTTAAGATCATCCAGCTTGAAATAAATTTAGTGCTCAACATAGGAAATCAAGTTTAAGAAAAATGAAATTTATTTTATGAAGATGCAAAGATGTAGATAATCTTAGTAATTAGATATTCCCATTTACTATAGCTAAAATTTGTAATTTTCTTTCCATCATACAAAGGGGTTTTTCCCATGAGCTTAACTTTTTGAACCTTTAAAATCAATTGTTTTATGAAAAATTACTCTGGAGGAAATATTACTAAAATCATGCATATAAGGTGAGCTAATATAATTACCAAATGATTTTCAAATGACAATATTTTTGTGCTTGCCATAAAGTTTCCAATTTGTGAAAAACTTCAAAAAATTATAAAGTTTAGGGACTGGAACATGTTTGATCAGATCTTTACCGACCCATTCCAAATCCTTAAAGACCTTAAATGCTAAAAGTAACCTTAGAAATAGATATATCTTTTCGAGTAGGTAGAAAACGACTACTAATGTGCAAAATTTCAAGTTAAAATAAGTAAGTTATGGTCGTTTTAAATCGAATTTTCCCTTAATCCGAATTTTGATGAGAATACTAGAATAGAATTAGATAGTTTGAGTAGAACTTCTACGAAATACTTACTTCAAGTATTTCTTTTGTTTTGGTGATGAGGAAAGCAAATTTTCTCATCTCAAAGACTATTTTGACTAGAAGGATTTGCTCCTGGTGATGGCTGAGTGACTTTTACTCCCTATAATTTTTTGTACTTATATTTGTGCTTGTGAATTAGATGCACTAGAGATAGGGAAAGATAAAATGAATTTGCATGATAATGTTGTTTGAAAGTATACTAAGCATATTGAAACTCAAATTATTGTTATCTAAATGTTTGATTTATTTACCATGTTGAAGTGTCTGCAAATTCTATGATCGCCTTTAAAATAACTTAATGACATGTCAAGAAATTAATTAATTGCTTCATGCATATCACATAGTGAGTCACATTGGCATTCATTATTATACACTTGGTAGGACAATGGCACAATAGTGGTGGTTAGCATAACCAATAGTATTTGCATGTGGCGAGTAGTAGCTGGTAAGATCTATATTTAACGAGTAGTAACCAATAAGATCTACATATATATATATATATAATTTGCAAGTAGTAGCCGTTAAGATCTATAAAAAAAAATCTATTTGCAAAAATTTGGTCGTAATTGGCTGGGAATACCTAACCCTGAATGAAGGGTATAAATTCATTCAAACCCAATGGTTTCCAAATAATCATGTGTATTGCTTACTCACGTGTTAGTTGCATTTCATATGCTTGTTTTAAATAACTTCTTTGATTTATTTTGTATGGATATGTTTAATTTGGGATTATTTCTTGTTAAGCAAATTAGCTTACACTCCTATAGATATTTGTTGCAGCATCTATGTCTCTAGTTGAAGCCAAGGGGCTACTTTTATCAGGTATCAATCTTTTGACCTTCAGGAGTTTTTAGAAGAAGTTCGAGGAAGAATGATTAACCCTAGACTTCTGTAGAAATATCCTAATATATTTCGTTATGAGAATTGGACTTGGAGACTCTTGTAATATTTTTAGTGGGGCTATGCCCCCTTGATATGTAAAGACTTGTTGTGAACTATATTCTTGAATGCAATTATTATATCTACTTAAGCTACTTGCTTCAAAGAAAGGTTCTCTATTGTTGTGAAGTACACCTTACATTACCGAAGCTTTTATGTAACTAAGGTAGTCATTTTTAAGCTTTGATATTGAGTGCGTTAAACTGTTACATTTTGGGTACCCTTTGAGACATAATATTTTAAGTTGGTATCAGAGCAATAAGAATAAAATATCATAACAATAGGAAAGGACTTATGAAGTTAAGTAGAATAAAATAAAAGAGTCTTAAGTAGACTTTGTATGGTAGATTTAAAATGTTGACTTACCTTCTTTTGTATAGATAACCCTAGGAGAAGCTTGAGCCCAAGACAAGAAGTTTCGATAAGACCACGACAAGACTTTTGTCAACCGATTAAGTTTAAGGGTTTTGTGTGAGGAGTTTGCTTAAATGGAAGGCCAAAATCCTTGAAGGAAATGTTTAACCTATGGAAGAAGGGCTCAAGGATGTTTATACAGGAAAGGTAACTAAAAGATTAGATATTGCCCTTTGCGAAGGCAAAATTGGTCGGAGATGGAAGTAATTTATGGGGTGGAAAGTATTACTAGAATATGGAAAAGTGACTCTATGTTGCAGGAGGCAACATTTGTGCTAAAAAATGAGGGATCGCTTGTCTTCCCTAACTTCTAAACTTAGATGGGAATTGGACCACTATATGTGTATGCACATGACGAGTTAAAGGATCATAGCGATTGGTAGAGAGTTAATTATAAAGGCCATTTCTATTGGCATGGAGTGAACCAAAACATTCTCCGAGCACCCAAAGAGGAGGACATGCAACCGCCCACTCTAACTAGACTCCAACTTGATGATGAGGAGGTGCTGATAGATATTGGAACTGTAGACCCCCAAAGTTTTACGATCGGTTGATCCTAATCCTTAATTAGAGGTCAACTGAAAACCCTAAAGTCAACAAAGCCCTAGTCAAATATGTCACGCCCCAGAGGGTACCATAAACGTGGCAGTCTGCCGCATATAATATTAAAGCTAATGAATAACAATCTTAGTCATGCAGGAGCTTCGATATCACATGTAAGGCGTGCTTCCAAGATAATAGGAGACTCGTAGAGGTATTACATTTAAGTAGATAATAAAAGCAAGCAAGAACTTATATAAATAAACATAAGATTTCCATAATAATATCTTTACATCATCTTAGGGGCATTCCCCCGCTTTAGAAGTCTTCTAAAATAACAATAACTATAACATAAGCCTACTATAGAGATTTTCCTAGAAGCCTATGCTCAAAACTTAAATACATAAAGCTTCCCCCAAAAACTCCTAGTAGCTTAAACTCGTACCTGGCATATGGGGCTCCTTGGGGCCAACCAAAGGTAATCGTACTATAACAAAAAGCTATAAGGGTATAAGCAAACCTAGCTTAGTAAGATAATTCCATCTATAAGACATTTCCATAATTCAAACAAGTATTTAATCAAGCATATGAGAATGCACCAATCATATGAACAAACAAAATACACATGATTAACCGGAAATCAAGTGTGGCATGGATTTTACGCCCTCCATGTCAAGGGTTGGGAGGTTACAGGCCTATACGACCATCAATATTTACAGATTTACCATACTCGTCCTATAGACTTTCTGGCTCCTATGGCCTATGTAGACTTTCCGACTCCTACCAGCCACCACCACCATTTCCTTGTTTCCCACGAAGAATAGTAGTGAAACAAATGTGACTCATAAGTATGATATGCATGAATTGATTTCAATATATATTTAACCAAATAATGTTTAGTTTAAGTTGTAACGATCAACGCAATTTTCATCATATCAATACAAGAATCATAATTTATTTATCAAACCTTCTTTCGATATTCTTAACTTATATTCAATCAATCATAATTCCAAGTCACACAACAATTATTCATTTTATCTTTTTCTTAATTGCTAGTGCTACTACTTACAAGCACAAAACAAGGAAATGTAACTTAAGTCAAGAATTAACTCACTCCATGTCGGTAGATCTTAATAGAAGTAATCCTCCGAAAAGTGACATCAGGTCCTTCTCCACCTAAACAAGATGAAATACCCAAAATGAGTTTTTCATGAAATTTCTATTCTTGAAGATTCTAAACTTTTCTTAAAATCGCAGTAAAATCGTATAAGAGGAAATTCCAACTTAAAATGGCCATAACTTGCTCATTTTAACTCGGAATTTCGCGTATAATATACCATTTTCTACTATTCAAAAGATCTATCTATTTCTAAACTTATTTTCATCAAAATAAGTTTGGGTTCCAAAAAAGTGGCGGACAAATTCACCACGAATTTTTGTAAACTTGTTTTCCCTTCTTTTATCCAAAGCTCATTTGAAGAGATAAGTAATATGATAGCTTATAAAAACCTTTGGAAAGTATATTCATATATTTATTGACTCATAACAAATGTATGAAGTAAATGAAGTTGTCTCAATTTATGAAAAAGTAAAGTTTTTAAAGATTTTGAAACTTGAGAACTTTTGAAATATTCATTTTACTTTGAAAGTATCTTAAGTTATTTATAATGAGTATTTCTTTTCTTTTCCTAAATTTTATTTTCGTAGTCTCTTTAATTTCTTAAGGAATGATTGTTATTTCCTATGCTTAGCTTCCACCACTTTTTGAAAGTATTAGCACTTCTATATTTAGAGAAATAATTTCTTGATTTCTTGAGATCATTTTGTTGAAAATAATTTCTATCATTTGAAGAAAAAGATGAAGTTGTTGTAAAATCCTTGTTACTTCAAAAAGTCCTCTTTATGTCATGTATGTTTATAAAATCTTTTATGAACTCCTCTAAGTTTGTTAAGATGAATTTTTAGTTTTAGAAAAGTTTACTTCCTACTTTCATTTCTAGAAAAGAATCTTTATTTTAAGAAAACATTTCCTCATTTTATTTTGTTGAGACAAAACCATTATGTTCGTGCAGGAATATGAATCATAAAGCTATGAAAATATAAAAAACACAATAACTTGAAAGAATAAGCTAATAAGAAAATAAATCAAGTATTGGAACCTTAGCTTCATCAAGGTATCCCAGGACTAAGAAAAGACTAGTCCCAAAAGAAAAAGAAAATGTTTTGACTTGATGAGGACAAGTCTAAGACTAGAAAGACTAGTCTTAAAAATAACATAAAAGTAAATAAATTACATGGAAGTAAATAAATTGCAAGGAACGTAAATAAATTGCAAAACAATGAGCTTATATGCTCTAAATAATATATATAGCTATATAGATATATTAGATAGTTATGAACATAAAAACAACATAAGGGAATTTGATGATGAACAAAAACAAGGCATGAACCTATTGTTGCTTTCCTTAACCTTCATGTTTTAGAAAACACACACCAAGTTCATACTAAGTAGATGAACATAAAGAAAACTTGAAGAAAGTTTACCTAAAGAAACTAAACTAGAGAGAACTCCTTGAGAGGAAATTCTTGAAGAAATTTGAGAGAGTAACTTTAGTAGAAGAAAGGAGTGAAAGAAGTGCAAGTAAGAGGGGGTATTTATAGGAAAATGTGAGAGATAATTTGTGTTAACTAAATAAATGAAAAATAAAACAAATTGGGATGAAAGAGGGGGCCGACGCACATTTAGGAGTAATGGGGAAGAGAAATTATATTTTTTTTGTATTTTGTTAATTAAAAGTAAGATATGAAAGATGTGAAGTTGTATTGGAAATGAAAATGTGTAAGAAATAGGTATATGGGTTGTAAGAGTAGGTTGTAAGAAAAAGTAGAGATGGATAAATAGTGTAGAATAGTAGTAAATAGTGTAATGTAAAGTAGACATGACAAATTAAGTACCGGTAGTAAGAAAATACACGTATAAATACGATATCTGATATTTTTAGTTATCGAAAAATTATGAAATTGATATTTTTGAAAATCTTATATTTTTACGAGTCTAACGGTATATTCAGAATATTTTTACTATTCCGAGCTCCGAGACACTTTTCAAGAACTGTGTCCGATCAGGTTTAAAACGAGTCGCGGTTTTACTAAACTAATCTTTTTAGGCTTCCTTGGATAATTACAAACTATTCTACTCACTAAACTCTTTCTTACTCCCTTAGGGTTTCTTAAATAGCAATGCCAGATTTAAACGGTTACGGTAAACTAGGGTTTTGTTGACTTTAGAAATCCAATTGACTTCTAATTAGGGTTTAAGCTTTAATTTGAATTCAAAACTTCGGGGGTTTACAAAATGCAACCGTTTAAGTCCGACAAATCCATTTTCATAACCCTAAGTGAGTAAGTAAGAGATTAATGTGTAGAATAGTTCATAATAAGATGAGAAAGCTTAAAAATATCAGATTAGTTAAACCGCGATTCGTTTTGAGTCCAATCGGATACAATTTTCGAAAAGCATGTCCTAGGGCTTAGAATAGTAAAAATATTCTGGATATAGCGCTAGACTCGTGAAGATATAAAGTTTTCAAAAATATCAGTTTTATAATTTTTCGATAACTAAAAATATTAGATATCGCAATTATACGCGTACTTTTTTACTACCGATACTTTATTTATCATATCTACTTTACATTACACTATTCATTACTATTTTACACTATTCATCTATCTCTACTTTTCCTTACAACCTATACACTTATTTTTTTACAATTTTCATTTCCAATATAACCTCACATCTCTTACATCTTACTTTTCATTAACAAAAATATAAAAAAAATAAATTCTCTCTCTCCCTGTCAATTTTGCACTGGCCCCTTCCTTTTTTCTCTCAATCTATTTTATTAATATAATTTATCCTCCACTTTTTCCTATAAATACCACATCTTCCTTCCATTGCCTTCACACCTTTCATACACTACCATTACTCTCTCAAAATCTCTCCAAAATCTGTCTTAAAGTTTCTCTAGTTTTTCTTCTTTTATAGGTAATACTCTTAAGCTTTCCTTATGTTCATTTGCTTAGTATGAGCATAGTGTATGTTTCCTAAACCCATAGAGATTAGGAAAGCAACAATATGTTCATACTTTGTTCTTGTTCATGAATCTATTTTCCTTTATGTTGTTTTTATGTGTATCTAACTAAATATATCTATGTAGTTATATATATCTTTTAGAGCATATAAACTCATTTTTTATTGCAATTTATTTACTTTCCTTGCAATTTATTTACTTTTAAGTTGTTTTAAGACTAGTCTTTCTAGTCTTAGACTTGTCCTCATCAAGTCAAAATAATTTTTTTTCTTTTGGGACTAGTCTATTCTTAATCTCGGGAAGCTTTGAAGAAGTTAAGGCTCCCAATACTTGACACTTATTTTTTTCATATATTCTTTACTATCTTATCTTGTGATATTTTTAGCTTTTATAAACTACATGATCATATTCATGCATGGCTAATAAGTTGTTGTCCAAATAAAAATGAATCTTTTTTACGAAAAAATAAAATTTGATCACTACATAAATGTTTTTCCAAAGGCTTAGAAAAATATTTTCAAATAAATTTTTTTTTAAAGGTTTATATAAACTCATCATAAAATTTCAAACTAATAATAGAAAAGTTTCTTCAAAGCCTAAAGATACTTTCTTTGCAAATGACAAAAGAAATCTTGATAATAACTTGATACTATTTTTACCAAACCAAGAGCTAAATGGGTTTTCAAGAAAAATCAACTTACAAGGAAAATGAAAATAAATAAACTCATGAAATACTACTAAAGAAAACTTTTGAAAACTCTATTTTTCAATTCCTAGATATAAAATTGAAAGACCAAACCTTATTTTCAACTCACTTTTGATAAACTAAAGAATCAATATATAGAATATTAGATTTTGATCAAACAAAAATTTATAAGTTACTTCAACCACATAAAGTAAAGTTTAATGAATCCAAATTTTCCAAAATATTAGAAAAGGTTGTTTTAAGGAAATTAATTAAAACAACACCTATAGCTTCATGCATAAATTATGAGTTTATTTATATACATAAGGAAATCTTTTCAAGTATATACATATTTAAGTTTTACTTAAATAAGTTTTAGTAAAGGAAGAATTAGAAAATGTTGTTTTTCAAGAAAAGAATTTTCGTGTTAGATCTGTACCCTTCTAAATCATGACCTAAATGACCTTTTATAGTGAAATCAACCTTAGAAATGGATAGAGCTTTTCGAGTAGGTAGAAAAGGACATGTAATATGCGAAATTTTGAGTTAAAATGAGCATGTTATGGCCATTTTAAGTTGGAACTTCCTTCAATCCGATTTTACCGCAATTTTAAGATAGATTTAGAATCTTTAAAGTAGAAATTCTATGAAAGATTCATCTCGGGTATTTCATCTTGTTTAGGGAAAAAAGGAATCGATATCACCTTCCCTGAAGATTATTTCGACTAGGAGCGATCGACATGGAGTGAGTTAATCCCTCACTAATTATATTTCCTTAATTATGCTTGTAAATAGTAGCACTAGAGAGTAACAAAAAAGATAAATGAATAAATGTTATGAATTGGATTTATGATGATGTGGTTGTTGAATAAAAGCTAAGTATATCGAAAGAAGAATTGATGAATAATTTATGTTTTCTTGCAATAAGTATGATGAATATTGTTTTGGTCACCTTTAACTTGAAATCAACAATACTTAAATAAACCAATATCAAGAACAATTCATGCATAACATATTGTGAGTCACATTTATATTTCGCTACTATTCTTCATATGGAGAAACGAAGAGTCGTAATGGTGGCTAATAGGAGCCGAAAAGTCTACATGGGCAAGTAGGAGCCGGTAAGTCTACAATCATTGATGGTCTTATGGGTAGGTAACCACCCAACCCCCAACATGGAGGGCGTAAAATCCATGCTACATGTGGTTTCTAGTTAATCGTGTGTATTTTGTTTGCTTATGTGACTGAAACATTCTCATATGATTGTCTAAATACTTGTACGTTTTATGAAAATGCTTTGAAGAAAGGAGTTATCTCACTAAGCTAGTTTTGCTTATATCCTTATAGCTTTTTGTTATAGTTTGATTACTTGTGGTTGGTACTACGGAGCCCCTTTTGTCAGGTATGAGATAAAGCTACTAGGAGTTTTTGGAAGAAGTTTACATATTTAGTTTTGGATGTAGACTTTTAAAAGAAATTTTTATAGTAGACTTATGTTATATTCATGTATGTTTTTAAGATGACTTAGACTAGTGAGACTTTAAGTACGAGGGAATGCCCCTAAGAAGTTGTAAGAATTTTATCTTAATGATTATTACATGTTTACCTTTATAAGTTCTTGCATGCTTTTATTATCTGCTTAAATGTAATACCTTTTGAGTCTCCTACTATCTTGGAAACACGCCTTGCACATGATATCGAAGCTCCTAAGTGACTAAGATTGTCATTCATTAGCTTTAATATTATGTGCGGCGGACTACCACATTCAGGGTACCCTCAGGGGCGTGACAAGAACTAATAAAGCTGAGGAAGCAGAAGAACCACAAGAAGTGGAGAAAAAAGATCCCCAAGAAGAGGAACCTGCTGGAATTGACCCCACAGTACCTTGGGAAGACAATTTGTGGAATAAGGAAGAAGATAATCCACATGGTAATGTTTGTAACTTGATTGAGCAAGCTTCCTGTGAAGACATGCTTATGAGAAGCCGCTCCATGACAGCGATGCTAAGAGCTGACTCGAGAGCTATGCCTCAAAATGCAACAACATTGATTTTGAAGATGACCCGCTAGATCCCGACTATGGAGAAATGTGTATGAACAAAGTGAATATTCCATGGGATGAAGGAGTACATCACAACCATCCATCACTCAAGAGACCACCTCCTAAAGTTCCTCGATAAACCACCTATTGTTTTTCCCTAGTGATGGACCAAGTGAAGGAATGCTGATACAAGACAAAAAGACTGCAGGAGATAGGAGAAAGAGATTATCAGTTGGACATTACTTGAGGGAGATTATGCAGAAGAGGCAGAAAGGATCTTCAAGTAGGAATCCAAGTGACATCCCATCCCTGTGACATGAATTTAAGGAAAGAAAGGAATTATATAGAAAGGATTTGAGCATATCCAAAATAGTCTAAAGGAACCCTTTTTGTAATAGACCTAAGATGATAGGTCAAGTAGATTAGTTATCTATTTCAGAAAGGTGTTTGTGGGTCCTATTTGTGTGTAATTATGTTAAGCGTTCACTGTCATCTTTTATATTTCCAAATCTAAGGGTCTTATACCCATGAATGTGTTATTCATGAAGTTTTATTATGATTATGAGAATTTTCCTTTTTATGTTTAATTAGATGAATTTCCTTGAATTTTGATGATTTCCCTACCAAAATTGAGATGTTTAAATTTTCAAGATTTTCGTAAAATGTCGCTTGTTATTGAACTCACGCAATTAAAAATTTAAACAGCTAGACTAGGAGAGGATGTGCTCAAGAGCAACGTGCATTGAATTATCCACCAACGGACCAAGAGTAGCCTCTTCGTCAATTGGTGCAAATATTAAATGTTGTGGTGCAATAGCAAAATGTAAACATAACAGCATCAGCTTGGCTTCAATAAGTACCATAAGCCTCAATGGAAGTACCAGCGCCTCACACATTTGCTGGCACCACCATCACCCCACCTTATAGAAGTTCACTTCTAGACTTTATTAGAAGCAATCGCTATTTTGATGGAGCTTTTGGCAAACCAGGCCAAAGATTAGCTTACATAAGTCAAAAGATCCTTTGTTGCCTTCGAAGTGCCACACCATCTTCGTTTGAGTTATGGAACATATATGCTATGGTTCAATGCTAGAGTATGGTGGGAATCCAAGAGCCGTGAGTTGCCACGGCTCGTCACATGGGATACGTTCCGACATGAATTCCTGGAGAACTATTTTATGAGCAGCTTAAGTGTATGATACAGTGCCAACTTTTTGCATATATCCCCAAGGGGAAGGTCTGTTAAGCAATACAATATAGAGTTTAGTTGGTTATTGTAATATGCCCTAGACTCCTATAAGTATAGCGAGGAGCTAAAGTGACAGGCAGTTTTGAATGGCTCGAAATGAGTATCTAAGAATGATGCTGGAAGAATTTGATATTCAAACTATCGAGAATTGGTAGAACGAGCTCAAATAAGGCTCCAGAAAAGAAAGTGTTCGTTTTTGGGAGTAAGTTCCAGGATGGAACGGGTTTAGGCTACCCATCAAAGAAATTTAAGTTTGTTAGTAGTTTCAAAGGAAATGCCAGTAGAAGGAAAGATGCACCAAAGCCAAAATGTGACTTGCTGGAAGTACAAAGATGCTTATTATCGGAAGAGATGCCTTTTATTGCAGAATTATTGTTACTTTTGCAGTGATCTTAACCACAAGATTCCTAATTGCATAAAGAAAGCTTCCAGCACCTATTTTTTCTGCAAGCAAACGGGATACTTCACTAACATGTCTGCAAAGAAAGTCAGCACCAACTGAACCATTTGGATCGTCTAGAGGATCTGCCCTAACAAAGAATAGGAATGGAAGTGGGTGTTGCTCGAGAACATCTATGCCTAAGCCAAGGATTTACAATCTTGAAGGATGCTAGCTTTATGAAGGGATAGAGGATGAAGGAGCCGAGCTTGCCGCCCATGATGATGAGGATGGTTATGATTGCAATTTGGTAGCAGATTAGCCTTAAACCTTAATATATGTTTTCCTTTGTTTCTATTAAGTATGGAACAATACACATATTATGTATTTGATAGTAGATGATTAGGAAGAACTATGGAATGACATATAAAGGTTTAGTAACCTATACGTCTTGAACATAGGAAACATACAAGTAGGTGACCAGACTGCTTATACCCTTTTTGACATCGATGCTACACATTCATTCATCACTGCTAGCCTAGCCTAGAAAACCAGATTGCCTATAACTATGACTTGCTTATGGATAAAGACCCCTTATGGGTAATGCAGTGACCACCAAGGAAGTGTTGAAAGATTGACCCTTGAAGATACAAGGACATTCTATCACGCCCCAAAGGATACCCAAAATGCGACAGTCCACCCCACTCAATATTTAAACTTAAGTATGACATCCTTAGTCATCTCATAAGTTTACATATTGGGTATAAGGTGTACTTGCACAATTTTTAGGATCACACTTTGAATCGAATAGTCTTAAGAGGGCATACAATAGCATTAAGAACAGAAATCACAACAAGATAAATAAGTTAAGTCTTTACAAAAGTCAAGGAGGCATACCCTCGCTAAAAATAATAATAGAAGTCTATCCAGTCTAAAACCATATTACAAACGTTAAGGTTTATGTTAAAGAGAATTTCCTAGAAGTCCACACCTCTAGCTAGTTCCCGACTTCTTTAAAAGCTCCTTCATCCAAAAGATAAACCTGTGAAAAGTGTTCTCTCGAAACAACCAAAAATAGGAACACCACATAAAACTATCGGGGTGTAAGCTAACAGGTTTAGTGATATTCATTTCCAAATATTTAATACTCAACAACAGTATATAACAGACAAGTTATTAGCAACCATATGAAATGCAGCAAACACATAAGCATACAATACATAAGACCGTCCGGAAATCTTATGTTGAATTGGTTTACGCCCTCCATTCGGGGTTAGGTGTTCCAGGCCCATACGACCAACATTTAAATTCTTCTCACTTCTTATTACGGTTGATACAGATGCCCAGCCACCACTTTTAAATTTTACTATGGTTGATATATGTGCCCACCCACACACATTTTTAATTCCGACCTATACGCCATCATTTGAGTTTATAGGCCCCTCGTTGCCCAATTATTATCCCGTCTTCCCACGAAGGTATAATAACATATGCAATGTGACTCACTACGTGATACCATGTACAATTTATTCATATAATCGTGGCATGTTAATTAAGTAGATTAAGTGCGATCATAGAGAATTTCAGACAATCTAAGTCTATACTAGCTCATATAAGGATTTTTCAATAAGTCTTGTCTCGATATACTTATCATTCATTCAACCAAGATTAGATCACAAATCATCATAATTTTATCTTTTCTTAATTCTAATGCCACTATGATTACAAGCATATACATGAGCACAACTATTTAAGAAATGAACTCACTCGGCTATGGGGAGAAATCCACTAGTCGTAGTAGTTCTCAAGGAGTAAAAATCCGTCCTCCAAATCATCTAAGTATAAGGAATACCCTCAATGAGTGTTTCTCATAAAGTTCTAACAAACTTAACAATTATATTTACTAAGTTCGTCAATTTTCGTCTAAGATGAAGTCCTAACTTAAAATGGTCATATCTAACTCAATTTAACTCGGAATTGTGCATATTATATATCGATTTCTATCTACTTCGAAAGGTCTATCCATTTCTCAAGTTAAATAAAAAATATAAGGTCATTTGAGGGTTGAAAAACCACTGTACAACAGGGTTACGAAAATTCCAGTTTTGAGTTATTATTGAAAATTGTTACTTTTGTTCCATTTAACTTTTTAGATCAACTTATATTGGTTCTACACTTGTGAAGAGAACTCCTAGCCAAAGATAAAGGATTAAATACTTATATGATCATCAAGATATCATCCAAATGAAAATTCTAAGAATCTACCTTTGTAAAAACCTAAATTTTGAGTTGAAACTCATTTTCTTGTTTTGAGAAAAATCCTTTGCTAAAACTAACATAACTCAATAAAAATAATTTTCTTATGTCACCTATTATCAAAGCATTCCATTTTCTACATAAAACTCTTGTTTTGAAGTCTAAAATAAGGTTTTCAAAATTCATCTCTTCCAAAATCCGAATTTCTTCCTTGAGTTTTAGAATGAAAATAAGACCTAGACTTATCTTTCACAAAGCTCTCTATTTTAGAAATATCTTTTAGGAAAACTCATCTAAACTTATGAAAATCCAATCCTTAGAATATCTATACCAAGAGCCCTTTATATTTTTGTCTAAATCTTCATTTTGGGATTAGATAATAGGTTTTAAAAATGGGTCTTAGCTTAGATCCGAATTTTCAAAAATTGTTTTTGAACATCTCTTGATAAAATCCATCAAGACTCATGAAAAATCCTTTACATATCCTATCTTAAGAGCCTTCCATTTCTTAAATAAAATCTTTATTTTTGAGTTGTAAAATATGTTTTTAAAACCATGTCTTGGCCAAAATCCGAAAATGAGATTTTATTTTGAAAATACTTTTGAAAATCACCTTTGATTAAGTAAGAGAAGTCTGATGATATACATTCATTAAACCTTCATTTTCTCAACTAAAACTCCCATTTTGAGATTGGAAGAGGGTTTTAAATATAGGTTTTGTCAAGATACGAATATCACTATTTTTATTCATGCTCAAATCTAAGATCTACACATCATATGAACATGAATATAAAAGAAATACATGGTAGTAAGCTCTAAACCTATAGATCTAAGCATAAACATAACCAAAGCTTCATAAAAATTAGATCTACAAGGTATAATAAAAATATGAAGATAATAAAGTCTTAAAGATAACAAATATAGCAATATTATTATAGATCATCAACAAGAGGAGTGTTTCAAAGTTTGGCATCATCATCTCTAGCCTTTAGGCATTATGGAGAATCATTTGATGCATGAAACCTCCATATAATCAACCTATAGTGTCTATGGAAGTTTAAGAAGAAAGATTTACTCAATGATCTTCAAGAATGGAGTATGGAAGCACGAAATGGAAATGAGGGCAGCTTGTATTCTCTTGCAAGAACAAAGGAAAGAAAGGAATAAAGATAGGAAAGAGAGAGTAAATGAGGTAGAGTTTGCAAAGAGAGAAAGTGTACAAGTATAAGGCTTTAAAATAGATAGAGGAGTGCATTAAATGAGTGTTAATTAATTGAAAGAAAAAAAAAATAAAACAAAGGCAGATTGGGAGGGGGCTGCACGTGAACTTCAAGAGGAGAAAGAGAGAGTGTAGTTAATTTGTAACTTAAATTTTTGAAAGTGTAACTTGTGTACTTAATGTGCTATCTAAAGGAGACTTTAAAATCATTAAATAAATTATTAAAATAAAAGAAATGTGGTTGTTTTGGAGAGTATGGTCAGCTGCCATGCATTGAAAATAGAGTGTAGAGTGAGTGAAAGAAAACTTGAATAATATGTAGAAGTGACAATTGAAGTGTATTTGAAGTATGGGTTGAAAAAGTGCTTTTTATTAGGAAAATATATAAAATAAAATTAAGAAAAATATTTTTAAATAAGTGACAGAATTTTCGTAATTAAAATTAAATAATTAATTGAATTGTTTTAGTATTTCAACAAATATGTTACCAGTATACTCAAAATATGCTTATATAAGCTATAATTGATATTTTTAGATTCCAAAAATTATGAACTCGATATTTTTGAAATCCTTCTGAAAATACAAGTCTAAAAATATTAAAGACATTTTTAATTTTCTGAGCCCCAGGACACGCTTTCCAAAAAAGTATCCAATCGGATTCGAAATAAGCCGAAAATAAACCAATCTAATATTTTTAAGAAATCAAATATTATTACGGACTATTCTACACACTTTACTAGATTTTTGGATTCTCAGTTTACGAACATGGAATTTCTGGATCTAAACTGTAGGGTTAAACTTGAGATCCGTTGACTTGAGGTTTCCGGTTGACTTCCCGGCTTAGGGTTAAGGCTTAGGATTATTTCTAAAAACCAAGGCTTACACATTCCTCTACGATCGATCTCAAAGTTTTGGAAATTAGCAAATATGAAGTGATTTTAGGAATGAGTGTTGTCTTCTGTTAAGGCTATAGTAGACTATAGAAGCAAGAAATGGAGTCATAGGACAAGATGAAAGGAAAGTTGCATTTGTGGGTGAATCTACAACTTCTAAGAGATGAGAGTTAAGTTCATTTGAGTTAATAGAGGAAATTGAAGAAAGAGCCAAAGGTTACATGGGTAATACAGAGGATGAGAAGGAGAAACCCATCATTGACGATATCTTCATCGTCAACGAGTTTCCTGATGTTTTTCTTAATGAGTTGCCTGGATTGCCACCAAAGAGAGAAATCAATTTTGTGATTGACTTGGTGTCGAACACCGAGCCTATATCCAAGGCACCATACCACATGGCACCTATTGAGCAGAAGGATCTAAAGAAGTAGTTGCAAGAGTAGATGGATCAAGGTTTCATCAGACCTAGTGTCTCGCCTTAGGGAGCCCTGGTACATTTTGTAAAGAAAAAGGATGGATCCATGAGATTGTGTATAGATTACCACAAGCTCAATAAAGTATTCATCAAGAACAAGTATCTACTATCCCCATATCGATGATCTCTTCGATCCACTCCAAGGAGTAAGTGTTCTCTCATGCATCAATTCATGTTCTGGATATCATCGGTTAAGAATAAAGCTAGAAGATGTTCCAAAAATCACTTTTCAAATAAGGTATGGATACTATGAGTTCCTAGTGATGCTGCCTTTTGTATTAACGAACGTACCAACTGCCTTCATGGACTTGATGAATCAAGTGTATAAGCCTCTATTGGATAAATTTGTGATATTCTTCATTAACGACATCCTTATCTATTCAAGGATATAGGAACAACATGAAGAGCATTTACAAATGGTGTTACAAACATTAAGGAAACACTGTATGTAAGCTATCTACGTGTAATTTTTGGTTGGACCAAATTTCCTTTTTAAGCCATGTTATTTCAAGCGAAGGCATATCAGTAGATCCCGTAAAAGGCAAAGGAAGTGGTAGAATGGAAACCACCCAAGATAGTAACAGAAGTGAGGAGTTTTCTAGGTTTAGCCGATTATTACAGGAAGTTTGTAAATGATTTCTTTAAAATAGCCAAGCCCTTCACTCAATTAACCTAGAAAGTGAGAAGTTTGTATGGACTGACAAGAGAAAACAAAGTTTCTAAGCTAAAATAATGACTTATTCCTGCCCTAATCTGTGTTACCAAATCTAGAAAAGCTTGATATAATGCACAGTGATGCATCAAGAAATGTCTTGGGTGTATATTAATGTAGGATGGAAAGGTAATTGCTTACACTTCTCAACAACTGAGACCGCATGAGTAGAACTACCCAACTCATGATCTATAGTTAGTCGCTTTGGTGTTTGCGCTCAAATTATGGAGGCATTACTTGTATAGTCAAAGGTGTGAAATTTACATTGACCGTAAGAGCCTCAAATACTTGTTCACACAAAAGGAACTAAACATGTGACAGAGAAGATGGTTAGAGCTCATAAAGGATTATGATCTTAGGATTAATTACTGCCCAAGAAAGGTGAATGTTGTGGCTAATGCCTTAAGTTAGAAAAATCATGGAGAAGTTGCTGCTCTACTTACAGATAAGAGAGAGCTGATAAGGAATTTGCGAAGTTAAGCATTGAGTTTATAGGGAAAGATATGGAAGTGGAAATCTCCAATATAATCATGGAACCAACTTTAGTGGAGAGAATCAAGGGGGCACAACGTTATGATGACACGATTCAAAAGATTAAATAAGAAGTACAAGAAAGGAGGCATACCGATTTCATGATAGATGACGAAGACGTTGTGAGAATGAAAGGAAGGTTGTGTGTGCCAGATGACAATGAGATGAAGAAAGAGTTTATGAGTGAAGTGCACGATTCTAGAAACACCATGCATCCCAGAGGGATTAGGATGTACCAAATCTTAAGAGTCGTTATTGATGGAATGGCATGAAAAGAGATGTAGCCAATTATGAGATGAAATGTCCCACATGTCAACAAGTCAAGATAGAACACCAACGACCCAAAGGACTTTTGAAACCTCTACCCATCCCCAAATGGAAGTGGGATCAAATCACAATAGACTTTATGTGTAGACTACCAAAGAAATCAGCTACGTATGATGCCATATGGGTTGTACTAGATCTTTTGACTAAATCTGCTCATTTTCTATCAATCAACATGGCGTATTCAATGGGTAAATTGGCTCAGATATACATAAGAGAAATAGTGTATTTGCATGGGGTACCTACAGGAATTGTTTTCAACCAAGATCTAAGATTCGTGTCCAAGTTTTGGCAAAGCTTGCAAAATAGCAAGGGAACAAAGTTGCACTTTAGTATTGTGTATCACACCCAATCAAATGGCAAATCAAAAAGCACAATACAGGCCTTAGAGGATATGTTGTGCGCATATGTTATGGAGTATAAGGGAAGTTAGGATGCGCATCTACCATTAGTAAATTTTTCCTACAATAACAACTACCACTCCACAATACAAATGCCACACTATGAAGTTCTGTATGGAAGACACTGCAGATCTCCTTTGTTTTTGGATGAAGTGGAAAAGTTAGCAATCAGACCTGATCTTATGTAAGATGCAGTAAATAAAGTGCAAATCATATAACGAAGAATGAAGGAAGCAAAAGATAGGAAGAAAAGCTAGGCAGATTTTAAAGTGACAAGTGCCGAGTTCAACATTGGAGACCATGTACACCTGAAAGTAAACCCTATCAAAAGCATCCACAGGGTACGATCCTAAAGGAAGTTGAGCCCAAGATATATTGGACCCTTTGAAGTGCCCGAAAGAGTAAAGATTTGGCATACCTTTTGGCTCTACCACCAAATCTGTCTGGTATACACAATGTGTTTCAACTATCGGTCTTACGAAGGCACCTACCAAATCCTGATTGAATCATGGAATTGGAACTAGTGCAGCTAATGAGAATCTCACTTATGAAGAGGATACAATTCAAATCCTAGATCGAAAAGTTTAAAAGCTCAGAAATAATGAGATTGTCACGCCCCAAGGGTATTCTAATAATAATAATCAAGAACCACTCGATTACCATTATTAGTTTACCTTCTAGGAATGACATGATTTCCAAAAACAGGATCTTTTAGTTGCTTGGATGGAATAAACAAACATATATAAGATGTAAATTAGTAAACAACTATTACGAACTACAATATTACATATCATATGCTTTATAAGTCCTTACAACCTTAGCTGATGATTCTAATGCACATTAAATGCATCAAAAGACTAATACAGATATAGATATTCTAACCCTATACTAAACTTTAAACTTCTGGCTTCTAATCTCTTACCGGGACCATGCTCCTGCTAGTAATGAGCCAGGGTCACAAAGTGAACCTGAAAGGACTGTGGGAGTGTGAGCTGAAACACAAGCTCAATGAATTTATTACATATAACTAGAACTTATTACATATAACATACAAGTTCATTAACAATCATATGAAATGCGTCAATCAAACAAATGAACATTACAAGCTTGGATAACCCGGAATCCAAATAGGATGAAGATTTACGCCCTCTCATCGGGGTTGAAGGAACACAATCTATGGTCCACCTACCCAGGAGAGACTTAAGCTTTCAGGAAATAATATTCAATTTAATTAGCTTATCATGTTTCATCATTTATTTCCTGTTTTAGCTTTAGAAACTCTACTAAGTGTTAGTTATTTCCAAGTAATACCATAAGCGGCGTCCTTTGTTTACCATTTAGTTCCTATTGTATTAACAGAACAAGGGTAATCTCACAATTAACTAATAGCTCTCTGGCCTAGATAATTCAAGCATTACCAGAGATCCGAAAAACTAACACGTAGTAGGCTACCACTTACTCTAATGCTTTTTATGCATAACATGTAACGCATGATCATTTTCCATTATGGTACCAGTAGTTTTTAGTCAATATGGAGGTAATCAAGCATTACAGACACTCAATCAGATGCTATATACATTATCAAGATACATGCATTTGTGTTATCACTTATTTTAGAGTGACATGGCAATCAATGTAATACAATACACAACTTTTCTAATTCAAACAGTACACCAATTTTCATAATCTTTTTATTTAAGATTCACTACTAGTACAAGCACAACCAATGTAATAAGACTGAGTTACTCACCTGCCCATACTATTTAATCGTAGTAATCTCCAAGAAGGTCCTCCCCAATACCCGAGTCACCTATTGAGATAAATCATATAGTTATTAAAATTACCAGACTATACAACTTAGTTCTTATAAATATTTAAGTATCCTAATGGTTTGCTGGGTTTCTATTTTATTCTTAACTAGTTCTTTTGAAATAGCCTTAAGTTCTAAACCATTGTAATCACAGTTTTATTTTATTGATTTTGGTTGGATACTTGAATCTATTGATTGGGTATTTGAAAAGTTTAATAATTTAGTTAGTTCATTTTTATTGTCCAAAACTATTAGTTTTCTTTTTAATTACTTAATAAATTTTTCTTATAGAGTATAGATATTCCTATACTCACAATTTTGGATTATCTAAATTTCCATTATTATCTCTTCATTTACAAATATTTAAATATATACTTAGTATTTATTAAACTCATAAATTATATATATATATTTCCTATAAATTAGTGAAATATCAACTTTATGAAAATATACTTACTAATAAAAGGATTTATTAATTTAATTATAACTACTTTCGAAAATATTCCTCTTTACCGTAAATAATAGGGATATTAATAATTATTATCAATAATAATACTATAACTAATAATAACCTCAATACATAATAACAATGATACTAATAATAATAATAAAATAATAATAAAATAACAATAATATTTCCGAAATAGATAAGATAGAATAATTACTTTTCATTAGTAATTATAGTAATTGTCTTATACTTTAATTCATAATATTACTAAAATAATTTTAGTCTTATTTTCACATTTAATATTATTTTAGAAATAATAATTTCGAAAATTCTAAAAATTCTTTTAATTATATTAAGAATATTAATAATTATAGTTAGAAAGCTTATTATCCGTAAATAAAAGTAATTTATATTTCTAAAAATTATTTTTGGTTTAATATTAATAGATTAAATATTTAAAGATTATATATTTAATGAGGCCAGAAAATAATTTTATTTTTAAATTTAAATAATAATAATAAAAAAATTCTGGTTTTATATTACTATACTCTAATATTACAATTTACATTTCCAGAAAAATAAATAAATGCATAAATAATAATAATAATTAAAAATTTACTTTTATTAATTATTTTATAATTAAATTTAATTAGTTTCGTTTTCTTTTTTTTTTTTGGCCGAGAGGTACACGGGTTAAACACGTTCGTGCACTGCCCTGTGCTCATCGGGGAATCACTGTTCACTTTCTTCCCCGATGAGCTGCGGCTGATTCTGATCAATCCCGACATTAAAACGTCGGGTTTTTGGATCCTATGGACTCCTAAGATCATAATCTACTTGAATATCCAAGAAAAACAACAAATTAACAACATGTTACTCACTTTTTCGGATCATCAAGCTTGGTTAGCGTTTAGGAAAATTACCTTCGTTGTGGCTTCTCGGTGAAATCCGAAGCTCCTAATGGACTTGGTTAGCTTCCTAGGATGTTCAGGAGTCAATATCAATTCTTAGAATCGAAAGAAAACACGCGGAATGGAATCAACTTACCTCAAGCTAGTTTTCACGCGTTTTTCCCAGTTTTTGTTCAAATTTTCGAACTGGGTTGATATGTTGTTTAAAAATCGATTTCCAGGTGGATTTAACTCCTAACAGGGTGTAGTTGTATTCTGGAAAGTTTGAGAGGGAGTGAAGTTCGTTTGCTTGTCTTTCCAAGTTCGTTAATGTGTATATATAATATATATAAACGAAGTGAAAAGCTCGGTCGTGTTTCTTCCTTAAAATTGAAACGAATTGCTCCTGTTTGTGGTTCATTTCAATTCCTTGTTGATTGTCATTAATGTGTGGGTGAGTTGGCTAGTTTGTATTGGCCTAGGAGAGGATTGGGATTGACTTTGGTGCAAATAATTGAGGAAGTTTCGATTCATCACTTTTGAGAAGATCACAACCCTTAAAACGAATAAAAAACGTCTCCTGCAGGTTGTTATACATATATATTAGTTATATATTAGTTAGATATTATTTAGTTGAATTTCGGGTAGTTTATTACACTATTAGGGTATATTTTAGCTTATATATGTAAATTTATATATACAAATGTCTTATGGATCCTACAAGATGTTTAGTTTAACAAAAAGTACAAATTTAAGTTTTAATTATACGTGTTGATTTGTTTAAGAAAAGTTTATCCTCCACGATTTAGGTTTTATAAGCTTTTAGGGTCAATTTTCGTTTTAGGCTCCAAGAGCTTTAGAAAACCCTAATTCGAATATTGGTATGATTCAAATCTGTATTTGAGGTCTGATCTCAAGTTATTTATTAGTTTATGTTTTTATTAGGTATTTATAATCCTAACAGTTCATCTTAAGATCATGATTTTCCAACTAAAACCATATTGAGTCGTTACTTAATATTACTACCGATATATAGGCTAAATTAGTTATATGTATTAGATTTGGATACTCACTCTGAAATCTTATTAATGTAGTTTATTACTGACTAGAAATCTCAAATTTAGGTTCCAATCTAAATATAGGTTCACTACTATACCTTGTTTAATTCCAGTCTCTATTGAATACTAAATTAATCACTTAATTATAGATATTTAGGTTTCCCTCCTCTCTTTTAATCTATTTGTTTGACAAGGTTTTGGTTTTGAAATTTAAAGTTTCCTTGATCATACCTTGATATCAATTCAGATACGAAATCATCTCGTTTTTTTGGAATCAATTGGGATCAAAGAAGTTCTTTTATGAAGTTTTATGAGTCCCAAACCGTCAAATTTAAGTTATCTATCTAACTTAGGGTTTCTGGTTAACCTCTAGGTTTACTAGTCAGTTCATAAATTCTAATCTAAAATTGTTTCATATTATGGGATTTTCAGGGTTTACATTTTCTCCCCACCCACCCCCCCCCCCCCCCCCCCCCCCCCCCCCCCCCCCCCCCCCCCCCGCCCTTCCTTAAAATAAGCTTTGTCCTCAAAGCTTGAGCGTACCTGGATTTTCGAACAGCTGTGGATAATTCTTCTTGATTTCTTCTTCCAATTCCCAAGTTACTTCTTCAGTCCGAGATCCCATAGCACTTTGACGTAGTGGATCTCTTTATTTCTGAGAACTTGTACCTTCTTGTCTAGGATTCTGATAGGGTGCTTTTCATAAGTCAAGTTTCTTTCAGATCAATCGGTTCCAGCTCAACAACTTATCTGGATTTGGTACATACTTCCTTAGTACCGATACATGAAAAACATTATGTATACCAGATAGTTTGGGTGGCAATGCAAGGCGATGCCAGATTTCCCACTCGTTCCAATTTCAAATGGTCCTACATATCTAGGACTTAGCTTTCCTTTTACTTGTCTGCTATGAAGACTTTTATTGGACTTACTTTCAGGTAAACATGTTCCCTTCCTTAAATTCTAGTTCTCTCTTCAAATCTGCCCAGCTTTTCTGTCTATCTTGGCTTCTTTCATCCTTCTTTTTATCACTGAAACTTTTTATTGTTTCTTGAATCAGTTCGGGTCCAACTAGTACTCTTTCCAGATTATCCCAGAATAATGGAGATCGACACTTTCTACCATATAAAGCTTCATAGGGTGGCATCCCTATACTCGAATGGTAGCTATTATTATATGCAAATTCCACCAGTGGTAAATGTTGATCCCAATTTCCTTTAAATTCCAAGATACATGATCTCAACATATCTTCCATTGTCTGAATTGTTCTTTCTGTTTGTCCATCGGTCTGGGGATGATAGGCCGTACTAAACTTCAATGAGTTCCCAATGCTTTTTGTAATCCTTGCCAGAATCTAGAAACAAACCGTGGATCTCGATCTGACACTATATTAGCTGGTACCCCATGTAATCTCACAATTTCCTTTAAATACAACCGGGCCAACTTCTCCAAGGGATAGGTCATATTGATTGGTAAGAAATGGGCTGATTTAGTGAGTCTATCCACAATAACCCAAATAGCATCATAACCTGCACTTGTCTTGGGTAACGAACATACAAAATCCATAGATATTTGATCCCATTTCCATTCTGGAATAGCAATGGTTTCAACAATCCCCTGGTTTTTTGTTCCGCTTTTACCCTCTGACATATCTCACATCTGGCCACGAATTGAGCAATATCATTTTTCATTCCATTCCACCAATATGCATCCTCAGCTCTTGGTAGGTCTTGGTTTCGCCTGGGTGTACGGTATATCCAGAATAGTGTGCTTCATTCATTATCTTTTCCTCAAACTTTCATCATGTGGTACACACAATCTTTTATTCATCTTTAATACTCCATTTTCATCTATTTGAAAATCCTTATATTTCCCTTGTGATGCCTTTTGATGATTGCCTGGAATTCTTCATCCTTTCTTGAGCCTCTTTTATTCGTTGTAGTAAAGTGGGTTCCAAGGTTAAGCTGCCCAGTTCTGTCCAGACCTTGTATTGAAAATTCCAGTTTTAAATTTTCAAATTCTCTGATGAGTTCTTTCTGTTCGTCAACATTGAGGCTACTTCTCCATAATTTTTACGGCTTAAAGCATCGGCTACCGCATTTACCTTGCCAGGATGAATTGATGGTTAAATCATAGTCTTTAATTAACTCCAACCATCTACGTTGCCTCATGTTCAATTCCTTCTGGGTGAAATATATTTCAAGCTCTGATGATCTGTATATATTTCACACTTCTGCCCATACAAATAATGACGCCAAATTTTGAGTGCAAAGACAATAGCAGCTAATTCTAGATCATGAGTAGGATAATTCATCTCATGGGGTTTTAACTGTCTAGAAGCATAGGCTATCACTTTTCCATTCTGCATTAATACACATCCCAAACCATTCTGGATGCATCACTATAAATAGTGTAAGGATCCTGGTCATTGGGCAGAACTAGTATTGGTGCAGAAACCAATCTCTTTTTCAACTCCTGGAAACTCCATTCACGTTTCTCATTCCACTCAAATTTTCATTCTTTTTGGTCAATTGCGTCAGTGGTCGTGCAATTCTTGAAAATCTTGTACGAATTTCCGATAATATCCTGCCAATCCTAAGAAGCTTCTTACTCTGTAACAGTTCCAGGTCTTTTCCATTCCACAATAGCCTTAATCTTAGCAGGATCAACGAGATTCCATCTCCTGACACAATATGTCCTAGAAAGGATATACTTTTGAGCCAAAACTCACATTTGGACAACTTGGCATAAAGCTGATTGCTTTGTAGTATTTGCAATACGGTTCTTAAATGTTCATCATGTTGCTCCTGTAACCGAGTATATAATATGTCATCTATGAAGACAATCACACAAACATCCAATAAAGGTTTAAAATGCGATTCATCAAGTCCATGAAAACAGCAGGTGCATTCGTCAATCCAAAAGGCATAACTAGGAATTCATAATGACCATACCTAGTCCGGAATGCCGTTTTTGGTATATCTTCTGCCTTGATTCGGATTTGATGATAACCAGATTTCAAATCAATTCGAGAAAACACCTTTGCTCCCTTTAATTGATCGAAAAGATCGTCAATTCGGGGCAAAGGGTATTGTTCTTAATAGTTACTCGGTTTAATTCTCTATAATCAATACAGAGTCTCATTGAACCGTCTTTCTTCTTGACAAACAATACTGGTGCTCCCCATGGTGATACACTTGGTCTGATAAACCTTTATCCATCAGTTCTTGTAATTGCACCTTTAGTTCTTTCAATTCCACTGGTGCCATGCGATATGGAGCTTTTGATACCGGTTCTGTTCCAGGTATCAAATCAATTGAAAACTCCACTTCTCTATGTGGGGGTAATCCTGGTAATTCATCAGGAAATACTTCTGGATAGTCGCATACTGTTCTGATAGTATGAACATCTATCTTCTTGGATTCATCCTCAATTGTCCCATGATATCCCGTTCGATTCCATATCTATTTCATTTTCACCTCTATGGTCATTATTCGCCTTCGACTTTCTTGAGGACTTCCCCTTTAAATTCTTTTCTTTCTCCTTGGTTATTCATAAAAGATATTGTCTTAAGACGACAATCGACTTTTGCCTTTACAGTAGTCAACCATGTCATACCTAAGATAACATCATATTTTTGGATGTCTACCAAATTAAGTTAGCAAAGGATTTCTGTCCCCAATTTCTAATGGATATCCCTTCATTGTTTCACGAGTCACTAAATCTCCTGTGTAGTAACTCCTAGTTCCTTAGTCATGGTCTCGATGGGATATTCCAATCTTCTTGCTAATCCAGTATTGATAAAAGAATGTGTTGCTCCCGTATCAAATAAGCATAAGCAGGTTGACCATTCAATTGGATTGTTCCTATTATTAAAACAAGGTTATTATTCTCTACAGAATGTTTGTTTATCTAAGTAGGGTTATACCGACTAAACTACTTAAATAAATAAATTAATTATCAGATTAAGTACCTGCAATGAGACCGTAGTCGTCTGGATCAGCTTCATCCCACACATTTTCTTCATCCTCTCTTTATTCTACTCCTCAATTGGGGTTCCCTGCATAGCATATACCCTTGCTGCTGTCATGGCTTTGCTAGTATTAGCATTCCCATTTTTGGGTCCAGTTGTGTTGGCAATGCCTTTAGGGTTGGAAGATCCAGCAACTGCGTTCACTCGTTGTGGACAATGAGTTGATATATGTCCAATCTTCTTACAAATGAAACAAGTTGCACTATTTTTCTTTGGGCATGTAAAAACCATATGTCCACTTTCACCACAGTAATAACATTTTTGTTGTAGATGTGGACAATTCCTCGGGTAATGAGCTCCCTTGCATTTCCAGCACGAAACATTTTCTTTCAACATTCCTATTTTTCACATTTCCCATAGGTTTAAAGAATCTCTTTTTCTTAGGAACAAAACTTGTCCCTGTCTCCTCAAATGTTCTTTTACCAAATGTCAATCCCGTTTCTATATCTTTCAACTTCATATTTCTTGGCACGTTCAATGGTTCTTGCTTTTTCAACCATGCTGCAAATTGAAATTTCAAACTCGGCTAGTCTCCTTTGAAAATTGGGTTCTAATCCTGCCATGAAGGTTTGCCTCTTTAATTCATCACTATCTCTGTAGCATCTGGTGCAAATTGGAGCAACCGATTGAATTCGTGCTCATATTCATCAATTGTCTTACTGCCTTGTGTTAGATTCATCAGATCAGTACTATACTTTGCCTTTAAACTGCTGGGAAAGTATTCTTTTAGAAATTCCTGTTTGAATGTTTCCCAACTGATGGGTTGAGGCAATATCCTTTGTTTAGAGTTCCACCACAATCTTGCTCTCAACCGAAGCAAATAAGTTCCATATGGTACTCTTAAAGCTTCCGGTACCTGGAAGACATCAAGAGATCGTTCAATTTGAGCTAGCCAGTCTTCAGCTTCTTCTGGCTTACCAGGTAATCCTTCGAAGTACCGATTGCATTTGATAAATTCAGGCAATAAATTTCTTTGAGGACGCAATGGTGGTGGCGGTGGTAATTCTGGTTCATATCTTATTGGTCCTTGTACCTCAGCCGCCGATTCATTTGGATTTACCGGTCCATTTTCTTGAAATTGAGCAGGTGTAGTATATCTTTCATTCCTCCAGTGTTCACAGGAGGAGCTTCTGGTACTCCAGTTGGAGGTACCGCATGTGTAGCTCGCATATTTTGTGAGCTTGCAAATTAACATTTTGTTGTTGCAGGTTTTTCAACACATCCTCTAATTGATTCTGAGGTGGTGGAGGAGCATTTGTTGATGGATTTTCAGATATCCTTGCATTTCTACCCTGCCTCTTCCTCTTGGCATTCTAGTATCATAAACATATTACTTGAGTTAATTTCAAAACTCATACTCAGAGAAAGATTACAAGTAATCATACATATTTCACATCCATATTTCATAATCAAACACACATAATATTATATAGTTAGTGCTTTATATACATCCAAAATTTGCACTAACACTAGTTCTATTTCTCTTAACCACTTCAGGTTATCATGCTTCATATCATCCCTATTCTACTCATATAACAGTAAGTTCATCAAAACAGTACATCAGTTATATTATCTATCAAACATATATCAAGGCTAATCTATGGGCTAGGGTACAGAGGTCCCTTGCCCTTTTCCCGAGGGCCCAACTGTGGATAGTGATCCTCCTCCTCTGAACTACTATCATCACTCTCAATTCCCCTTTACCCCCTGGTGGTGCTAAAGTCAGATTGGTATCCATCATCCGGATACCTTTAGAGCAGGTTTCTCCATAATGCCAGAAGGTGTCACATCTTTCAATCCATCCCCCATGAGTACCAGTCCAGTGAGCATAATTATAATTGGAGACAAATTTTTCTGCTTCCCTCCTTCTCTTTTTACCTTCTTTTTCATCTATCATAGCTGTAGTCACACTTTGCATAACCACTGTGGCTGCATAGCTGCTTGTCTTCTTTTGCCAGCTGATCTCCTGATGGACTGGTCTCACCTTCATCTTCTGGTATGATAGGGGGCCTGTTTGTCAAAACACTTCTAGGGAAATGGCTTCTGATCACATGGTCAGCATCCACTCATCATCAGGAGCAGTATCCTCCCGAACTAAGGCATGATCATACCTGATATCATGTGCATATACCCAATCACCTCCAATAGGAATCCAGATCCTAAAGTCTGGAAGATCAGGCCTCACTGATCGGGCTGACACAATGAAGGCTATATTATCAATCTCTATGCCTCCACCCTTCTGGATTCATCTCTCAAACCTGTAGATGGTCTCTACTGCTGTGCCATTATTTGGAAAAGCTCTTTCCACTAGAAACAACCAAGTCTTCAGCAGGGTTGTAAACCTTTCTTCCAGTGCTAAAATTTCATCCAGGGTCTTTGTAATGCCAGACAATGCCAAATCTTCTACTAAGACTCGGAGTCGGCGCCTATAATCAGTAAGGGTTTCCTCCTCCATCATGCTAAAAATTTGCCATTTAATATGACAAACTGCGGGATTGGTCTGCACACAATAAAATTTGTATGATTAGTAATCACACAGATTTTATTCCTAATTGTGCATCTAATTCTACTAATAACTACCCCACTAACTCAAATGGTTCTATTTGGATCTAAATTGGTATTTTAGTACATACTAATTCACTTTCTTACATATATTTGTTTTTCCTATACCAGCAACCATGCTCTGATACCAACTTAAATCTGTCACGCCCCGAGGGTATTCTAATAATAATAATCAAGAACCACTCGATTACCATTATTAGTTTACCTTCTAGGAATGACATGATTTCAAAAACAGGATCTTTTAGTTGCTTGGATGGAATAAACAAACATATATAAGATGTAAATTAGTAAACAACTATTACAATACAATATTACAGATCATATGCTTTATAATCCTTACAACCTTAGCTGATGATTCTAATGCACATTAAATGCATCAAAAGACTATACAGATATAGATATTCTAACCCTATACTAAACTTTAAACTTCTGGCTTCTAATCTCTTACCGGGACCATGCTCCTGCTAGTAATGAGCCAGGTCGCAAGTGAACCTGAAAGGACTGTGGGAGTGTGAGCTAAAACACAAGCTCAGTGAATAACCAGAACTTATTACATATAACATACAAGTTATTTAACAATCATATGAAATGCATCAATCAACAAATGAACATTACAAGCTTGGATAACCCGGAATCCAAACAGGATGAAGATTTACGCCCTCCCATCGGGGTTGAAGGATCACAATCTATGGTCCACCTACCCAGGAGAGACTTAAGCTTTCAGGAAATAATAATCCAATTTAATTATCTTATCATGTTTCATTATTTATTTCCTGTTTAGCTTTAGAAACTCCACTAAGTGTTAGTTATTCCATGTAATACCATAAGCGGCGTCCTTCGTTTACCATTAGTTCCTATGGTATTAACAGAACAAAGTAATCTTGCAATTAACTAATAGCTCTCTGGCCTAGATAATTCAAGCATTACCAGAGATCCGAGAAACTAACACGTAGTAGGCTACCACTTACTCAATGCTTTTTATGCATAATGTAATGCATGATTATTTTCCATTATGGTACCAGTAGTTTTTAGTCAATTTGGAGGTGATCAAGCATTACAGACACTCAATCAGATCTATATACATTATCAAGATACATGCATTTGTGTTATCACTTATTTTAGAGTGACATGGCAATCAATGAATACAATACACAACTTTCATAATTCAAACAGTCACCAATTTTCATTATCTTTTTATTTAAGATTCACTACTAGTACAAGCACAACCAATGTAATAAGACTGAGTTACTCACCT
Source organism: Combretum micranthum (assembly GCA_024138025.1). Lineage (NCBI taxonomy): Eukaryota > Viridiplantae > Streptophyta > Magnoliopsida > Myrtales > Combretaceae > Combretum > Combretum micranthum. The sequence continues at coordinate 146,763 of JAMXBD010001217.1, forward strand.
GCCCATCCTATTTAATCGTAGTAATCTCAGAAGGTCCTCCCCAATACCCGAGTCACCTATTGAGATAAATCATATAGTTATTAAAATTACCAGACTATACAACTAGTTCTATGAATATTTAAGTGTTCTAATGGTTTGCTGGGTTTCTGTTTTATTCTTAACTAGTTCTTTTGAAATAGCCTAAGTTCTAAACCATTGTAATCACATTTTATTTTATTGATTTTGGTTGGATACTTGAATCTATTGATTGGGTATTTGAAAAGTTTAATAATTTAGTTAGTTCATTTTTATTGTCCAAAACTATTAGTTTTCTTTTTAATTACTTAATAAATTTTTCTTATAGAGTATAGATATTCCTATACTCACAATTTTGGATTATCTAAATTTCCATTGTTATCTCTTCATTTACAAATATTTAAATATATACTTAGTATTTATTAAACTCATAAATTATATATATATATTTCTATAAATTAGTGAAATATCAACTTTATGAAAATATACTTACTAATAAAAGGATTTATTAATTTAATTATAATACTTTCGAAAATATTCCTCTTTACCGTAAATAATAGATATTAATAATTATTATCAATAATAATACTATAACTAAAACAACCTCAATACTACTAATAACAATGATACTAATAATAATAATAATAATAATAATAATAATAAAATAATTTCCGAAATAGATAAGATAGAATAATTACTTTTCATTAGTAATTATAGTAATTGTCTTACTTTAATTCATAATATTACTAAAATAATTTTAGTCTTATTTTCACATTTAATATTATTTTAGAAATAATAATTTCGAAAATTCTAAAAATTCTTTTAATTATATTAAGAATATTAATAATTATAGTTAGAAAGCCTATTATCCGTAAATAAAAGTAATTTATATTTCTAAAAATTCTTTTTGGATTAATATTAATAGATTAAATATTCAAACATTATATATTTAATGAAGCCAGAAAATAATTTTATTTTTAAATTAAATAAATAATAATAAAAAAATTATGGTTTTATATTACTATACTCTAATATTACAATTTACATTTCCAGAAAAATAAATAAATGCATAAATAATAATATTAATTCTAAATTTACTTTTATTAATTATTTTATAATTAAATTTAATTTTCGTTTTTCTTTTTTTTTTTTGGCCGAGAGATACGCAGGTTAAACACGCCCGTGTACAGCTCCGTGCTCATCGGGGAATCACTATTCACTTTCTTTCCTGATGAGCCGCGGCTGATTCAGATCAATTCCGACGTTAAAACGTCGGGTTTTTGGATCCTATGGAATCCTAAGAACCTAATATACTTGAATATCCAAGAAAAACAACAAATTAACAACATGTTACTTACTTTTTCGGATCATCAAGCTCGGTTAGGGTTTAGGAAAATTACCTTCGTTGTGGCTTCTCGGTGAAATTCGAAGCTCCTAATGGACTTAGTTAGCTTCCTAGGATGTTCAGGAGTCAATATCAATTCTTAGAATCGAAAGAAAACACGCGGAATGGAATCAACTTACCTCAAGCTCGTTTTCACGCGTTTTTCCCAGTTTTTGTTCAAATTTTCGAACTGGGTTGATATGTGTGTTTAAAAATCGATTTCCAGGTGGATTTAACTCCTAACAGGGTGTAGTTGTATTCTGGAAAGTTTGAGAGAGAGTGAAGTTCGTTTGCTTGTCTTTCCAAGTTCATTAATGTGTATATATATATATATATAAACGAAGTGTAAAGCTCGGCAGTGTTTCTTCCTTAAAATTGAAACGAATTGCTCCTGTTTGTGGTTCATTCAATTCCTTGTTTGATTGTCACTAATGTGTAGGTGAGTTGGCTAGTTTGTATTGGCCTAGGAGAGGATTGGGATTGACTTTGGTGCAAATAATTGAGGAAGTTTCGGTTCATCACTTTTGAGAAGATCACAACCCTTAAAACGAAATAAAAACGTCTCCTGCAAGTTGTAATTACATATATATTAGTTATATATTAGTTAGATATTATTTAGTTGAATTTCCGGGTAGTTTATTATACTATTAGGGTATATTTTAGCTTATATATGTAAATTTATATATACAAATGTCTTTAATGGATCCCACAAGATGTTTAGTTTAACAAAAAGTACAAATTTAAGTTTTAATTATACGTATTGATTTGTTTAAGAAAAGTTTACCTCCGCGATTTAGGTTTTATAAGCTTTTCGGGTCAATTTTCGTTTCAAGCTCCAAGAGCTTTAGAAAACCCTAATTCGAATATTGGTATGATTCAAATCTGCATTTGAGGTCTAGATCTTAAGTTATTTATCAGTTTATGTTTTTATTAGGTATTTATAATCCTAACAGTTCATCTTAAGATCACGATTTTCTAACTAAAACCATATTGAGTCGTTTACTTAATATTACTACCGATATATAGGCTAAATTAGTTATATGTATTAGATTTGGATACTCACTATGAAATCTTATTAATGTAGTTTATTACTGATTAGAAATCTCAAATTTTAGGGCTCCAATCCAAATATAGGTTCATTACTATACCTTGTTTTAATTCCAGGTCTCTATTGAATACTAAAGTAATCACTTAATATATATATATATTTAGGTTTTCTCCATTTAATCTATTTGTTTGACAAGGATTCGATTTTGAAATTTAAAGTTCCCTTTGATCATACCTTGAATTATCAATTCCAGATACGAAATCTTGTTTTTGGAATCAATTGGGATCAAAGAAGTTCTTTTATGAAGTTTATGGGTCCCAAACCGGCCAAATTTAAGTTATCTATCTAACTTAGGGTTTCTGGTTAACCTCTAGGTTTACTAGTCAGTTCATAAATTATAATCAAAAGTTGTTTCATATTATGGGAGTTTTCAGGGTTTACAGAGATCATATATGTCAAAGTCTTGTGGAGGAACCACTCTCATGAGGAAGCAACATAGGAAGCTGAGGATGAGATTCGATGAAGATATCCAAATTTGTTCAATGGATTAGGTACGTAAGTTAAGTTTTGAGGATAAAACTTTCTTTATGGGGGGTAGGTTGTAACCCCTAGATTTTACACTAATTATAAGTAAGTCCTAGAATCGAAAGTCAAATCGAAACCCTAAAAGTCAACCTAGGTTTACCCTAAGATCTAGAGTATTTAGATCCATCAATCCCGTGCTTAAAAACCTAGAATAATAAAAATGAGTTAACCATAGATTATGGCTTAGAATAATGCCTTGTAACTATCAGATTCATCCAAAAGTTGCTCATATCGAACTCGAGTGGGATCAATTTCTTAAATCAGAGTCTAGACAAGTAAAATGGTGAAAATATTCTGACAACATATCTAGACTCGTAATAAAATGAGAAATCTTAAAATACAAGTTATAAAATTTTTTGACATCTAAAAATATCAGATAAAACTCATTTACGTGTATTTTTCTTACTATAGGTAATTTATTTATTTCGTTTATTATTTACTTTACTATTTTTATATTTTCATTTCCAATACTACTTTATACACAACTTATTTTACACATTACTTACTTTTTATTATAAAAAATCAATTCTAATATATTTCTCTCCCTCTCCCTCCCATGGTTGGCAAACACTCTCTCTCCCCCTTTCTAATTTCTTTTTAATTTAATTCACACAAATTTTCACTCCAAAAGCCTAGTAATACCCCTTCCTCCTTCACTCTTTACACGTACATCTCAAATACTAATGGAACTCTACCAAAATTTCTCCACAAATCCTCTCTTCTCCTTCCTTTTCCCATGAGCCCTCTTTCCCATTAATTATGTTTTTTACAAATTTTTCTTTCATCAATCTTCCATCTCCTATCTTCTAAACTTAGGTAAATACTTAAAACCACCTCTTTAGCTTATGAAAACATAACATGAACAATATGTATATTTTTATTTCAATAAGTCTCCATCAACATTATGCTAGGGAATGAAACAAAGCAAAAAAAATCTTATTCATGTCTTATTTAACTCTATGTTAAATTTATGATTTTATGTTCATGCTCCTAACCTAACTTTCTATATGTAGTATGTATAGTTTATACGTGTATATATATATATATTTTAGAGTCTAAAGCTCACTAACGTAACATTTTATTGTGCTCTTATTATGTTGCTCTTATTGCTTACAATAAATAAGACTAGTCATTCTCATGGTTGTCAAAACCGGTCTGAACCGGCTAGTTCAGCCCAGTTCGACTGGAATCGGCACTAATGCTAGGCCAAATTTTGCCTAAGACTCGTTTTTGCAATGAACTGGTGAAACTCGTATTGACCTGGTCGACAGCCGGGTTGAACTAAGAAATCGGAGGGGTCGAACCTGTCGACTCTAACAAAAAAAATAAAGATAAAAAACCAAAATAAAAAAAACTAGAAATTTAAATACTTATTCATGCTTTATTATAAATTTATAAAATATAATTATTAAATCATTTTTATTTAATAATTAATTGATGAATTTGATCCAAATATATATTTAATTGAGTGATGACACATATATTGGTCTTTTATAATTAAAATATCTCTTATATTTTTACTTTTTCATGACCCTGGTTTGACCTCCGGTTGAACCCGGTTCAACCCCTGACCTCCTAGCCTATCTGGGTTAAACCCCAGCCCGGTTCTAACAACATTGGTCATTCTAGTCTTAGAATTGTCCTTAATTAATTCAAAATGAAAGAAGACTTATCCATAATCTAAGTCCCAAGGAGCCTTGGCATGAATCTAAGACTCTGATGTTTTCTTATTATTTTCTTGCTTTTCTTTATGGGACTTGTCCATTTCTAAGTCCTGATAAGACTTGGAAAAAATCTAAGACTTCCATAATTTTTTTCTTTTTCTTTTCTTTAAGCTTTTCTTATGGAACTTTTTCATCTCTAAAGTTTCGAGAAGTCTTGGTAACAAGCTAAGACTTCCATATTCTTATTCTTATAATTGCTTATTTGATTTTTCTATTCTCTCTCTTTGCTACAAAAGTTTATGTCAATAAATTGTTTCTTAGCATAATTAATATGCTCACTTGCATGCTTGGTACTATAGTAATGTTGTTGCCTTAGTAAGAAAATTTCTAAAATTAAAATAGAAGCTATGTCAAACTTTATAAAATGAGACTAAAGACATTTAAAAATAAGTTCCTTAGGAATAGGAATAGTTAGTCAAGCATACCCTCTTTAAAATATCTAAAGTAAAATGTTGACAATTCTTTGATATGAAAAATCTTTTTTTTAATATTATTATACATATCAATGTTTCCCCAAAAACCACAAACAAAAACATTTTTCCATAAGTTAGTTTAGAATCATCTAACTTGAAATAAATTTAGTGCTCATCATAGGAAATCAAGTTTAAGAAAAAAAGAAATTTATTTTATGAAGATGAAAAGATGTAGAAATGATAATCTTAGTAATTAGATATTCTCATTTACTACAACTAAAATTTGTAATTTTCTTTCCGTCATACAATGGGGTTGTTCCCATAAGCTTGACTTTTTGAACATTTAAAATCAATTGTTTTATGAAAAATCACTCTTGAGGCAGCATTACTAAAATCATGCATATAAGGTAAGCTAATATAAGTACCAAATGATTTTCAAATGAACAAATATTTTTGTGCTTGCCATAAAGTGTCCAATTTTTTAAAAACTTCAAAAATTGTAAAGTTTAGGTGCTGGAACGTGTTTGATCATATAAGTACCAACACATTCCAAATGCTAAAAGAACTTAAATGTTAAAAGTAACCTTAGAAATAGATAAATCTTTTTGAGTAGGTGGAAAATGACTACTAATATGCAAAATTCTGAGTTAAAATGAGTAAGTTATGATCGTTTTAAATCAAAATTCTCCTAATCAGAATTTTGACGAGAATACTAGCATAGAATTAGATAGTTTGAGTAGAACTTCTATGATATACTCATTTTAAATATTTCTTTTATTTAGGTGACAAGGAAGGTGAAGTTTCTTATCCCGATGGCTATTTTGACTAGAAGGATTTACCCTAAGTAATGGCTGAGTGACTTTTACTCCTTATAATTTTTTGTACTTATATTTGTGCTTGTAAATTAGATGCATCAGAGATAGGGAAAGATAAAATGAATATGCATGATAATGTTGGTTGAAAGTATACTAAGCATATCAAGACTCGAATTGTTATTAACCAAATGTTCAATTTATTTACCATGTTTGAGTTTCTACATATTCTATGATTGCCTTTAAAATAACTTAATGACATGTCAAGAAATTAATTAGTTGATTCATGCATATCATGTTGTAAGTCACATTTGCATTCGCTATTATATACTTGGTGAAAGAAGGGCATAGTAGTGGTGGTTGGCATAACCAGTAGTATCGGCATGTGGCGAGTAGTAGTCGATAAGACCTACATATTTTTTTTAGCAAGCAGTAGTCGATAAACCTACAAAAAAAATCTAGTTGTGAAAATTTGGTCGTAGTTAACCGGGAACACCTAACCCCAAATGAAAGACGTAAATTCATTCAAACAAATAATTTCTGAATAATCATGTGTATTGCTTACTCACTCATTTGTTGCATTTCATATGCTTGTTTGAAATAACTTGTTTGATTTATTTTGTATGGTTATGTTTAATTTGGGATTATTTCTCACTTAGCAAATTAGCTTATGACCCTATAGATATTTGCTGCAGCACCTATATCTCTGGTTAAAGCCAAGGGGCTACTTTTCTCAGGTATCAATCTTTTGACTCTGAGGAGTTTTTGGAAGAAATCCGAGGAAGAACGATTAACCCTAGACTTTTGTAGAAATCTCCTAATGTATTTTGTTATGAGAATTGGATTTGGAGACTCTTGTAATATTTTTGGTAGGGGTATGCCTCCTTGATTTGTAAAGACTTTTAAGCTATTTATGTTGTGAACCATATTTTTTAATGCAATTATTATATCTGCTTAAGCTACTTGCTTCAAAGAAAGGTCCTCCATTATTGTGAAGTACGCCTTACACTTGATACCGAAGTGTTTTCGTGACTAAATTTGTAAGCTTTTAGATTTTATGGTAAATATAAGTAAACCCTACAACCGAAAGTCAAACCAAAACTTTAAAGTTAACCTAGTGAATCTCAATCCAGCAATCCCGCACACGAAACTTAAAAACAATAAAAATAAGATAATTTAGAATTATAGTTTGAAATTATATAAGAAAGCTTAAAAAGATCATATTCGCCAAAATTTAATTTGTTTCAACCCGAACGGGATTAGTTTTTAAAATTAGGATTCCAACAAGCAAAATAATGAAAATATTTCGATAATACCATTAGACTCGTAAAAATATAAGGATTTCAAAAATATTAGTTTGTAACTAAAAATATCATATATAACTCGTTTACGCATATTTTCTTTACTACGGTATTTTAATCATTTAGTTTAATACTTATAGTATTATTTCTACTATTCATTACTATTTCACTATCTTTACTTTTTCTTATAACTTTCTTACACTCTTATATACCTATTTCTTACATTTATCTTTCCCATAAAACCTTACACATATATATCTTACTTTTTAATTACTTCATTATAAAACAACAAAATAAATAATTTCTCCCCCTCTTCTACCCTATGGCTAGTGCAACTCCACTCCCTCTTCCTCACTATTTTTCTTTTTCAATTTATTTAATTACATCTAATTTTCACTCCAAAAATCTATAAATACCCCATTCCTCCTTCATTCTTTTGCCATATTTTCTTATCTTAACAAAACTCTACCAAAAGCACTTCTCAATTTCTCTCTCTACAATTTTTCCTCTCAAATGCTCTCTTCCTTTCCATCTCCATAAAATACCCATTTTTCTTTAAGAAATTTTCTAAACACACCATCACCTACTTTAAGTAAAAGTTCTAAACCATCTTCTTATTATGTCATGCAACATTACATGACCATAGTGTGTTTCCTAAGACCATAGTGTTGAGGTAAACAACAATATATTCATATTTTGTTCTTGTTCATATACAAAATTTCTTTATATTATTATGTTATTTTATTGTTGCTATATTATTATTATCGTTATTATTATTGCTCTAATCTAACTTCTATATGTTATTATATATATTTATGTATTTATATTTCTTAGAGCCTAAGTGCTTACTAACCTAACATCTTATTATTATGCTTTTTTCTTTTCTTTCTATCGCTTTTATTTTTGGGACTAGTCTATTCTTAGTCCCAAAAAGCCTTCGGGAAGCCTTGATGAAGTTAAGGCTCCCAATACTTGACTTTATTATTATGATTATTTGCTTTGTATATCTCTCTCTATCTTATTATCTGATTTTCTTATTTTCTTATAACTACATATTCTCATTCATTCGTGAACATTTTGATTTTATCTTAACAAAAAGGGAGAAGGAGTTTTTCTTTAACAAAATGAGACTAAACTCTTCTAAAATACATTTTTGATCACTTAGCAAGGATTTTTCCATCAAAGGACTTAAATGTTATTTTTAATAAATTTAAAAAAAAAAAACTTAGACAAGCTCCTCATGAAACCTTAAGGTATCAACAAAGAAGATTTCTTCAAAGATTTAACTAAGTAGATACACACTCTCTTTTCAAAATAATAACATGAAAATTTTGGTTTAAAACTTTAATGTTGATAATTCCTTATTATGAAAATTCTTCATAAAAACTTATTTATAAGATTTTTACCCACTTCGTAATAAAAACTAAGAACTAGACAAATTTTCAAGATCAAATAGAAATCAACTCACTAGTTTAGAAATCCACTTAGAGAAGTAAAAATTTTGCCAATAACCTAAGCAAGTAAGTTTCTAAATGGTAAACTTATTTTCTAAGAGATAGGAGAACATAGAGATGATAAACTCAAAACATTAGATATTATCAACAACTTAAGAAAATTTTAAAATTCTTTTTTTTTTTCAAATAAAATTGTTAGGAAACTTAAAAGATCAAATTTTAAGGTTGAAATTATCTTTAAAGAGATGGGAAATAAAATATAAAAGAAAAAAAACTTATTTATAATGACTCAAGGAATTATAGTTATCTTTCAAATCATTTAAAGAGAAAATTTTCAAAGTCCAACTTTTCAAACCTATAAAACAAGTTGTTTTATGAAAAATAATTGTTGAGACAATACCAATGAAGTCACGCATAAAATATGGGTCTATTTATGTATCGAAAAATATTTTTCAACCACATACATATCTATATATTTGTTTAAGGATTTTTGAAGGAAGAAAAGTTTGGAAAATTGTGTTTTCAATGGTTGGGAAATTAGTGGGTAATCTGTACCCCATTGCTCAAGACTAAATAACCTTTTATGAAAAAATAACCCTAGAAATAGATAGATCTTTTCGATTAGGTAGAAAATAACATATTATATGCGAAGTTCTGAGTTAAAATGAACAAGTTATGACCATTTTAAGTCGGAATTTCCTAAAAACTGAATTTTGATAAATTTAATAAGATAAGTTAAAAAATTAAGTAAACCTTGGACGAAATACTCATTTGAGTATTTCCTTTATTTAGGTGACAATGACCAAGATCTTCTCTTTCCATATGATTACTTCGACTGATAGAGATCGCCATGGCCGAGTGAGTTTTCCTTTATATTTTATGTATTCGCGTATGTGCTTGTAAATAGAGCACTAGATGTTAGGAAAAGATAAAAATTGATATGCATACAGGTTATCATGAGAGCTATGTATATGATTCGTTATGTGTAATCAATAAACGATAAGTATATCGAAGCTCTATTGGTTGGTTAATATAAATTGTCTCTATGTATATTGCTATATATGCAAATATTGATTGATCGCTTTAAATGAATTAATGATGGATCAAAAATCTCTTAAAACTAAATTGCTCATGCATATCACTTATAATATCATCTTCGCATTTTATTATTACTCCTTAGTGTAGAATGGAAAGGTAAGTTGCGTAGCTTCATCTTGAGGATTTAAGATGTTCGAGAAATACAACCTCATGATTTAACCGAGCTGGATCGATCGGTTTGAGTAAGAAAAGCCCGAAGACTAGTAGGACTGTTGATTAGGAACCCTAATTGCAAGGAGGTCGATTATGAACCATTCAAAGCATTCCCTAACCCATAATGGAGAGGTAAATCCATTCTACATATGAAACCAAATAGTCGTATATATTGTTTGATCATATGGTTGTTTCAATTTCATATGCTTGCTTAATAACTTATTTGAATGTTTGTTATGAGTACTTTTGTGTAAGAATTATCTCACTAAGCTAGTTATGCTTGCTCTCTAATGGACTTATGATGTTGCAGGATCTTTGTTTTCCATCTAAGACCACTCGAGACCACCCTAACCATCCAGGTAGAACTTATGCTTTTAGGAAGCTTTTAGAGGAATTCCATTGGAAGACTTAGATTAGATTTCCTTTAAAATCTTCTAGTTTTAGTTATTTATTTTAGTAAGACTATGTTATTATGGAGATTTAATAGGAATGCCCAAGAAGTTGTAAGGCATTTTATTTTGATGAATCATAATCTATTGCTTGAATGTTCCACTACCATTACCTTAAAATGCATAACTCCACCAATCTCCTTTTGTTGTGAGCGTACGTCTTGTACCAATATAAAAGCTTTCGAGTGACTAAGGTAGTCATTCTCAAGCTTTAATATTGTGTACGGTGGACTGTCACGTTTAGGGTACTTGTTGGGCGTGACAAAAGTAGTCATTCCTAAGCTTTGATATTGAGTATGATGAACTACCACATTTAGAATAACCTTTAGAGACTGAATAGTGCCTAAGGAGGTTACAATTTTTTCGTCACAGGATTACCTATTACTAAAGGGTATTCCATGATATTGGTGGTTGTTGATCAATTGACTAAATTTTCTCATTTTGGGTGTCTCTCAGCCAATTATACAACAGCTAAGGTTATTGATTTGTTTGTTAACATAGTAGTAAAGCTCCATGGGATTCCTTCCAGAATTGTGTCAGATAAGGATAAAGTTTTTATTAATAGTTTTTGGCGTGAAATTTTTACTTTTAAGTGGAACAAAGTTGAAAATGAGTATTGTCCACGATCTACAAATGGATGAATACTCAAAGTGGTCAATAGATGTCTCCAACAATATTTGAGGGCTTATGTAATGGATTGTCCCACTAGTTGGCCTAGTTTTTACCTTTGGCAAAATATGGCTTTAACACAAGCTTTCATACCTGTGTACAAATGACACCATTTCAAGCTCTATGTAAGCCCTTAAATTTTTCGGTAAATATAAGTAAACCCTAAGAACCGAAAGTCAAACTAAAACCCTAAAGTCAACCTAGTTCTAGGTTAAGTCTAGTGAATCTAGATCCGGCAATCCCGCGCGTGAAACCTAAATATAATAAAAATGAGATAATTTTGAATTATAGTTGGGAATTATATAAAAGAGCTTAAAAGATCAGATTCGCCAAAATTTAGCTCATTTCAAACCCAAATGGGATCGATTTCTAAAATTAAGGTCTCGATAAGTAAAATAGTGAAAATGCTCCTATAATATCATTAGAATCGAAATAATATAAGGATTTTAAAAATATTAGTTTTAGAATTTTTCAATATCTAGAAATATTAGATATATGCCGTTTTACTATCGGTAGTTTAATTGTATAGTCTATTATTCATTTACTATTCTCTACTATTCATTACTACTTCACTATCTCTACTTTTTCTTACTACCTACTCTTACACTCTACCATACCTATTTTTTACATTTTACTTTCCCATAAAACCTTACACATATCATATCTTACTCTTTAATTACTTTCATTACAAAATAGCAAATTTAATCAATGTTTTCCTCTTTTTCCACATGGCAGGCGCATCTCCCCCCTCCCTCTCCCCCCCCAGCTTTGTCTCTCTCCATCCATTTTTATTTCATTTTAATTTAATTTTAATCATACTAATTTCTACTCTAAAACTCTATAAATATCCATTCTCTCCTTCATACTTTACACATACTTCTCAAATCATAACAAAACTCTTGCAAATTTTCCTCAAATCCTCTCTTCACCTTTTGTAAACTGCGAGCCTTCCCCTTCCATTTCCAAATAATTTTCCACAAATTTTTCTTTCATTCATCCATCACAAACCACCTTCCATCACTATAAACCTTAGGTAAAAGTTCTAAACTATCTTCATGTCATGTAACTTAACATAATCATGGTGTATGTTTTTGTAGATTCTTTGTTAATTAAAGTTTTGATGATAATAAAAGACTCAACAAACTAATAATTTTATTTAGTGTGTAGAATTTCTATATAGATGTTTTGGACAGAACATTTCATAGAACTTTAGAGAACCTTGATGAGCTCAAGATAAACGGTTAAATGAGTTACATGTCGATGATTTACATGATTTGTTTATCATAAACAAAGTGTACATAAGTTATAAGATAAGCAATAATGTTCTCAAAAGATTTTTCAAGGAGTAAAGGATATATAGAATGTTTTCCAAAAGATTACTTTAAGAGTAAAACATTTTTCTAGAAAACCAAAACCTTTCCCAAAACTTTGACTGGAAGTTTTGAAGCGCAAGTATGGATTAACAAGAATTACTATTCATCTTCTTAAACAAAATCTACATTTGTTCAAATGGATTCATAAGTTTAATGAAGACCTAGCTCCGAGATAATAAGTATGTTTGGGTGATATACTTAATTGTTCCACTTAAATCGGACAATATCCAAGGGGATTCAATTGTACAAGTTTCAAAGATTTTATTCTCTTGACAGATTTGTTCAAGTTGGAAATTTGGACATCTATCCAAAATGACATCATTTTCAAATAGAGACAAGAGCATGAATTTCAAACAAACAAGAAGATATGGAAGATATTCCAGCTGTTACACAATTTTAGGAATTAACGATGGCTTCTCACATTCTTCTTGAAGATCACGATCAAACAGCAAGATATTAGTAACAGAATTTCTTCAACCTTATCTCCATCGGATAAACAATTTAAACGAATTCAAAAAGAGTTAGCCAGCAAGATTTTTCAGTTGAATATCAAGGAAAAATTATCCTTATTTTCTCCTTACAAAAATTCAATTAGGAAAAGAAATTCAAAGGTAAAATGAGAAGAAGAAAATATAATTAACATCAATTTGAATATCTGCTAGAATTTTGAAATTCGAATTGAAGAGAAGATATTTTAGTAGAATTTGAAAAAGAAGATAAGGGTTAACTAAATACATCCAAGATACATGCAAGAGAATTCGACAAAATTTGAAAAAGAAGATAAGGTTAACTAAATACATTCCGAGATACATGTAAGAGAATTCGGCAGAATTTGAAAAAGAAGATAAGGGTTATCTAAATACATCCAAGATATATGCAAGAGAAGCTTATACAATCTTGGTATTTTGAACGTTAGAAGAAGAGAAGAAATATATTTTTCTAAAGTCAGAAAGAAGAACAGAACCTATTACTACTGCTATTCATGTTGCAAATAAAAAAAGCTATCTCCTTTACAAAAGAGATATACATACAAATCACAGAAGTTTGCTTTCATCGAGATTTTTCATAATTTCTCTATATTTGCAATAGTGAGCTGATCTTTTAGCATTCATTCTTTAGCTATTTGATTTAAAGCTCTTCTTTTGTAAAGAAGGGACGTGTTGTTGCCTTCTTAGTTGACAGTTTAGTTACAAGCTTAGACTCTGTAGATCGATTGTAGCTAGAGGATAGCTGTGAGAATCGAGTAGAGAGAATTGCATAAGCTTGTAATTTATTTTTGTTGGATATAGTGGAACAAAACTCGTAGGATAATGGGGTCCTCGACTTGGAGCTAGAAGAGTGGACTGACACACAAGGCGGAACCACTATAAATTGTTGCCTGATCTTCTTTTCTCTATTCTTTTATTTTCAACAATTTATTTTACGTCTTTATTTGTTATATTGTTCTCATATACAAAATTGAAGGAGAATATTTTTTGAAGGTGAAATTTTTTATTTATAATCAATTGAACCCCTCTTCTTGATTGTGTATTTGGGACCAACAGTTTTCTAAACCTATGGTGTTATGGAAGCAACATTATATTCATGTTTTGTTCTTATTCATGCATAAATTCTCATTTTGTTATTATGTTATTTTGTTGTTGTTATATTGTATATTGTTATTATTGTTTTAATCTAACTTTTATATATCATTAAATATATTTATGTATATAAATTTCTTAGAGAATATAAGCTTAAATATATATATATATATATTTCTTAGAGCATATAAGTTCATTCACATAACTTTTATTTATTTATTTCTTGCAATTTATTTATTTATTTCATGCAATTTTATTAAGACCAGTCTTTCTAGTATTAGACTTGTCCTTATCAAGTCAAAACAATTTTCTTTTCCTTTTCTTTTATGGGACTTGTCCATAATCTAAGTCTGGGAGCCTTGATACCAATCTAAGACTCCCATAATGTTCTTGCTTTTCTTTTCGGAACCAGTCTATCTCTAGTCCAGAAGTCTTGATGAAAGCTAAGACTTCCAATGCTTGAATTTATTTACATGTTCTTTTGCTTATTTAATTTCTACATCTCTTATTTTCCATATAAGTTATTATTCTTTTGTCATGTAATATAGTCATATGCTCATGATCATGTATAATTACTATGTTGTTGTCTAAATAAAATGAGTTATTTTCTTTTATTAAAAATTAAAAACTAAAATTGTTACAAAAAATAATTTTGGCACTTAAGAAAATTTTCCATTAAAACTTACGATTATAATTCAACAATGCCCTTTTCAAAAATTTTAATAAGTTCATCATAGACTTTAAGAGTTAATGTTATGTAAAGCTTTTTCAAAACATAGTTATAAAGTTCTTTTACTCTCTTTTTCAAAATAAAATAAATTTATTATTAAAATCTCAAGGTTGATAATTATTTTTTATACAAGTTTTTCTTAAAAACTTATCTAAAAAAACTCATACCAACACTCTAACAAATACTAAGAATTAGAGAAATTTCTAATTCAAGTTAAAATCAACTCATTAGTTAAGAAAAACACTTAGAAAAATAATATCATTAAACAACCTAAAGTAACAAGCTTTCAAAAAATATAAAAGCTTATTTTTATAAAGTCCATGAAGTAGGACTGGTAGTTAAGATATAAAAAATACTGATATGAAATAACTAAAAATCTTAGTTTTCATTTCAATAATTTACAAAGGAAACTTATAGACTCCAGTCTTTAAAAAGGAGATAGATTCATTAAAAAAAAAAAAACCCATAGAATGGACAACAACACTTGAATCTTGTATGTAATATGAGTTTATATATGTATAAAAAGGATTTTCAACTATATAAATATCTATGTAATTGCTATGGGATTTTTTGTTAATGAAAAGTTTGGAAATATATATTTTTAAGGGCTGGAATTTTTGTGTCAAATCTGTACCATACCATTTTGAAACCAAATTACTTTTTATGACAAAAATAACCTTAGAATAGATAAATCTTTCGATTAGTAGAAAACGACATATAATATGTTAAATTCCAAGTTAAAATGAGCAAGTTATGGCCATTTTAAAATTAGAATTTCTTGCCATCTGAATTTTAACAAAAATGATAAAATAAAATTAGATGGTTTAAATAGGTCTTGGATGAAATACTCATTTAAGGTATTTCTTTTGTCTAGGTGACAAGGACCAAGACCTTCTCTTTCTCGAGTATTACTTTGATTGATAAGAGATTTCCATGGCCGAGTAAGTTTCCTTTATTGCAAAGCATGAATAAATAAATAAATGTTATGTTATAAGCTCATATGCTTTAGGAAATATATGTACATAAATATATTTACTAACATATAGGAGTTAGGCCAGAATAATAACAATAACAGAATAACATAATGATAATAAATCAACACAATTATAAAATGAGATTTGTTCATGAACAAAAACAAAACATGAACACAGTGTTGCTTTCATAACAATTATTTGTTTAAGAAGCACACACCATGATCATGTTAAGTTACATGACATGGTAAAGAAATATAGTAGGATTTTACCTAAGGTTTAATGGAGGATTTGAAAAGAGATGAATGGGTAGTGTGTTTGTTATTTTTCTTGAAGAGTGATGAATGGTAGAGAGTGTTTAAGAGAGAATTGTTAAAGAGATGAGTTGAGAGAAAATTTTGATACAATTTCGTTAAGGCTTGAGGATAATGTGTGAAGTATGAAGGAGAGAAGAGGTATTTATAGAGTTTTGGAGTGAAAATTAAATGTAATAAAATAAAATGAAAAAGAAAATTATTTAGAGAGAGAGAGGGGGGCCGACGCATGCTTAAGGGAGAGAGAGAAGATTTTGTTTTGTTTTGTAATTTTTGTAAAGAAAAGTAATAATGTGTAAGGTGTGATATGAATAAAGTTATATTGGAAATGTAAAAGTGTAAGAATAGGTATATAGATTGTAAGAAGTAGATTGTAAGAAAAAGTAGAGATAGTGAAATAGTAATTGTAAACCCCGGTATTCTCAGTAGCTAGGAAACCCCAGGAATTGGAAGCGAAACCTTAATCCGATCAGGTTGAGTCTTGTGAGTGAAACCTAGGAACCCTAAATCCGGCTTTCCTTCGGTTTCATAGTAAAATAAATATTATAAAGTGAATGAATTTAATTATTGTTCCAAAGTACATTTCAAACCTTTGAAAGTTTTAAATTCGAGAATTTTTCAATTCCGGGCCTTCTCGAGCCCAATTACGGAAAAGCGTGCCCCGGGCCACGGATTCAGAAAAAATTTCCGGAATATTCATTAGAATTGTAATTTTATAAGGATTCCAAAAATATCAATTTCATAATTTTCCGAGCTATAAAAATTACAGTTATAGCTTTTCTCTTGTTTTCAGAACAACTAGTAAAGTAGATGTCTTGTCTACTATTCACAAGTACAACCTACACTACACACTACCCATACCCTATTCTTACATCCTTACAACTACTCATTTCAATTTTCTTTTCCAATGAATTTTGTCTCTTAATCAATTATTACATTTACTACATTTTCATTTACTAAATTACAAAAAAAATCAATTTAAAACACACACACACACCCACAAGGATGTGGCCGGCGCCCCTCCCTCTTGCTCCCCTCTCAATTGAGCTATTTTTACTTCTTTTATTTAACTAAACCCTAATTCCCTTAGTATATATACTAAATGTTCTCTCTCTCTCTTCATTTCTTCCATTTTAACTTTTGAAAAAGAGAAAAACTCTCTCCTTTTACCCCCATTGTGCCGTGAGTTTGCTCCCCCTCCCCATCCTCACTTTCCAACTTTGTTTCTTCTCTTTTTCACTTCAAGACTCCATTGGTATGTGTATTTAAGCTTTGTTCCTTCCTACTCTTGTAATGGCAAAGCTATATCTTGTGTTTTCTCATTTAATCCCAATGAGCTCATGCTAGGGACACAAAAAACATGAACAAGAATATCAAGCCATTACAAGACATGGATCTAATGTTTAGATGTGTTTTTGTTAAGATCTCATCTTGTTCATGCATGTAAAGTAGTGATCTTGCATATATATTGTTGTTCATGCCATGAGATCCATGATTTATGCATCATACTTAGTAGATCTAAGGTTTAGATATTCACAACTTCATGAACATGTATGATCATAGAGATATTTTTATTTCCATGCATGGATGATCATAGTGATGTAGTCTTGTTCATGTATAGAGATGCTAGATAGTGGATCTTTACATATAGGAAGCAAGAACATCGAAAAAGGAAGGACTTTGTCAAATATGAAATGTTGAAAATTCGGATGAAATGGAAACCCTACTTCAAAAACCCCCAAAATCATTTTTAAACTCATATTTCATAAGAAAAATGGAGGGTATATGTAATAGATACCTTGAAAGATTGATTTCCATAAGTTTGAATGAGTTTAGGCATGATAGGAATGTGAAACAAGTGGTGGAGTTAGGATGAGGAATGTTGGAATGTTGATCAATAGTTGAAATTCGTAACTTAGGTTCATGCCCACAAGAACACATGGTATTCAAGTCTAAATGGATGTTTTATAATCTAAATGAAGTATTTAGATAATGTATACATTGGAGCTTCAATTTTTAATGCATTAGACAAGTTTTTCCTTAAGAAAATGCAAGAAAATGAAATTTAGAAAATTCGGATTTTACAAAAAGCTAGTTCAAAGACATGTTTCCCAAATGAAAAATGAGAATTTTTATGCATGAATGGAGGCCATGATTAATATAGACCTTGAGAACTTATTTTTAGTTAAATAATAAGTGGATTACAAGATTAAAAGTCAAGGAAACCCTAAGGAGTATAATGTGGAAAAATAGCTTCTTAGAAATAATCTTTATGAGAAGTTCCCAACACTTAAGGGTTCATATGAGTTTATTATCACAAAAGTTATTATGACCATGCATATATTAAGTTCATCACATGGTATTCATGTTAGTAATTCATTCCCATATCATTCATGCATGAATCATCATCTAGGAACACTTCTTATCAAAAGCAAAACAAATTTTTGAAATTGGAACACTTGCGGAACAGATCTGATCCCACTGTTCCGTGGCCTTACTATTTTCAAAACTTGAAAATAATACTTGAAATAGATAGATCTTTCGAAGTAGATAGAGATCGATATAAAATTTGCGAAATTCCGAGTTAAAATGACCAAGTTATGGCCGTTTTAAGTCGGAACTTCCGCAAATAGCGAGAAATCCGAATCCACATAATTTAGATGTATAGCTTGATTTAGTTACATGATGAGAATCTCATTAGGATTATTCTTGCTTGGTAGGTGATCCGAGCAGGACGACACTCTACCTCCCAACTACTACTATTAGAAGTTGGCGTCCAATGGCCGAGTGAGTTTTACTTCCAATCTCAATTAATGAATGTGATTGTAATGTAGTGGCACTAGTGGTGTAGGCAAAGATAAAAGAAATTGTATATGCATGATGGGGTATATGGGAGCTATATATGTTGTCTACTGTTGTTATGTGAAATGGAGCTTAAGGAATATCGAAACCGGTGTTAAGCTATTGACTGATTAGCAAGTACCTTATGATGAATGTTTGTGAATACTTGTTGGTCACTTGAAAGAATTGAATTAATGAATATTCGGTTTCAAACGTAAATTGAATCCATTCATATCACGATGGGGTTGGAGCATTTGCATTGGTTGGTTTTTCGTGATCCATAAAACGAATATGTTGGTTAATCGTGATCCATAAAACGACTTGTTGGTTAATCGTGATCCATAAAACGAATTATTGTTAGTTGACCGTGAGCTTAAACGGCGTCGTACCGCAGGATTCGTTAATCTGCTAACCCGGGATGGAGGGCGCAAGTCCATCCACATATGATTTCCGGACGGTCATATGTTTGATGATCACGTTTGTTTGATGCATTCACTTGCCTGGATAATTACTTGTTTGAATGAATTATGCTTAATTGTGTTATGGAAGTTATTACTCACTAAGCTAGTTAGCTTACGCCCCCATAGTTTCTATCTTTTGCAGCACGATTTTATATGGCTTAGGCCGAGACAAGCCACAGCGCAGGTACCGGAGATAGGAGTTTCCCATAGAAGTTTCCATTTCTTTTTGTATAGACTTCCATTGGAAACTAAAGACTCTGGATGACTGTAATAGACTGTTATTCTTTTGCGGGGGAATGCCCCTTAGATCTTGTAAACTTTAAATTATGCGTTTTGATTTATTATCTATGGCTAATGAATGCCTCGTTAAACTGTTTAACTCCATTTGTTGAAGTATTCTATTGTCGTAAAGGAACGCTTTACATCTACTTAAGACTTCCAAAGGCCCCGGGTAGGGAACTCGAGAGTCTTACTTAGTATGTGGCGGTTGTTACGTTTAGAATACCCTACGGGGCGTGACAGTAATGAACAGTAGAAATAGTACTATGAATAGTAGACTAGACAATTAAATACCGGTAGTAATAAAAATATACGTAAACAAGCTATATTTGATTTTTTTAGTTACTGAAAAATTACGTAACTGATATTTTTGAAATCCTTGTATAATTTCGAGTCTTTTGGTGTTATCAAAATATTTTTACTATTTTGGGCACCAAGGCACGTTTTTTGGGAATTGATCCCATTCGAATTCAAAACGAATCGAATTTCGATAATCCGATCTTTTTAAGTTATCTTATATCATTCCGAACTATAATCCATCATTTACTCATTTCTATTGTTCCTAGGTTTCGAGCACGGGATTGTCGAAGTTGAAACTACTCGATTGTCTTGATCTTTGTTGATTTTTGGAACTCCGATTTGACTTGGATTAGGATTTAATCCAACTTTACCCTAGAAATTGAGGGGTTTACATCATCATCATCATAGTCATTGATTCCATAAATTTTCTTTCTTTTCCTTTTCGTCACTTCTTCCACTTTCACTAGAAGTGTTATCATTTTCCTTTTTAACATTATCAAGAAAATTTGTGCATGGCTCTATATCTTTATGTGTACAGGTTAAGTGATTCTGAAATCTAAAAATGCCACCATTGACAATTTTTCGCAATATTTGCATTTTATTTTATTTTTGTTTTTGTTGTTAACATCATTTTCATGATCCTAACTATCATCAAATCTATTTCCAGAGCAGTTTTTCATTTAGTGTCCTCTTTAGATGATTTTAACGATGACATTTCGACCCAACCACTACATAAGTCCTTGTAAAGAGATAATATAAAATCAAAGAGAAGATAATTTGGAGAAAAAGAAAAAAAAGCAAATATTAGCTATGTTAAATCATTATATAATACAAGAGTAGGATACAATATACTACCAAGTGCTAAGTAAATAAAGCAATACTCATGTGTCATAAATTATAATTTCCGTTTATATCAAAATCAAATGATAAATTACATCAAAAGATATCAACGTTTGATGGTGAATTTATTTAAAGTATCAATGTTTCAAGTGGTGCGAAATAGGAATCAATATTTTAGGATAAATTTATTTAAGGTATCAACATTCCAAGTAATTAAAAAGAGATATTGACATTTTGCAAAGCGAGTCATATAAGGTTTTAATAATTAATCATTAATGAAAATTTAGGAAACTTATTTGAAAGCTAATCGAAAGGTTAATTCCTTCAATGAAATTTGCAAAATGTTAATACCTTATATGATTTACTTTGTGAAACATTGATACCTCTTTTTAACTGCTTGAAAAGTTAATATCTTAAATAAACTTAACTTTAAATATATGTATCTTTTTATGTAATTTACCACAAAATCAAATGAAGGCAAAATAAAAACTAATAAACCCATGTCCTCAAATATATTTTTGGGTCGTCTATTTTTATGTAAAGAATGAATAATTGCTTATGCTTTGCCATGAAATAATTTCTAATTTTAAAAAAATTCTCAAACTTCAATGTGTAGCTTTTTCATTAGGCACTAAAATAATTAAATCTCTTTTCGAAATAAAAAATAATTGAAATCCAATTTATATTAGACAACTAGACAAGGCATACAACATAAACAACATGTAGAAAACAAATAATTATCACAGTAATAATGTGAAGAAACACTTGTTCTTTTTCTTTTTTTTTTCTTTTTTTTTTTTTTACCAAAGACTTACCCTGGTTACCTTTGTTGTTCGTTGATATTGAAACATGCAAAACGTGAAATCCACATGTTCCATCCATTTATCAATATTTGTTCATGAAACTATCAGAACACAACCAAAACATGAAATCTTTAGTGAAGAAGAAAATTTTCATTCTTATAAACAAAACTACTACTATATACTCAAAAAAAAAAGAAGAAAGAAATAAAAGAGCCTTAAGCTTATCACTGATTTTAGTTTTACCATCATAAATTTGAATACTCTAGTTCAACAATTTATTTGTCATTAAAAGTCTAATAAGTGTTTTCTTATGTGGAGAAATCAAAATATAGAGTCAAGCCGTAGAACTAGCAAATGACTTTCAAAGAAAAGAAACAAGATATCAACTTCAAATCTTGAGCTTCAACTTTTACTTATTTTCTCAGCAACTAAATAGATACAGACCCATGCACTGGAACATAATATTGACACTTTGTAATGATTACCCAATACAAGTTCTCATCTTGAAACGTCTCTATTTCACTGAATCACTAACTTTAATTTCTCTCACAATCTGACCCTGGGATCAACACAAAATTGACTTCAATTTCATTCAGAGCTCAAGGGATTCCATATTCAAAGGTTGCAAAAATAACAGGAAGCTGGTGAATTTCAAATTATAAGCATCACTAACTAAAAAAAGAAATGTGTTCCAATCACCTACCATCCACATAGACTTATAGATAATTTGAACCATAATACACTATTTCTCATACTTTAGATACCATAACCCAAAGCTTGGAAATATTAATAGCAGAGTTAGTGTCATAAATAGTATCTGAACTTTGATAGAATATATAAGGTACCTAAATTTTAAAATTGATCAATTTAGTACCTGATTTTTGAAATTGATTAATTTAATACATACAAAAACTTTTCGTGCACGCTAGAAATACCTCTATCAAGTTTTTTTAGATGCTAAATTAATCAATTTCAAAGTTTTTCAGGTATTAAATTGATTAATTTCAAAATTTAGGTATTAAATTGATCAATTTCAAAGTTCAGATACCTAATTACATATTTTGCCAAAGTCATGTACTATTTGTGACTTACCCCCTTATAAAACTTCTTCTACTCAATCAATTATTTCTAAACTAAGAGAAAACCCATAAGTCATTAAGAATAACTTGTATACACATAACTAAGAGCTTTGTAAAGTAAGAATCGAAGATTTTTTTTTTTTTTTTTGTTGGACTAAAAATAGTTTAATATAACAAGCATCATTTAGAGTATATGAAGGACTTGTCCTATATATTCATAATTTATATCAAACTATATTTGCTTATATATATGTGTGTATATATATATATATCTTCACTGCAATCATTGTATTCAATATGATAGACATAGACACATTATGTAATATCAAAAATAATATTCCACAGTTTACAAATCGTAATATTAATATATAATAACCAAGTAGACAACTACACAATTCAATAATAATAATTAACACTCATATTCTTAATATTTCATATTTGAAAGCACTCACCAAATCTCCCTCATGCGCTAAAAAAATTCCAAAAAATACACGTTATCATCACCTGCGAAATGAACAGTCCCACCAAGCTTATGATGATGGATATGCTCTAATGCTGTATTTCTCTAATACACACCCTTGTCTTTCACATTTTTCATGTTCTGTTTACACACAAGATGTTTGTACATACCCGTTTTTATTAATAACAATTCATTCAAAACCTAAGTTGATGGAGAACTAAGCTTGTAGGTTTAATTATATATTTGTATAACTACAACCTAAGTTGATGGAGAATTAAGGAATTCAACCTATGAAAAAAATGACAACGCCTTTTGAAAACGATTCAATTATTGAACTTCTATTATAAATCTAAGACTTAGATCTAATAACAGAACCATACACCGGAACAAGGACAAAGAGAAGATAAAAGATTACCCAAGTAAAGTAAATGAACTCATAGTAAGGTGATTGATGATCGCTGAACTCAAAACTAAAAGGAAGATTAAGGTTAAACTCAAAACTAAAAGAAATGGATATAGGAAGAAAGGATTTGGGCTTGCATTTTGGTGGGCAATAGCCCATGAGATATTTAAAGTTAGGGATAATTGCAAAAACACCCCTCAATTTTTAGGGTGGTATGGATTGATCCACCAATCTTTAAAAAGGAGATTGTTGAGTCCCTAAACATTCAAAAATTAGCATTGTAAGGACAACAAACTATTTTGGTATGGAGTAGAGGGTGAATCTGCACATAGATAAAAGTTTAGAGAGTAAATCTACACATAGATAAAAAGTTTAGGAGGTAAATCCACACTTTTTCTTGTTTGTTTTAAAGGAAAATATGACGTATTCTTAACCGTACACATAGATGAAAATTTAGGA
Source organism: Combretum micranthum (assembly GCA_024138025.1). Classification (NCBI taxonomy): domain Eukaryota; kingdom Viridiplantae; phylum Streptophyta; class Magnoliopsida; order Myrtales; family Combretaceae; genus Combretum; species Combretum micranthum. Next base: position 170,761 of record JAMXBD010001217.1, read on the forward strand.
GTCCAAATCCTCACTTTGAAAGTTTGGAGGGTCAATTTACACAATTCTAAAACTTTAAGGAGTGTTTTTGTAATTTGCCCTTGAAGTTAAATTGAAGCACTAGGAGCAGACTCAATGGAATCAGGTGTACGTGTGTGATTCAAATGATGTAAAATAATAGAAATGTATGAGTAAACTTACCAATTTGACAACCTTGTTTAGTGTTACTATCACATGACCCCCACATCTCAACCCTTCAAAGTTATATTTCATGTCCAAGTAATAGAAAAATTGTAGTGAGAAATGATTTTTTAGTTACCATTATAGGATTTGGGAAAATATACATCACACCTACCATTAGTCTTAAAAACATCATCCATATAGCAAAACTATCATCTAATATCATTTCCATTCAAGAACTTTCTCATGATCTTAAATTCTATGCTACATTTTTCCCTTCTTACTTTGTTTTGAAAGGCTAAGACTCGATGAAGAGGAATGGGCTTGCTTAAAAGAGAAATCGCCTCTATCATCTTAAGTCATCTCTAAAAATTGAATAAATTTGTATTTTTCATTTCTTAGTTGGGGTAATGTCATAAATGATACATGAACTTTAACCAAATGTGCAATTAGGTACTTGAACTTTTAATTTGATCAATTTGGTATCTAAACTTTAAAATTGATCAATTTAATATCTAAAAAACTTTGAATTGATCAATTTAGTACCTCAAAGAACTTAACGGAGGTACCATTAGCATGCACGAAAAGTTCTTTCAGGTATCAAATTGATCAATTTCAAAGTTTAGGTACCAAATTGATGAAATTAAAAGTTCAAGTATCTAATTACATATTTGGTCACAGTTTAGGTACTATTTGTGACATTAGTCCTTCTTAGTTCAAATAAGGATGCAATTTTGCTACATCATCTACCCCCCATACATTCTTCTTTTAAAGAAGTAAATTATACTAGAAAGTATTAACGTTTAAGGGTAAATTCATTATAAGTATCAACATTTCGAATGGTTAAATAGAAGAATTTATTAAAAAAGATGGCTAAAATAACTAGGCTAATTGAAGGAAATATTTGAAATATCAAATTTCAATTAATCTATTTACTAACTTGATTATGTCATTCTATCTAACCATACTACATTGTTTACTTATTCTACTTAATTTATTTAATTAAACTATCTAATTTAAATTTATAAGTTAAATTCAAATTCAAATTTAAAATTTTTCTATCTGTTATATTATTCAATTTTAACAAATCTAACTAAGCTAAACCAAATTTTTGGGATATTACGAAAGGTATAACAAAATGAACTTAACAACCACTCTATTCAATATCTAACTATGTCTCTCTTAAGAGCATATATCATCAACACACAACAAATCCATTATGATTTTGAACACCATTGTGATTCCTAGCATTATTTTAAGGCTTTAACTAAAAGATGATGGAGGGATGCTTTAGAGGTGGGGCAAATGAGCACGTGAAAAAAGAATTAAATTTGAGAGATTATTGATAAGTTGAAAGGTAAAAGATTATTGATTGTTAGTGGGTTTTACATTAAAGCATATGGCTAGTGGATCTTTGAGAGATACAAAGCAAGGCTAGTAACTAAAGGGTAACCCAAAGTTATTGAGTAGATTATCAAGAAACTTTTGCTCCATTTTTTAAAATAAATATTGTCAGAACTCTATTATCATTGAATACTCACTTTAGTTGACAACTTCTGCAATATGGTGTTAAAAATTTCATTTCTCCATGATGACTTAGATAAAGAAATCTACACAAATATCCCACTAGGATTTGATGGAAATACAAATAATAAGGCCTGCAAGTTGAAAGACCCTCTATGGGTTAAAATAATCCATAAAACATGGTTTGGTCTATTTGCAAAAGGATATGGAAGAATTTAGGTATAAACAAAGTCAAGGTGATTATACTCTTTTCTTTGAACATTCTGCTATAGGGGGAGTAACTATTTTGCTAGTCTATGTTAATGACATTATGGTAACTAACAATGATAAGAGGGAGAAACATGAATTGAAACAAAGACTAGTGAAAAAAACTGAGATAAAAGAACTAGGAAAACTAAACTACTTTGTATATCTTGAGGTAGCAAATTCTACAAAAGGGATATTTTGTATGTTGGCAAAAGTATGTGGCTGATTTATTGGTAGTAGTGATAGGATAATTGGTTGTAAACCAATCTCTACCACTATGAGCCTAAATTAAAAGTTGGGAAAAGTTAAAGAAGAACCACTAGTTGATCAAAAAAATGTACCAAAGATTGGTTGGAAAACTTATATACCTTGCTCACACTCGACCAGACATTACTTACTCAATAAGTGTGATTAGTCAAATCATGCATGATCCAAGAGAACCACAACTTCAAGTTTCTTATAGGTTGTTATGAACATTATATCAAAAAAGTACTTGAAAGACAATTCCAGGAAAGGGATTTTGTTAAAAAAAGAATGATAATTATACTTTATAGGCTTATATTAGCATCGACTATGATGGTTCTCTAGCTGATAGACACTCGGTTATAACCAATTGTATTTTTCTAAGGGTAATCTAATAACACATGGAGGAGTAAGAAATAAAATATAGTGGCAAGATGATTTGTAGAATCAAAATTCAAAGATATTGCTCAAGGATTAAGTGAGCTACTATAAATGAAAATTATATTAGATGGTTTAAAGCAAAATGGAATGTCTTATGAGACTCTATAGTGATAATAAGTCAGCTATCTATATTGTTCGTTATCTTGTATGACTTTATAGGACAAAACATGTTGAAATTGATAAAAACTTCATTTAAAATTGGAGGAGGAATTAGTATGCATGTCATATGTTTTATTTTATCGTAATGTTAATTAGCTAATGTACTAAAAATGGGATTAAGTAGCTGAAGTTTTCATAATTTGGTGTCCAAACTAGGAATGGACAATATATATTCTCTAGCTTTAGGGTATTGTTGAAACTATAAGTTTCTTGTAGACAGTATAATTTTTAGATGGGATATTTAATAGTAATTGGTAGAGAATTAGTAATATACCTACCACATAAATATAGTTTTTATATATTGATATTTCATGTATTGTTTTATATCAATGAAAATATAGTTCTTTTTATTCTCATCTTTCTCTACATTATATTAGACACTTAACGTAATAGAAGATTGGAGAAAAAATTTGACATGATGTCGACTTAAGATGAAGCTTATGCCCTTTCTATATAACATCAACATAAAGCTAAAAATGATTCAATTGCAAAGTCTTGCAACACCGTTAATGGAAAGCACCATAAATTACGTTAGCATAAAGATCATGTCACGACAATGAGAACACACAAACTCCAAAAGCAAAAAACATCAACTATACCATCATTAATTAATATGACAAACTTCACTTATCAACCAAAACATTAGTAGAGAATAACAACAAAGATGAATAAAAAGTAAGCAACATAAGATCTGTTTGGTTAATCTTATTTAGGTCATTTTGACAGCTTAATTTTGTCATTTTCAAACAAACTATTTGTCAAGAAATAGATACAGATGAAAAAAATAAATTTTTACTTCTAAACAAATCAAACAGACCAGATACATATAAGATATAGATGCAGATAAAAATCAACAATTCAAAAAAATCTTATCAAATATAGATAATTAGCAAAAGGTATTAGCAAATAAAAACAAGGCCAAAAGTGGCTATTAGAAAGGAAGGGTAATAGTGGCCAATGGCGAAGTCTCCTAAAGAAATATAAAACATAACATAATCAGTAAAATGAAAAACAAAGGATACTTTTTAGTTAAGTCATTAGAGTATCCAAGAGGAGGAGGTAGAGGATAAGAATAGGGCATGTTTCGGTTAGGAAAAAAAGTGAAAATGAAGTGAGCCATATTGGCAAAATCCTCGCTAACCTGCTAAAGATTCAAGGCTCTTAGGTGACATAGATAGTAGGATCAAAAGGTGAAACGGGTAAGGCATCACTATTACCAGCATCTTCTTCTTGGATAGCATTTCACTCTTGTTGAACTAGATTCTCATTATAAAAAATAGCTCTAACACCTATCTTACCACCACCTTTTATAGAAGGCAAAGGCCTCTTTTTTACTCATTGGCTACCTTCTGTTTTCCAGAAAAATCTAGTACATCTTTGATTTCAATGTTACTAACCTTTACTTCCTAAGATGGTGCCTTGAATTCAATTCCTATTTGACCCAATAATAAGGTGATTATCTATCCAAGGCACAAGGATATTTGCTTTGGGTTATATGTCACGCTCTAAAATATTGATAAATTATATCAAATAGTGAATCTAACCATTCCTAAGAACACAGACCATGAGTTAAAGATCTTGATGCGTAACATTCATTAATTGACCCTTCATTAGAGTGTAATTATGGATGAATAAATTATGTGAAATCCGACATTTTAGGGATAGATTTGATGCATGCATATTTTAAGATTCATTTTAATTATCAACAATACTTCTAACATTAAAAAACTATCATAGTATGATGGTCTATCAAAATAGTTCATAGTTGAAAAGTCACATCAGCATCATCCGAGTTACAAGTATCTTTTTAGGTGATCTTCATACATTATTCATTGATATATGCGTAAAGCATAAGCAATGAATGATCACATGAATATATACCTATGCTTGGCTTTTCTTCATCATCTAACTAATTAGGGGATAATATTGGATTTGATACAAGAACTTTACCAAAATATGTAATTAACTACCTATACTAAAAATTAGTCAATTTAGTACTTAATTGAACTTTACGTGTACGGTGAAGGTTTATTTTTTATTTGTATCTATATCTAATCTGCCATATCCTTGCTCGTTGTCAACCACTCTTATGATGAATCCAATAGACGCTCCGATACACTATCATCAGACATCCAATCAACAAACTAAATCACATATCCCAAATAAAAACAAGTTACCAAAAACCATACATCTTCGCCCATCGTTAACCATTGATTGTTGACCACCTACCTGCTTCAGAAAAACCACCCACTTCTTCAAGTATTATCGCTATCATCACAAGTCACATGGAATCAAACCAAAAAAACAAAAGAGAAAAGAAATAGGAAGAACTTCATCAACCTACCTTAACCTACAGCCAAAAGCAAGATCGGGCAATCTTTTGAAGGCAATAGTGGCTCAACTTGGAGATGACAGTTAGGTTGATTGTATCTCTCTCTCTCTAAGCAAATGATGGGTAGAGAAAAAGAAATCTTCAAACAAGATTCTAAGGTATAGGTTTGATGATTTTGGCATTAAACAACTATTAAGTGTGTGAAAGAGAAATATTGTCGATATGTGATAAAGGTATAAAAGGAATTGAACAATTTTAGTGGGGATGCTTTTGTCATTTCGTAGATGTCTATTTTATGTCAATTTAGAGCCAAAGACCAAATCCTTAGCTGATGATAAGTTGACACCAAAACGTAATGCAATGGATGCACTAAACAGACCTTAAGACTACTTCCATTTACTCTGCTAGCCTTCTTTAGTGACATGGCATATCAACCAATGTCTACATGATGCGTGTTAGACCTACAATAAGAAAATTATTTTGCCTAATTTTTTGGGAATTGTTATAAAAATTTAAAAGTATAACAATACATATCCAAAAAGGGCAAAAAACCATAAAGATGTACTTAACCACTAAATAAACCCAACTCACCACCAACATTGATGATTTTTTCAACAATCACCACTTGAGGCTAATCTATCATCACTTCTAACCAAACCACCTATGTTCTCCCATTAAACATCCAATTGCAACACCTGGTGCTTCAACCTTATCTCAGCCAATTTATATACCTAAACCCATCTCCATCACAATCCACTAAAACCACCACAAAAACCCCAACTATAATCCAATAACCACATTTGAATCATAAAGCCCCTTGTTCTTCATTTGTAAGTCATAGCTTGATGAACAAGGTTGGTTACAATCTTGTTGTGATGAGAAAATGTATTGCACAAATGTTTCTCCACTTAGTGAAGCTAAATTTAATAAGTAAAACTCATTTTTGATATGTTTAAGCTTTATGTGCATATATGTGTTTGTGTTTGTGTTTGTATATGTGTTGTTCTCTACAGATTATGCAGGAACAAATTGTCATGCCCTAATCTTGATCGTGGACTTCATCGAAGGATCATGTGTAAATCTAAGGCATGAAAAGTGGAACAAAATGAGAAAACACAACTTTGGTCATGGACGTCATTGTGGGGCAAATCAAGGGCTCAATAGTGCAAATCCAAGGCACGATGGGATCAAAGAAGATGTACAAACTTAGTCATGAGTCACATCAAGGGCTCGACAAGTTTAAACTCTAGGACACGACAAGTATAAATCCGAGGCTCAATGAACACAGATTTGGTCACGGGTAAATTGAAGCGCGACGAGTTTAGAGCGCAACAAGTCTAAGGTACGACAATTCAAAAAATAGCTGTTACAAACTTTTAAATTCGACCATTTGAGGTTATTATGAGGGAAAACGCTATGTTTTGTAGTTTCTATATAGAGAATGTTTTAGGGTGATTTTTACTAAGAGAATCGAGCTTAAATTGCATATATTATATAAAAATACTCTCTCATTTTATATTTATATTTTTTAAGTTAATAGTGTCATTCGTGAGATTAGTGAACAAACATTGTTAAGCATTATTCACATGTTTTACTTAAGTGTTTTAGTGAAGTCCTCCCATTTTTGAGCAATAGGTGAAGTCCTCATGTGTTCAGGTGCTTGTGTGAAGTCTTATGTGTGTATAGGCAATTTGTGAAGTCTTCATGTCGAGGCATTGAGTGAAGTTCTCTATTGTGAGGTAATTGTTTCTAGTCAATGAAATGTGTAAAGTCTACCATGAATGAGGCAAATTATGAACTGTAGAGACTTGGAGGTAGGTCGAGCTGTAAACCCCTAAAGTTTTGTGATCAATTAAGCTTAAACCTTAATTAGAAGGTCAACAGAAAATCCTAAAGTCAACAAAACCCTAGTCAGACGTCCCATGTTCGTAATCCTAAGAAAGTAAGTAAGAGATTAGTATGTAGAATAGTTCGTGATAACATGAGAAAGTTTAAAAATATCATATTAGTTAAACCGCGATTCGTTTTGAGCACGATCGGACACAGTTTTCGAAAAGTGTGTCCTGTGGCTCAGGATGGTAAAAATATTCCGAATATACTGTTAGACTCGTAAAAATATAAGTTTTTCAAAAATATCAATTTCATAATTTTTCAGTAACTAAAAATATCAGATATCGCAATTATACACATATTTTCTTACTATCGGTGCTTTAATTGTCATGTCTACTTTACATTACACTTTCTACACTATTTATCTATCTCTATTTTTTCTTACAATCTACTCTTACAACCATACCTCTACTTTCTTACAATTTTCATTTCCAATATAATTTCACATCTTTCATATCTTACTTTTCATTAACAAAAATACAAAAAAAATAATTTTTCCATTCTCTTTCTCTCTTGTTTTGCACTGGCCATCACTCCTTCTCTCCTCAATTTTTTTTCAATTATTATTTAACACAAATTTCCTCCCACTTTTTCCTATAAATACCCTCTCTTCCTTCTATTTCCTTCACACCTTCCATACACTAAAATTACTCTCTCAAAATCTCTCCATAAACTCTCTCAAGTTTTCTCTAGTTTCTACTTCTTCTATAGGTAATAATCTTAGCTTTCTATATGTTCATTTACTTAGTATGAGCTTAGTGTGTGTTTTCTAAACCATGAAGGTTAAGAAAGCAACAATATGTTCATACTTTTTTTGTTCATGAATTTATTTTTCCTTTATGTTGTTTTCATATATATTTAACTAAATATATCTATGTAGTTATATATATCTTTTAGAGCATATAAGCTCCTTTGTTTTGCAATTTATTTACTTTGTTTTGCAATTTATTTACTTTCCTTGCAATTTATTTACTTTCAAGTTGTTTTAAGACTAATTTTTCTAGTCTTAGACCTATTCTCATCAAGTCAAAACAATTTTCTTTTTCTTTTGGGACTAGTCTATTCTTAGTCTCGAGATACCTTGATGAAGCTAAGGTTTATTACTTGACATATTTCTTTAATTTTTATGTCTTTCTTATGTTTTCATAATTTTATGATTTCATATTCATGAACATGCATGAACATATTGATTTTTGTCTCAACAACATAAAGGACGAAAAGTTTTCTTAAATAGAAGTTCTTCTCTAAAAATAAATGTTGTTATGAAAAAAGTAATTTTTCAAAAAAACTTAGGAATTTATCTTAACAAACTTTTTCTAGAAATCTAGAGGAGTTCATTATAAATTTTAAGAACATAGGAATTTTTAAACAAAACATACATACACTTTACAAAGTCATAAAATGGAAATAGATTCTTGATTAAACAAAAGTTTTACTAAACTTCATTTTTCATCAATACTAGTTTGACAAACACCAAGAAATTCCTTTCATAAAAGTAGAATGATCTTAAGAAATAAGGAAATTATTTCTATAAAGATAGAATTATTACTACTTTCAAAAAGTATTAGAAACTAAGCTTAGAAAATAAAAATCATTCTTTAGAAATTTAAAAAAACTAAGAAAATGAAATTAAGGAAAAGAAAATACTCATTCAAAATAACTTGAAATATTTTCCAGCAAGCTAAGAGGAAATTTTCAAAAGTTTCACTTTTCCAAAATCTTTAGAAGACTTTACTTTTACCAAAAAAATCATGGTTGAGACAACTTCATTAATTTCATGCATTTGATATGAGTCAATGAATACATATATAAATACATTTCAAAGGTTTTACAAACTATTATAATATCTATCTCTTTTATATGAGTTTTTGTAAAAAGAAGGAAGCAAGTTTTGTGAAATTCGTAGTGAATCTTATCACCACTATTTCAAAGCTCAAATGACTTAGTTTGATGAAAATAGTTTTAAAAATAGATAGATCTTTTCGAGTAGGTAGAAAACGATATATAATATGCGAAATTCCGAGTTAAAATGAGCAAGTTATGACCATTTTAAGTTGGAATTTCCTTCAATCCGATTTGACAGCGAATTCAAGATAGATTTAGAATCTTCAAAAGTAGAAATTCTATGAAAGACTCATTTTGGGTATTTCATCTTGTTTAGGTGAAGAAGAAACCGATATCGCCTTCCCGGAAGATTACTTCGACTAGGAGCAATCATCATGGAATGAGTTAATCCCTTACTAGTTACATTTCCTTGTTTGTGCTTGTAAGTAGTAGCACTAGAAAATAAGGAAAAAGATAAACGAACAAATGTTGTGTGATTTGGATTCATGATTGGTTGAATAAAATTTAAGAATATCGAAAGAGGAATTGATAAATAATTTATGTTTTCTTGCAATGATATGATGAATATTGTTTTGATCATCTTTAACTTGAACTCACAATAATGGAATAACCCTATATTGAAAACGATTCATGCATATCATATTTGTGAGTCACATTTATTTTTCACTATTATTCTTCGTGTGGGGAAACGAGGAGTTGTAGTAGTGGCTAGTAGGAGCTGGAAAGTCTACATGGGCAAGTAGGAGCCGGAAAGTCTACAGGGCAAGTAGGAACCGGTAAGTCTGCAATTATTGATGGTCGTATGGGCCAGTAACCACTCAACTCCCGATATGGAGGGCGTAAAATCCATGCTACACATGGTTTTTGATTAATCGTGTTTATTTTGTTTGCTCATGTGATTAATGCATTCTCATATGATTGTTTAAATACTTATGTGTTTTATGGATATGTTTTGTAGATGGGAGTTATCTCACTAAACTAGTTTTGCTTATATCCTTATAGCTTTTTGTTACAGTATGATTACTTGTGGTTGGCATCAAGAAGTCCCTTTTGTTAGGTATGAGTCAAAGCTACTAAGAGTTTTTGGAAGAAGTTATATGTATTTAGTTTTGGATGTAGAATTCTAAGAAAAATCTCTATAGTAGACTTATGTTATATTTATGTATATTTTGATGATGGCTTAGTTGAACAAGACTATTCGAACAGGGGAATGCTCTAAGAAGTTGTAAGAGACTTTTATTCCAATGAATATTACATGTTTATCTATATAAGTTCTTGCATGCTTTTATTATCTGTTTAAACGTAATACCCCTATAAGTCTCCTACTATCTTGGAAGCACACCTTGCACGTGATATCGAAGCTCCTGCATGACTAAGGTTGTCATTCATTAGCTTTAATATTATGTGCGGCGGACTGCCACGTTTAGGGTACCCTTCGGAGCATGACGCGAGCTCCATGTTAAACTAGTGTAATATTCTCCTTCCTTTATCTCTAAATTATTATTGTTTTAATTATGTGTAAAAACAATTAAAGAGATAATGGTTGGTTAAATATGTTTAAAATTAGTTTTGAAAATCCACCTCGTAGCTTCGCTTCCGCAATATGTGCGTGTAACAAGCTTAGTGATGCATGATTTTTCAATAATTGGTATCAGAGCAGGTCTCTGAGGTTAATGCTTAATCGTATCTTAGAGAAAAGATTCTATGGTTTTTAAAAATGTTAGGCTTGTGTATTTTTGTGTGATTAAAAATGAGTTGTTTATTAAATGTAATTTAAATCTTTTATTTGAGTATCATATCTTTATAAATGAGCTTTTACCCAAAATTCTTAATTGAATGAGTTAAGTTGCATTTAATAAGTTGTTTATTACATATAGCTTCAAACCTTTAATTGAGCATTACATTTTTTCTAAATGAGCTTTTGCCTAATGCTTAATTAAGGGGGAGTGCTAAGTTGAGGGAGCAATGTTGTGCAATAATTATTCTCATAAAAAAATGAGGAGATTGATGGACTAAGGTTGGTTATAATCTTGTTTTGATGAGAAAATATATTGTACAAATTCCTCAACTTAGTTACGTTATATTTAATAAGCAAAACTTGTTGTTGATATGTTTAAGCTTTATGTGCATATATGTGTTTTGTGTTTGCATGTTTGTTTTTCTTTGCAGATTGTGTAGGAACAAATTGTTATACCCTAGTCTTGATCACGGCCTTGATTGCGGACTTCTTCAAAAGTTCGATCAGATGAATCATGTGTAAATCCAAGGCATGATGAGTGGAACAAAATGAGAAAGCATAGCCTTGGTCGCAACAGTAATCCCTAAATTTGTCCATAAATAGAATAAAAGAGTAGATTAAATAAATGAAGTTTTAATATAATTTGGGTAAATGGTATATTAAATAAATTCAATTACGATAGCTTTTGTAAAATAGTCCAAGTAAGAATAGAAACTTAAATTTTGATTGCATCATTTCAAGTTGTTTGCCAATTAATTTATGTTTTCAAATTCTTTTAGAAATTTGAATTTGAAACTCCTAAATTAGCAAGAATGTCAATATAAATTCTTATAATAAATTTTCTAATTAAATAGAAATTATCAACTAAATTTATCAAACATTGTTTTGATGCTAAGTAATTATTGATTTGTGCATTAGATGTGTGGAAGCAAAAGTGTACACTAAAACAAGATCATTTTAATACATAAACCAAGCTTAAATTTGCAAATTTAAGCTTTTAACTCCACCATAATTATCATGCAACCAAATACACACTATAACTTCCAAATGCCTTAGAAGTGAAAGTTTTACTTTACTTATATATAAGGATGTTTATCAACTTAAAGTGGTAGAAAATTCACTCCTCTTTCTTCTCCAAACTGATGCAATTTTCACACACACACACTCCACAAATTTTCTTCAATTTCTCTTCTTAAATCAACAAGAAACTCAAGTTAACTTTCCATCATCAAGTCAAGAAATATATAGGTAAGATAACTCTTGATATCGCCTTGTTAATTTTGTTTTATAAGTAAGTGTAAGTTAAGTGTCCTTGTAGTTGCTGGTATATCTATAGTTGCTATGAGTTTTGTTAGTTAGTTATGTGAAGTAGAATTATGGAGTTGTGATTTAAAGTCCAAAAGCAAGGATGTCATGGACTATGGTTGGTTGGTTGATATTGACGTAGAGAGTGGTTAAGTGTTTGAAAGATATGAAAGAGAAAGGGATGGATATGAGTATTGCATATTGATGTTAGAGCGTATTTGAAGGTAGCAAGATCTTTGAAGTTGATTAAAATAAGAAAAATTGTGAAGTTTAAAAGTGTAGGTTGTTGGCATCTTCATATGGGTCATGGTAGAGGCGTAGCACATTCTATGGGTGCTTCTAAGTAGATCCGCCCCTCTTTACGGCGCATGGCAAGGAGCGTAAGAGCCCTTGTATGCACATATAGTTAGATACGCTCCTCCATACAGGGCATGGCAAGGGGCGTGGTAGCTTCTGTGCCCGACCTAGTTAGAACTCCCTTTGATATGAGGCGTCATGTGGGGCGTGGCAAGGAGTGTATGGCCTTTGGATTGTGTATATGTTTCCTATAGCTCTAAAATCTTGTTTAATCATTATTTTCCTTGTTATATAGTTAGTAATACAAGTTTTCTATCTTATAGGAAACTTAAATCAAGACCCAGATTTCCTGAGTGATTATTATGATGATTGAGGCAATATGCAAAGCTGGTAACTTAAGTCTTTTCACATTACTTGTGATTATAAAGTAGTAGAACATAATATGAATACAATCGAAATGGAACAAATGTATGGGGTTAGGAAATCTTGTATACTATGTGTTGTATAAATAAATTACAAGTTTAATATTCAAACTGATAAGTACTTGCTTGTTAATGATTGTGCAGCTTGAATTAAAGATCGTCTGAAGTTAGAGTGACCACTAAATAAAATGGGATAAAGTTTATCAGACCTTAAAACTTAAACTAACATGCATTACATGATATCATATATGCACTAGCATGGTATTCATGTCATACATTAACATTTCGATTATGTGGTAATGCTTTGATGAGTCCAGTGAATCTAGTTAAGGTTACCATAAGGTTGTTAGCTTTGTAAGAACTAAGTAGGCTTCAAAGGAGGTTGCCTGTGATGGAGTTAGCTTTAGAGTATTAATACTTAGTAGGGATTTCAAAGTTCTAATTGAAGTGGAGAGTATGTGTTTTATATATATATATATTTATTTATTTATAAATAGAAAATGAGTTTGAAAAGAGTTATCCTTCTTTAGTTTTGGGATTCTCATGGGCATGGATTACTTAACTGATCCTTCAACCCCCAAGGAGGGCGTACATCCCCATAGGTTTAGATTCTGATTATCCAAACCATGTTTGTTACATATGTTTGATGGATACATTGATATAATTGTTAATTAGACTTCTTTGATATTAATGAATTATGTTAAGATTCTATTATTCACTAACTTGTCATGATCACAGTCCTTTAGACTGTTGTTTGATAGGAATATAAGCAAGAAGACCAAGAAAGACCAAGACCAAGACTAGGTGTGGAGTTAGGATAGAAAGTGAATTATGTATTCTTGAATTGAAGGAAGATATTATTTTTGTAATAGAGACCTAGCGTTTAATGTTTGTAAGTAGTGTAAGTTATGTTTTATTCATTTAAGTTCTTTTGTAGAAGTGTTCTGGTGAAGCCTTTGAAGACTAAGGATGTAATAATTATGTGATGACCTAGATTTTGTATTGTTATCTTTGCTTATCGCTTATATATATGCAATATCTTTCTTGTTCTAAACAACCATCAATCATATTATATCTATCCACACTACTGGGCATATTAGTTGTATGGTACTCATGCAACTTCTTAAAGGCTTCAGTTGTTTACATGATGTATCGATACTACTAGGATACCCTGTTAAAGTGTGACAGCCTTCATCACGAGGCAAATCAAAGGTTCAACAGTGCAAATTCAAGGCATGATGAGATCAAACAAGATGCACAAACTTAGTCGCGAGTCATATCAAAGGCTCAACAAGTTTAAACTCCAGGGTACGACAAGTAAATCTAAGGCTCAATGAGCACAATTTCACAGGGTAAATTGAGGTGCGATGAATTTAGGGTGCAACAAGTATAGGGCACAACAATTCAAAAAATAACTGTTGCAAACTTTTAAATTTGACGTTTGAGATTTTCCAGGGGAAAATGGCTACGTTTTAAGGCTATATTATATAGAATATTTTGGGGTGATTTTTACTAAGAGAGTAGAGCTTAACATGCAAATATTATGGAAAAATACTCTCTCATTTTGTGTTTGCATTTGTTAAGTAAATAGTAGCATTCGTAAGATTAATGAGCTAATATTGTAAGACACCATTCATAGTTTTATTTGAATGTTTTAGTGAAGTCCTCTATGTTTGAGGCAATAGGTGAAGTCGTCATATGTTGAGGCGCATGTGTGAAGTCTTATGTGTGTGTAGGCTATTTGTGAAGTCTTCATGTTGAGGCATTAAGTGAAGTCCTCTATTGAGGTAATATGAGGTCCTCTTTTGTAAGGAAATTATTTATGATGAATGAAATGTGTGAAGTCCTCCTTGAGTGAGGCAAATTTGGACTATGGATACTAGGGGATGGGTCAAAGTCTACATTAAATCTGGTATAATATTCTCCTTCCCTTATCTCTTTATGATTATTGTTTTGATTGTTCATAAAAAGGATTAAAGAGATAATAGTTGGTTAAATGTACTTAAAATCGTTTTTAAAAACCCGCTTCATAGCTTCTGCTTTGCTTCCGCAATATGTGCATGTAATCAAGCCTAATGATGCATGGCTTTTCAACAATTAGTATCAAAGCAGGTCTTTAAGGTTAATGCTTAACCGCATTTTAGAAAAAAGTTAATGTAGTTTTAAAAATGCTAAGCTTGTGTGTTTTTGTGTGCTTAAAAATGGGTTGTTTCTTAAATGTAATTTAAGTCTTTTAGTTGAGCCATATCTTTACTAATGAGCTTTTACCCGAAATGCTTAATTGAGGTGAATAATTTACATTTAATAAGTTGTTTATTACATATAGCTTAGAAACCTTTAATTGAGCATTACATCTTTTATAAGTGAGCTTTTACCCAAATGCTTAATTTAAGGGGAGTGCTAAGTTGAGGGGAAGCAATGTTGTACAATAATTATTCTCACTAAAAAAGGAAAGATTGATGAATTAAGGTTGGTTACAATCTTGTTTTGATAAGAAAATGTATTAAGCAAATGTTTCTCAACTTAGTTAAGCTATTTAATAAGTAAAACTTGTTTTTGATATGTTTAAGCTTTATGTGCATATATGTGTTTGTGTTTGTATGTGTGTTGTTCTCTACAGATTATGCAGGAACAAATTGTCACGCCCAGTCGTGCTCGGCCTTGGTCGAAGACTTCATCAAAAGCTTAATTGGACCAATCATGTGTAAATCCAATGCACGACGAGTGGAACAAATGAGAAAGCACAGCCTTGGTCGCGACCTTCATCATAAGGCAAATCGAAGGCTTGACAGTGCAAATCCAAGGCACGATGAGATCAACCAAGATGTACAAACTTGATTGAGGGTCATCGAGGGCAACAAGTTTAAACTCCATGGCTTGACAAGTATAAATCTGAGGCTTGATGAGCATAGATTTGGTCAAGATAAATTGAGGCGTGAAGAGTTTAGGGCACAACAAGTCTAGATCACGACAGTTCAAAAACTAGCAGTTGCAAACATTTAAATTCGACCGTTAGAGGTTCTTTTAGGGAAAAATGGCTCTATTTTGTAGCTGCTATATATAGAATGTTTTAGGGTGATTTTTACTAAGAAAGAAGAACATAACTTGCACATATTATATAAAAAAACTCTCCCATTTTGTGTTTGCATTTGTTAAGTAAATAGTATAATTTATGAGATTAGTGAGTGTCACGCCCCAAGGGGTAGCCTAAACATAACATTCCGCCACACTCAATATTAAAGCTTAAGTATGACAATCTTAGTCATTCTCAGAAGCTTCAATATTAAGTGTAAGGCATGCTCTCATAAATTTAGAGGACCATACAAGGAATTATGAAGCTTAAGAAGATATAAGAACAAATTAAGAAAAGAGGATTCATAATAGTCGTTTGTTCATAACAATAGTCTTACAAATCTTAAGGGCATTTCCCATCCACAAATAACTATAGTCTATTACAAGAATATTTCTACATCTTATCTAACACTAAACTTCATCTAGAAATTCCTTAACCAAAAAGGAAAATACCTGGCTGTAGGGTCCACGTGGCCTCAACTACAAATAGGTGAACTGCAAAAGATATCTATAGAGGTATATGCTAATAGGCTTAGCGAGAAATATTTCCATAAATAAACTTCTTATGTAATGAAATTCAAACAAGTTATTTAAGCAGATAAATGAAATGCAACGTATACGTGGGCAAACAAGGCATATAGTTTTCTAGGAACTGTATGTTGAATGGATTTACGCCCTCCATTCAGGGTTTGGTGATACGTAACTCAAAACAAGTAGTTTTAGTTAAAAATTATGCTTTCGATCAATACCGCAAAGCATATTAAGTCTACTTGATTTGAGCCATGCTTCCGGACTTCCACCAAGCATTTAATTCCATGTCACTCAGCAATCGCTTTCGATCATAACCGCCAAGTGTTGCTTTCGACCTGAGCTACCATCCTTCTCCAAAGATAATAACCCAATGCAATGTGACTACTTCGTGGTATGCATGAATCAATTTATTTATGATATCATAGCATCATTATTATCAAATTTAAGGTGATCATAGAATTTCATACAAATCAAGTACTATACTAAAACAAACATTTAATCAATTCCGGCTTCGATATTCTTAGGATCCTTTCAATAAATTTTTCGCATACATATCAATTTGTCCTTTTCTTAATTCTAATGTGACTAAACTACAAGCACAATCAAGTAAAGCACTTTAAGGAAATAAACTCACAATGCCATGTTGATACTTCTCTAAACGGATGAGTCGTTTAAACAATTCACTAGTCGAAATAATCCTTGGGGTATGGGTATCCTTCCTCGGAATTACCAAGTCAAGGAAAATACCCAAAATGAGTATTTCTTGATGACTTTCTTGAATTTTGACAAAATAATGTCATAAGAACGTCAAAGTTCGAATAAATGAAGGCTCTAATTTAAAATGGCCATAACTTGGTCATTTTAACTCGGAATTGTGCATATAATATACTGATTTCTACCTACTTGAAAAGATATATCCATTTCTAAAACTATTTTTATCAAACTAGATCATTTGGCCTCCGAAACAGTGATGACCAGATTCACCATGAATTTTCCCTAACCCAAAAGCAATTTGTTTTAAACATTTAAACCATTCAAAAATTGCTTTGAGAAATACTTAGTTATCTATATAGTTGAAAAATTCCTTTTTCATAGATACTTAGCTCATATTTTATCCATGCTCAAGTGTTTGTTGTCCAACCATGTTTCTTAAGTAAAACAATGTTTAATTAAGAGTTTAGAAAATTATAGTTTACAAGAAATCTATTTTGTAAATCCTTTAAAATGAATATTTTGATTCCTTTGTTTTCAAAGAATTACTTTATGTTTATCTTACTATTTTTCTAAATGACTTTTTGATAAAAATGAATTTCTTCTTTTCTAAATTCTCAACATTAGTGCTACTTTTCCTATTTGTTTTCTTTGACTATTTATTTAAAAAATCTTGATTTTGAAAACTCTTATTTTCGTTTTAAGGGGTTTCCTTATATTATGTTTTTATGAAAATATTTTAGTACCAAAGTCATCTTCTTTTAAGAAAACAAAGTAATATAAAAATGATTTAAAAAGCTTTTTCAAGACAAAAGTAATTTTTAAAATTATAGTAAGTTCTTCTTAAAACTTGGAAAAGAATAACTTTACTTTTGTTAAACTATAGAATTTATATTTCATATAAAACCTTTCTTAGGTAATAAGATCTTCTTTTTGTCAAAGTATTATGGGAGCTTTAAAGATTTGGACAATAATCTTAATGGGCATGATTACGAGAAATAATAACAAGCAAAAATAACATAAATAATAAATAAAGTTAAGTATTGGGAGTCTTACCTTCTTTAAGGCTCTCGAGACTAAGAAGTAGACTAGTCCAAAAGAAAGAAATAAAATAAAATAAAGAGAAATTTTTTGACTTAATGAGGACAAGTCTAAGACTAGAGACTAGTCTTAAAACAACAAGAAATAAATAAATTGCAATGGAAGAAATAAATAAATTACTTTGCATAAAAATAAATAAATTGTAAGTAAGCTTATATGCTCTAAAGAATATATATATATATAGATATATAATAATACTTAGTTAAATATAATAACAATAATAATATGAATAATGTAAAATAACAACATAAACATAAATAGATATTCATGAATAAGAACATTACATAAACATAGTGTAGCTTTCATAACATTTAGTTTTTGAAAACTCACACCATGGTCATGTAAAGTAACATGACATGAGAAGAATAATGTGTAAAGAAAAGTTTAACTAAAGAGGGTTTTTGAAGTATTATGTGGAAATGGGTTTTGTGTATGTAGAAGGTGGTTTGAGATAATTTGAGATAGTTTTGAGAGAGTATTTAGAGAGAGTGTTGAGAGGAAATTTTTGGAGAGTTTTGGTAGTAAATTTATGGGTAGTAATTGTGTGAAAGAAGTGAAAGATGATGGGGGTATTCATACGAAATAAGGAGAGTTTTGTGTGATTTAAATAAAGGAAAAATAAAACAAAATGAGGGGGGGGGGGCGGGCGCCGGTGATGAATAGTGAGAGGGGAGAGAGAGTTTTTTTATTTTGTATTTTTGTTGATTAAATGAAGTAATAAGTAAGGTAGATGTGAAATAAAGGTATGAAAAGATAAAAAGTAAAGGTAATAGGTATATAGGTGTAAGAGTATGTGTTAGAAAAAGTAGTGATAAAAAAATAGTGTAAAATACTAATGAATAGTGTAATGTAAAGTAGATATGACTAATAAAGTACCAGTAGTAAGAAAATACGCATATAATTGCGATATCTGATATTTTTACTTACCAAAAAATTATAAAACTGATATTTTTGAAAACTTTATATTTTTACGAGTCTAACGGTATATTCGGAATTTTTTTCTATTCCGAGTCCCAGGACACGTTTTATAAGAACTGTATCCATTTAGGTTTAAAACAATTTGCGGTTTTACTAATCTAATCTTTTTAAGCTTCTTTATGTAATTATGAACTATTCTACTTACTAATCTCTTACTTACTTTCTTAGGGTTGCTTTTACAGGTTTGCAGGACTTAAACCATAACGTCTAACTAGGGTTTTGTTGACTTTAGGGTTTCTGGTTAACTTTCCAATTAGGGTTTAAGCTAAACCGATCATAAAACTTTGGGGGTTTACAGCGAATTAATATTGTAAGGCTCTATTCACATGTTTTATTTGAGTATTTTAATAAAGTCCTCTTATGTTTGAGGCAATAGGTTAAGTCATTGTGTCAAGATATTAAGTGAAGTCTTTTATTGAGGCAACGTGAAGTCCTTTGTTATGAAGCAACTGTTTGTGATGAATGAAATGTATGAAGTTCTCCTTGAGTGAGGCATATTATGCATCGTGGAGACTAGGGGTGGGTCTAACTCTATGTTAAATCTGGCATAATCTCCCATTTCCCTTATCTCTATATTATTATTGTTTTAATTATGCATAAAAAGGACTAATGAGATAATAGTTGGTTAAATGTTCTTAAAATCAGTATTAAAAACTTGCCTGTAGCTTTTACTTCCATAATATGTACATATAATCAAGCCTAATGATGCATGTTTTTTCAACAACCCACATGGAGCACCATCATGAGGTGTAATAAGTAATCTTCGTCTTTTGCTTCTTTCTTTAGATAATCATCTTAATTTTTTTTCCTTTCCTTTATTCAAAGGCAGAAGTAACAGTGGGCTTTGTATGAGTATAGGTGTATTCTACAAGTGGTGGACTATTAAGGGTTGAAAGGTTACCTAAGTTTATGAGCGAGTCCAATGGAAATGGGCTTCAGTGGAGATTCAAAGATCAATGGGTATTGGTATGTGGTAATTGGTGGTTAGTGGCGAATGCATGTATCGATCAGTGATGTTCTAAAAGTGATTGAAAACTTGTGGCGGTTGGATCCTAAAAGAAGGAGAGAGAAAATTCCATAGGTTTCAATTTTAGAGAAATGAAAACTTAGATTCAACCTGTTCTTGCTACTGTTGCTATTGTGTGAGGGAAGATAAAAGAGTGGAGAAAATTTAAGGAGGTACCGTATGCTGGGTTGAGTTAAGTTGGAATACCAAATGCTGGTGTTGAAGATGGTGTTTATGAGGATAAAGATGATCTAAAAAAAGAAAGAAAATAGATTTATACGTTTAATTAGTTATATTAATATTATAATAATTATGTGGAAATTTCCTTTTTTATTGTTATTATAGGCCCAACACATGTCATGCAACCATTGGTTGATAGTGCTACGTTACTAGTGGAGCTCAACAGAGCTATTGGAGATAGTGTTAGCATACATATGAAGTTCAATTAGGTAATAAATTGACTAGTTTTAAGTTTAGGTAGTTAATTGTATATTTTAGTAAAGTTTAGGCGTCAAATTTGACACTACCCCAATGTTTAGCAAGATTACTATAGATAAAGTTAACAACTTCATTATTGACCTCAAGAAAAAAATTCATAGACTCTAGAAATCAATGTGTAATTACTCTTGGCATGTGAGATATCCTAAATGCATTTAAAACCTTTATATCATAATTACAACATTTACTAATTTCTAGATCTTTTAAAGAGGAATATCTTGGGGCATAGACTTTACTCACAAAGTGAGTCTTATCATAAGATGGGTAAGGGATACAAGGGACAAATCTAAACTTTATTCATAGAGATATGGTGGTAAGATGATCTTTGGGCATTTGGGGTTTTAGCAATTTTAAGGTTTAGTAAGTTGAACTGAGAGAGAGAAAATTGTGAGATTGAGGTGGGGCGTAGGTTTTAAGATGGACTAAAGGTGATTTCTTGTGAAAAGATTGGATTTTTATCATCAATATATGTGTTTGAGCAAGGAGAACGGGGGCTTAAGAGAGGATGCTTGAAAATAGGATGGAAAAACAAAAAGGAAGATGAAGAGAGAGAGAGAGAGGGATGAAAATAAATAACTTAAATGAAGAACTTATGTGTATTTGTAGTATACACTAGCTAATGCGTAGGATATTGTGAAGCTAATGAAAGTAAAAAATGTCCATAAATGTTTTGGGTCTAACAACTTGACAATGATATGTGTACAAGTTAGGTAGTATATCCCATAACATTCTAGGTAAACAAGCTCAACTACTAGCTAGCTAATTGTCTATAGATTTGTAGTTCTACATATGAGAATATGCATCTTGCTTTTCTTTCTCCATTTTAACAATAAAAAACGCTTCATTCAATCACATAACTTGTGATTTATCTTAAGTGTTGTGTATTCAAAAAATATCAATTATGATATTGGAACAATTTTGATTCAAAAACATGAAAAATTATGAATAATTCAAGGAATTAAGGATATAGTTTCATAAGTCTAATATCTACTCTTCAAGAGAGCTAAATGGCCACAATAGTATAAATTTAATCACAATCATCATCCAGAGCAATGAACAATGCAAGCAAGTCTCAAACATGTAGAGACATGATTAGGTCATGAATAAAACTTATCAAAATGGGCACTTAGACACTAAAACTAGCACAAATAAGCTCACAACTGCAGAAATTTGCACAAGATCATATTCAACCACAACAAAAATCATAAATAAATTTCATTGACTTAAATCAATAATAGAGATGTTGGTTCTTAATGTGTTCCCTACAAGTAAAAGAAAAAAGAGGAGGGGGGTTGGTGAGCTTGGAATTTCGATTTCCAGTTCAATCTTTTTTTTTTTTCCAAATTCAATTCATATTAAACCCTAATCCACTTGATATGACCGTCGACTAGGAATTAAAAAAAAAAATTTTGTGAAAATTTTAGGAGTAGCCACAACTAATTTGCACAAGATCATATTCAAGCATAACAAACACCATAAATAAATTTCATTGACTTAAAATCAACAATAGAGATGTTGGTTTTGTGTGTTCCCTACAAGCAAATAAAAGGAGGAGGTAATCAACCTGGATTTTTTATTTCCAATTCAATATTTTTTTCAATTCAATTCATATGAAACCCTAATCCATTTGATATGAACCCTCGATTAAGAGTTAAATTTTTTTGAAAATTTTAGGAGTGGCCACAAATTGAGGTCGGACAAATAAATTAGTAAGTTATGATCAATGGTAGGTTGATCATATTTTAGCCACTAGTCTACAAAAAATTGATTTACAAAGAACTTAAGTTTTCATGAGTTTGGAAGCTATCCTAGTAAAAGCATATGATTACCATCTCAAACTCTTTAATTAATATTCTTCCTGTCGATACTTTAAAAAAGTTAATATTCAAATCAATATTTAAAAGACTAAAGTAAAGAGTATTTACAAGAAATTTAGTAATTAGGTTAAGTAATAATGATGAAAATAGTACATGAACTTTTGCAAAAAAAACAATTAGGTACCTAAAGTTTGGCTTTGATCAATTTGGTATCTAAACAAAGTTTTCATTGACTTTTTTCATACCTCATTTCACTTGCTTTAAGTATGAAAAAAGTCAACAAAAACTTTGTTTAGGTATCAAAATTGTTAAAACCAAATTTCACGTATGAAAAATGTCAATAAAAACTTTTTTCAAGTACCAAATTGTTCAAAACCAAACTCCAGGTATCATTTTTGTCATTAACGCTTAAATTAATATTTATAAAGTTAAGTTAAACAAATATTTTTTTTTTTCATTTTTGAAGTCACCCTATAGGTGCCAATGTACCCGTTAATCAAGATCGGACTAACGTGATTCTTTTCCAAAAAAACTATAATGTGTTGTTTCTTTTTAAGTTTTGGAATTCTTTTTACTTTAAGTTCATTATATTTTACTAATTTTGAAAAAGAAGTTTTGGGTATCCTTTTTATTTCAAAAAACCCAAGGACATTCATAATTTTGAAAATTTTTTAATTTTTTTTTATTAAGAAAAAAGATTTTTCTAGGTATCAAAATATTTTGAAGAATGAAAGAAAAAGACTTCCCCTTTTATTATTTTATGATTTTTTTCATTTTTTTATACTAAGAAATTTAAAAAGAGGAAGACTTACCTGATATGGTTAGTTGGCATACTTTTAGCTAGTATTAAGCAAGAACTAGATCTTCTCACGATTTATATGATGCCTAATCAATGTACTTCCAACAAGCAATATGAAGAACCTAGAGTTGTTATGGTTGATTGGTGTACCTTTTGGTGTGCGGTAGATAGAAATTGGATCTTCTCATTCTTTATACGGTGTCAAATTGGCGCACTTTCAACAAGCAGTAGTCAGAATCTAGAGTTTCTCACAATTTTTAAAAGAGATTTGTGAATCTGAAAGATGCTTTTATGACGTCTATCTATAGTGTGGATGACTCAATCCAAATTGGGAATATCAAAATTTCTCATAAAAATTCAATCATTATTAATGAGTAAATCGAGATATGCTTATCTTGAATAATTTAATTACTATTAATTTAATTGAATTCTTTGAAATTAATGCCTAAAATATATTTCATGGTTCCTACTTATGCTAATTCTATCACAAGACACATCAGTTGACAACCAATACAATCCAATTTTACTATGATATTATGTATCTTCATATATTATCTTGTTACATAAGTAGGAGCTAAATAAGAAACATTTCTTTCTTTTCACTAAATTATGTCTAGTGACCACCAAAGACTATAAAACCACCTTTTGTTTTGTCTTTTTCTTTTTTACAACTTTTCCATTTTTCTTTCTTTTTTTTTTGTCTTTTAAAGTATTTTTATTGTTTTAATATCTTTTTAAAATTTTAAAGCTAGTAAAACTACAATTAGTGAATCACAGGGAGGCAGGAATGGGATTTCCCAATGGAGTAAAGACTTTCCAAATGAATGGTATATTGGGTAAATACCCCATAGATACAAATCTTCACTAGTCCCTTCTCTTGATGCATGTACTAGGGGGGGCACTCCTCGTAGTGCTCAATATACTTAAATGCTTTTCTCTGAGTTTTGACGAAAGGTCAACGTTCACATCCTAAGCATATGCCGCACATGCACAAGAAAAATAAATAAATAAATAATAATAATAATCTCTTTCAAGGAAATTAAGAAAGAAAGATATCTTTGTACTTATATGTTCTATTTGACTACTACATATCTTGGAATACACGTTGAAACACAACAAAATTTGAATGAAAACCATGCTAATTCCTTAATCAATAGAGATAGGTAAAATAAGTGTCTCACTTAGAGACGACAATGTGTAGTGGTCGCAGATCGACTTGTATTAACCCTACATTTGGCCAGCACGCATTTACAAACTTAACTTTTGCGGGCAATCATATGCTTTATGAATTGGACTTACTTGGGCCGTAAACTAAAATAGACACTTGATAGATCGATAAAAAGTAAAATACAATAACATGCCGATTTTGGGCAACTAATTTATGGATTTTTTAAAGTGTAATAAAATTAAGGTCACTCCCATTTTAGCCACTTGATTTTGTCCAAATTTCCTCGAGCTCCCTAGCAAAGGCTTTTTGTCTTCCAACAACGATTGTTATGTGGTCTTTCTTCTCGATCACCTTAACATGAGCTCTACGAATTCTTTTTTGAACATCGTAGCTGCATTCAACAGGAATTAGCTCGTCATTCCGACCATGGAAGATGTTCACATCGCATTTTAGTTGGTTGTCGACGATATCGAGGTAGCTATCGAGTTTTCCTGCTGTGCCACAAATAATGTTGTGGAGAGTGTGCCACGCGGCATTGTGGGTGTGGCAGCAAAACCCTTCAATTAAGAACGTTCTAATCCTGTAAATATCAATGGTGTAAGATAATTTTAACCAAACTATTCAAATTCGAAGTATTACAGAGCAATCCACAAGTTCTAACATTACCCCCAAAAAAAAAAAAAAACTGAAGATATTGTTATTAGACTTTGCGTGTGTTTTTGATGGAAAAATATTATTCAGACCTTTTCCAACCTTTTATAAAACCAAAACACTAGTATTCTCATATAGTGATGTAATAATCTCTAGAGATGGTGGAAATTAATAATCTCTAGTATTCAGGCCTTTTTTTTTTTTTTTTTTCTCCGAAAATTGGAGATATTGTTATTAGACTTTGCGTGTGTTTTTGATGGAAAAATATTATTCAGACCTTTTCCAACCTTTTATAAAACCAAAACACTAGTATTCTCATATAGTGATGTAATAATCTCTAGAGATGGTGGAAATTAATAATTCTTAGTAGTATCTACTGTAAAAAGGTCATGTTGAAGCATCATCGGATATGTTAAAAGAAATTGGAGAAAACAATCAACATTTTTCAAAAGGTGAAATTTTTTCTTTTTCTTTTTCTTTTTATATTTTTCAGTTGCCTTTTCCATGGTTTCTAACAATAATCATAAGTGAATGGCCTTTAACTATCACCGCCATTGATCACTTCCCACCAAGTGCGGGGAAGGAATATTCTATTTATAATACGCATCACGTTTATCTTACACTTAAGATATATCCTAGCCATTAAAACCTTTCTCAAAGGCAAGCACTAATTATATCTCGTACTCTAGCAATGTCATGTTTTCATTTCCAACCGCTTTCTAGATTTAAGTGATTGGTACACAATGCAGATTTCTTCACATGAAATATGTTGAATGGAGGTGGACCATAATAGTAACTATTGAAAATCATGTTTCTAAACGAAAGTCTACTTGAATAGACTGAAAACAGCATATTCCTGCTAGTTATTATGGAGAAATTGTTATCGTCCAACTAAATGAAAACGACTACTTAGAACATCCAAATTTTTCGAATTGCTAAATGATGACATAAATTCTCAATTGTTATTGATAAATAATCTCATTCTTTTTCTTTTTCATCATAACTTGTAACGTTAGTACTAACCAATATCTAATATGCATTTTTACATTTCCATCATCGTGTCATATATTGGTTTAGTCCTCTATATAATTTTTCTCTGGTTTTATGTTCTATTTAAAAATATGATCAATATAAAACACAACTTAGTGATATTAAAAATATATGAAAAAGTAACATCTTAATGTGTCTAGATTTTTAAACTTGTGATTATATATACACACACTAAACAAACAAACAAATCCCACTCTATATATGCTTAAGTTCAATTTAGTTATAATTTATGTCAACCTACTTGGCTCTAAAAACTTATGGGTGTAAGCTAACTTAAATTCCGTGTTATCAAATTTGAATCAAGTCAAAACCTTAGCATTATTTAATTAAAAGGAATATATTTTTATTTAACTAGACAGGAGTCAGTGTTCCAACTGTTTGCCATAATAAGCGTTTGCCAATACCTTTATGATTTAATGAAGGAACGATGGGCCGTCCTATTAGCTAGGATTCTTTAGCATCTTTCAACTTGAAAAAAGTTTAATTATAAGATCCACGTTGAAGTGTATCTCATAATAGAAACATTTGAACTTACTTCATAGACTTATAACTTTAAAATAAATTTAAACAGTTTGATTAACGAATAATGCCAAAACATTTACTCTGGTCACATAAAAATTAAATATACAATTCTAAAAATGCTAATTACTTGTTTTCACGAGGAGAGTAACTATGTCAATAAGGATAATACGTCTTTTCGTACAGTTCTCGAAAAGAGATAAAAATATGTTATCCCAAGCTTGTTGTTCTTTTTTTTTTTGTTCTCATAAATAAATATCTATCACATATCACGAAATGTTTCATTTATTTAAAAAAAAATTTAAAATTTATTTAACGTATGTCAAATGTTTATTCAATGAGACATTAAAAAGAAACAACAAGCTCCTTTCACCTGAAAGGTATAATCCGTGGGGTTCTTATCAATAAAATGCTTTAATTCCGAAAAGTAATGTACATGACATTTTCTTGTTCTAATGATCATGTCACTCAAAAGACCTCTAATATTATTGCGACAATCATCCTATTCGCCTGCAATAGCTCATTTTCTTTTGTCGTTATTAAATAGAAGGGAAGCCTATTCTTCAATAATAAGATAGGATATGTTGAAATATTCTTAAACTCTAACCATGGGGGTGTTTCGGATTTTAGTCCAGAGTGATTAATGTTAATTTTTGTCCTAAACCTTTTAATATGTTCGATTAAGACATAAAACATTACAAAAAACAAAAAAAAAAAAAAAAAAAAGGATCGTGATTTATTCTGTTTTAGGTAGGTAGCTTTTCGTAGTCATACCTAGCGCATTATTAAATCACAAACTTTTACAACAGCTTGTAGACTTGTGATTATATATTTGAAAATTTACTGCAATTAATAATGGACAATGATTTGACAATGTGACTTTTGGGAAATAGCATTCAAATAAATGAACATGCAGACTTTTGCCTTCATATTCATTAACTTTTCCTTTTTCTTTTTCTTTTTCTTTTTTTCCTTTTTTTTTTTTTTTTGCCTGCAGAATGTCTTGATCTTAATTAAAGGAGATATTTATCGTTTTATATATTAAGAGATATATTGAAACCTTTTATAACTAACTAAAAGAGCTAATGGATAAAACTTTTAGTTTTTACTTACAGTAATTAGAGAAAATCCCCATGTTTAAAGGACTAAAGTTTTGTAAAAGAGTTCTTATTTAATTATTGAAATCCTACACATTTATTAACAACTGTATTTCTGATCTTGCAAAGTTTTGGCAGAAAAGAAAAAAATAAATAAAAGGAAAACTTTCAAAATATAGTCCTGAAAGTATTTATTACCTACTCAATTTTTTGGTGACTCAAATCCTTTTTCAAAATCAAAATTCGACATTCAAATTTAAATTTTTTATTAAAAAAAAAAAACAGAGAGAGAGAACAGCCAATATATATTTTTTTTCTTGTCATATACTTTTTCTCATCTATTCTAAATAATTTTACCTGTTTCCCACGATGAGTTTGGTGATAAATTCCCAGATCCGGTGATTTTTGCATATGAGCAGGCAAACCGTCCGGGACACGTGCTCGTACCAGCAAGCGATGGACGCGCCAAACGCTATAGGTGGCCACACTCGCCTAGGGGCCACTTTTCTCATCACGTACTGAGTCGCTTGTACACCTTCTGGCACTGGATAATACGGCTGCCACGTAATCACAATATCAACCTTAGATTTTTTCCATATGTAATAGCTTTCTCCTCGTACCAAATCAAATAGTGATATGTTTCCTTATTTCTATCGAAACTCCGTTACACAGCCGTATCAGCATTAATTAAAATCCACAATACACTAACCGGTGCTAAAAGTGTTAGGGACTTGACTGAGCGAGGGTGCTTGACTGCTAGCGCAAGTGCCAAAATGCAACCTAGAGAGTGAGCAACGATGTGGAAGGATCGCACGTTGTACTGATCTAGTACTGCTTGCTCTATCATCTCCAAGTGCTCTCTTAGGGTATAGAGAGAGTCGGTCGGCTTCGGGCTCCCAAATCCGAGTAGATCGACCGCGAAAAACCGATACGTAGAGCTTGCTGATTCTGAGAAGTTAGGGAAAACCGTCTCCGTCCAGAATGCAGAAGATGAAATGAAACCATGAATGAATAGAACATCTTCTTTAGCTCCATCTGAGATCATACAAATAAACAATGATAATAATAATGAAATTACACGTTATTATCGCTACCATGTTCTTGTTTAGATCTAGATTTCTTTCGAATTTATATTCACTATGTTCATATTTAATCCTATATAGTAATTTCTTACATTTGGCTCGTAGCCATGATCGGATCAACCTTAGCACAACCCTTGATTCTAGCGAGAAAAGCTTCAATAGGTAGATAATTTAGAGAGT
The DNA here is from genome assembly GCA_024138025.1 of Combretum micranthum. NCBI lineage: Eukaryota > Viridiplantae > Streptophyta > Magnoliopsida > Myrtales > Combretaceae > Combretum > Combretum micranthum. Next base: position 199,622 of record JAMXBD010001217.1, read on the forward strand.
GTTCACTACCTCATTTGTGTGTTAAAATATAATTGATAATTATTCACCGTTTTTCCTGAATTCTAGTTTATAAAATGACATGTTATAGATTTTAGAGATAGATATTTGCTATTTTGAGCATGTTACTAACATAGATTGCACTAATTTTGGTAGAATAAGTTTCTATATTGTATGTTGAGTAAGAAATCTGAATGTGATAGCTAGAATATGTTCGAGACAGGAAGTTTGAGAATGCACATATGTACGTGGGTTCTAAGATTACCTTTTGCTCCTGCTGCCTTAACGAACAGGGCTTTGCTAGTAGAAGATGACCAAGATGTACAAAACTGGCAATCACAATCAGACCACCTAGGAATAGGATGCAATTGTTGTCCTACCAATCTCTCCTGAAGCATTGCGACAATAACGGAATTCACTGTAAACGTGGACCTGAACCTCCTCCTCCTCCTCCTGTGGTCACTCTCGCAGGAATGTCTGACGGAATTCTCAGCCCTAAGCCGGATAAGAGTGGAACTGGACACATCCGTCATGACCGATGGCCTTGCATATAGTGTGTCCGAAACGTCTTCCAATTGTAGTTTCCTAGAAGTCATGCGAACCACTTTGGATTCTCCCTTCTCGGATACTAGGATTTTCCCACTCCTTGTACTGATGGCTTCCTTGGCAGAGCAATAGCAGGTTTTCCATTCAGATTCGATGAAGAAATCCGCGACCTTGTAAAAAACATAGTACGATGTCTAGGATATCAATGACAGAAAAGACAACGAAGCTCATAATTTCATTGATAATGCTTCCAAATAGCTTCAACACTGATATTGCTTTGGCTAGTGAGGCCATCTGAAGCAAAAAATACAGACACACAGGAGAGCCAGAGAATTAGGAAATAGATTTTGATGATGAATTATGTGGTATTGAATGTTGTTTGATTCATGTTTCAAAATAAGATTATGTAAAAAACAGTGGGAAAAAGATAAATAAATGAAAAAAAAAAAAAAAGGACTGATTTATATGTAAAGGAGCTTTCTCTTCTACTCTTCAGCCCTTGAGATATGTGAATAATGTGTGACAGGGTCACAGCAGCAAGTGGCAAAGGCTTAAAGCTCAAAAGACAAATGTGGGCATATCTTTCCTTTTTAAGTATTCCACTGATGGAGGTGGGAAATTAAACAACCCACATTGATTAATACTAGTCTAGCTTATTAGGTGCAAGTTTGTGGAAACAAAGCTAACTTCTGTAATTGAAATGAGTTTGTGTAGGAGTGTGAGATAGAGAGAGAGAGAGAGAAAACTTGACAAACACACTTGTGAGAAGAAAGATATGAGAAATTTACAGTTCACTTATCATAGTAATGTTGCACAAGGATGTTGTTAGGTGGTGGTTGCTCACCCAGGTGCAGAAACAATTCTCCTTTAGCCCCTTTTATAAGGCTTTCTTTCCGGAAATATAAATTTTTAGAATTTCTTTTTCAATTTTTAATAATTAGAATAGGCTCTTTGATAATGTGTTTCACAAGGACAAGAAAGAAACGTTTTTTCTTTTTTTTTAGTAAGTTTAGCTTTTTTGATAATTCAAGATATTACATGTCACGTGTAATAAACATATGATATGTAATTACTAATAATATTCTAATATATAATCGAATAATAATAGCTATTTTAAAAACTATCTACTACTTCGTTTTTTGTATGAAAATATAATTACTAGTTATACACCATATGTATTGTACATAAACGTGATATGTATTACCTTTTGTTATTTTTTCTGAAATTATAGTCCTTGTTTTTCTCATTTCAATAAGTTTAGTCATACTAGGATACTAGGAAGTTGCCAAAATCATAAATGTTAAGTTGAAGTTTTCAACATGAACAGCTCATGGCCAAAAAAAAAAAAAAAATGAACATGGACAGCTCTCCAAGCGCTCTCGTATTAATTTCACGTGTTGTGCCGCGCCTCTCCCATTCCTTTGGGTGGCAATTGCAAAATGACCGGTATCCGTCCTGCACCTTCATTTTGTGAAAGTTCATTCCTCCTAAAGATAGGCACTAGACTGGTGGCACTCCATATCTTAAGATGGGTAGAAGTCAATTTTAGTACCTAAAATTAATATTAAAATTTAATTTAACATCTAAATTTTAAAGTAACTGATTTACCACTACATCAAATCTTTTGTGACTATATGAACCATTCCATCAACATTGTTTAACTATGTTTGGTCATTTAAAAGAGATGACATATTATTAAATTTTTATTATTTTTTTTAATAACATCATTTAATATAGCTAGCCCGCTTTTTCACATTGGGGAACAAAGTAAATGGTGTTAGTGAGATAGTAAACAAAAAATTGATTGTATATTAAATTAATTGTTTTAAAATTCATATACCAAATTGAAATTTTATGTAAAATTTAAGTGTCAAATTAAACATTTTTCCCTTTGCAAATTTGAGGGTAATTTGGGACGAGTAACGGTTACTATTCGAAGTTAAAAAAAAATTATAGGTCACTTTCTACATTGAATGGAGTAAAGCTATGATGATTACTATTATTAAGGATTGAAATAAAGTTATAGTAGTACTTTTATTTTAAATTTTTATGTTAATGTGAATACGTTGGAAAGCCCAATCCTAATATTTGAGTCTTGCCATTCTTAATAGAATAGCTGTTGTAGGAAACTGAACACCACATCAAGTTTTTATAGGAAATAAGATTGTGAACAAAACTATAGTGAAATGAACCAATAGTTGCTATCTATTTACTTTACTGAATGAATATAATTGTAATGGGATAGTTATAATCTGTTCACTTTGTTAAATAAATATAATTTTTATGGAACTATCAATATGGATTAGTGGAATAAAGTGGTAATAGAATTTTCATTTATTATTTTTTTATTTTTTTGGCCATATATTAAAAATAAATAAATAAATAAAAAGGTATTTTGAGAAAAATTAAATCAATTCTAATATTGAATTTATATTAATAGATTTGAGTAAGAATGGTTATTTAAGATTTTTAATATTAGGGATTTTAAGTGGAATTACTCTTTTGGATGATAGTTAGTGTTTAATGGTCATAAAAATCTATTGATATTCCATATTCAAAAAAAAAAAAAAAAAAAAAGAAAGGATGTGTTTTACGATCAAGCGTTTCAAATTTCAATGGTGAATGGATGGATGGTTGGAAGAATATGTATTGACAAGTAATTGGAAGATGGATGAACACAGGATTGATTTCAGGGTTGGCACCTTTTCAAGATAATAAAAAATTATTATCTCAAGCTTATTGTCTTTTTATGTTTTTATAAATAAACATTTAACATGTATTATGAAATACTTTCTTTATTTTAGAATTTTTTAAAATTTTGTTTATTAATAAGAATACAAGGAGAAATAGGCTATGGGGCTTGAATTTGGGAGGGATCCATGTCTCCCGAAACTATCCTTAAGCATAGGTAGGTTGAGTGGACTACGAAGGGCCATCCAACACTCTATAGCGTCATATGAGCCTTTTCCAACCAGCATTAACGTCGTGCTGTGTCGCCCCCTATCCCTGTACTTTTTTTTGGCCCCCAAAGATCTATGTACTATTTCATGTGAAGTCATTTTAACCTACTACTATGACTACCTAGTATCTATGGAGCTAGCCCAATGGGCCCATTTGCAGACTTGTTGTGCTCACCTGATGGTCAATACTAGGTATCTTTTATACCAACTCAACTTTAATAAGAAAATATATGATCTCCATTAGAGGTAGGCAAAGAATGTAAATGAGCTAGTCCGACCCGGCCTGCTTCGGTATGCAGATTAAATGGACCGGGCCAATTCAACCCACTTTTAAATGGGTCATATTTTCTTGGTCCAGGCCTAGCCAACATTGGCCCGTAGGTTAAATAGGCAAGCCCGTAGGCTAATTTTTTTTTTTAATTTTCAATTTTTATTTTTAATGTTAGCTTGTGTGAAAATTAGAACATTTATATATTTTAAGATTTTATATATATTAACGACTAATTTCATTACTATTTTGATTACTTATATATAAAACAAGTTTTTAAAATAATTTATTAGATATCATATTATGTTTAAATCAATAAACATATACTTTAAAAAATATTATAATACTTGTGGTCCATGCATCAATCTATCTTTTTCCATAACATACATATATAATCATTAATATGTTATTACATTATTCTTGTTTTTAAACTTCTTCTTCTTTTCCTTCTTCTTCTTCTTCTTCTTCTTTCCTGGTCCATGGGCCAACCCAATCCAACTTGCGAGTTAAACGGATCAGGACAATTTAGTGTGCTTTTAAATAGATAAAAAAATTTTAGCTGCAACCCGTAGGCCACAACCTATATGTCAAGCTCTCATCTCCTATTATAAATTAGCTTACTCGTTTGATTCTATCAAAATTAATTTTTCAATATTAAGAAATAACAATACAATGATAAAAGTACATGAGAGAAAAGCAATTTCGATTAAGTTCCATCTTTATTGAGTTATTTTCCTCCTTTTCTTTTTCTTTCTTTTTTTTAAAAATTTTGTGATTAATTTATTTTAATACATTAGTTAATCATATTGTATTTGTAGACGTTTGAATCTTAATTGTAGATGTTTTGAGCCTAATTTTTTTTATTTGGATTTAACTTTTTCAACTAGGGTAATAGGGCTTAGAAAATTAACCCTAATTGTTTGGGATCAAGGGAGACTTGGTATGATGGCTTAGAGTAGGGCTCATTGAAATTGACCTGTCTAATTTAATTTTCTTAAATTTGCTCACACATACATTATAAATAAAGACCTTAATGAGCTTAGGTCCCAAAGAGAGCCCATTATAATGTCTATTATTATAGGGACTCATCCTAGCTTTTGATTGTCTATCTCATCTGACAGATAATATCGATAGCTGGATTCCTATAAATACCTGTAATTCCCACCTCATTTAAATAAGTGAAATTTTGGACAAATATCATTGTGCTGCCAGATTTTCATTTTAGTGAACCAATTGCTTGATTTGCTAAAAAACACAAACAATCTCGTGGTACTTTGTGAGATTAATGCTTTTTATCTCTCTCACTGGTCACAAGTGTGTTAAAGCCTATTGAGATTACATACTTTTCCTTCCTATTAGATTCTCTTTTGATCACCCCTGTACATGTTGTTTACCTAGGTCACATGTAGTGTGTGATAGTCACACAACATGCACGTAGGTGTAGTAATCAGATCCTTATCTACACAATATTCTAGTGCTAGATGTGGTAGGCACCTTAACTAATCCATAATACTCACCAAGAATGAACCGTAAGTACGGTATGCAGATATTTAATATCTATATTATATAGAATATAGAAATTTATTTTTTTTCTTTTTTTTTTCAATGGGCTACAAGGATTATTACAACACGGTCACATAGGGCTACTACAATACGTTAACGCAAGAATCGAACTTGATATCTTAATGATGAGGACCTTTACTGGATGTCACTAACTACAGGTCATTAGCAAATTTATATATGTTTAATATTAAAAAAAAAGTATTAGTCTAATTTTGTAAAACCAAAAAAAAAAAAAAAAATCGTTTGAACTCCCTTTATGTTCTTTTGTTAATTCAGTTTCAAAAAAAAAAATTGTATAAGTTTTATCACTTCAGAGGAGCAAATTTGGCCATGTTAAATAAATAAATAAATAAAGTTGAAATAAATCATTAAAAGAAATAGTTTATTTTTAATTTATTTTTGTAACAATGCCTTTGGTCATAGCGTATTGTTAAAACAAACTCTTGTCTTACAGTTAATAAAATGGCTGTATATTTGATGCTTACTAATACGGATTTTTATTCAAGTCAAAATGTTAGTTATTGTAGTAGCCTCATTATTTAAATTAGTCGTCAACAAGCATTTGAAATTCTTTTCCTGCAAAATAATACAGGGTTCCGATTCAGGAACTTTGCTTTAATGTTTATTTAGAAACTATTAAAGATGGGATCATAAATTGTGATTAATGATATATGTAGTTTAACATCATACAGAATTTGAGTGACGTTAAGCTGCCATACTGAGAAAGAAAAAAGCCGTAACAGTCTTGATCAATAATATTAATTGCAAATTAGAAATGATTCATTAGGGCATCTTTTTCTTGAGTTAATTCTAGAGAGTATGTTAATTATTTTTTAACATTTTGCGGGTCCATGCTAAAAAAAAAAAAGAATTATATTTTTATATGATTAAATAGGTATAAAAATAAATTTAAAAATGCATTTAAAGTTAATAATATTTCCATTTTATATATCATGATAATGATTTTTAAATTAATATTAAAAAATATAAATACTACAATAACAAAAAAATTCAAAGTTTCAATAGAATGACTTTCTAATTCTACTACAATTACGTAGCCAATAGTTTAAACGAAAATAATTACAAGTTAAAAAAAAAAAAAAAGAAACAATGTCAATTTAAAGTAAAAGCTAAACATAAGGAAAAATTGATAAATTCGCATATATATATTTTACAGATGTATAGGAAATTTGGCCATTGCACAGCAATGATAAATTCAGTGTCATTCTATTGTGAAGAAGCAAAGGCCAAATCAATGACCTTTTTCGAGCAACAACTATTTCACCTACTTTAATAATATAGAGTTAAATATTAAAAAAAAAAAAGGGTTAATATCAATAATGGTATTTGAACTTTCAAAAAAGTTCAATCAGGCACCTGTAGTTTCATTTTGAATAATTTGGTATATAAACTTTTACAAAAAATTCAATTAGGTACCTGAAATTTGGTTTTGACAATTTTGGTATCTAGATAAAGTTTTTGTAGATTTTTTCATACATGATTGAACTTACTTCAAGTATGAAAAAAATTTGCGAAAACTTTGTTCAAGTATCAAATTATTCAAAATGAAACTTCAGGTACCTGATTAAATATTTTGCAATATCCCAAAATAGATTGAGGCAAGAGTAGAAAAAACATCAATGGAAACCTTCCTTAATATAAACAACCTAAAATCATTAGGCAAAGAAGACAAAAGTGCAGGGCTAGGATTACTTATAAACACTTCATCAAATTTGGTCCACCATATCATAATAGCAAAAGGGTGGGCCACTCTATTCATTTCTCTGTATACCCATATTAGCTGCATCGTCTAGCTCATCTTGAATAAGATCCTACAAGAAAAAAGAAAAGATGGTAGGTCATCATGTGTAATGTCAAATAGAGTGATCTAATGTATAGCTTCCTGAGAGTCATATATTTTGTAAGATACATATTTCGTGTCATTTTGAGTGGTTGGAAAATGCTCCAAATTTCTACTTGTAATGGAGAATGGGCAAAAACCTTTTTTTTAGGAAACTTGCTTGGTATTTCCTATTGACATCAACAACCAACTCAGCATAACCAACAAAAGGAGAAGATTATTTCAAAAGCACCATCACAATACGTGCATACATAATTATCATGTATAAGTGGAGCGATATTGAGAGAATTATCTAAAATTTGTGGCCTACAATGGTGTGGCCCAAACTCAACTATTGCGACTTTTGCTATAGTCATCCAGTCGATATTTGACACAATATTGCCAAAACAATAGCAATTCCATTCCTTCCAAATGTTCTAAAGGAAGAATATTAAAGCACGTTGTCATGGACACGGGATAGCTTGTTTTTGTTACTTGGTTGGTGAAGGTTTGAGAGAGGGATGAATTGTAGGTAACTTCAAGCAAACTATCACCATATTGCCCTAGTCCAATGGCAGCACATAAGGATATAATTTGTCGATTCCTCACATGCACTATATAGTGCACATTGCTTTTTCAATCATGAGAATTGATGAGTTAAGATCTTTTGTGGGAAGTGCTTTGCATATACATCATCATAGGATGAATCTCATTTTGAGGTAGCAAGGTTAGTGCCATGTCTAGTCAACATCGTAACCTTGGTCATCAAGGATACTATCATCTTGAGAGATGACCTCATGGGCTTACTTGATTTGAAAAAAACCCACTAAGCCATTGTTTCCAGGTGATAGTATCTTAGGCAGTGTCTGAAATGATCTAAATTTAATTTCTATTTAACTTCAATGTATATGTTTTATTTGTCTTAATTATTGAACTATATGAGCATGTTGATTTATGAGAGTCATGTTTGGTAATATTAATATTGGAGTAGATGAGTTGATAACAAGCTAAATGTGTTTAAGTTAGTATATCTTGAACATTATACATGTGTTATTTTGCATGTGTGATGAAATTAATGTCATATATATTAATGTGTGTATAATATAATTAATATTTATTTTTTATGCATTAATATGTTTATGTTATATTTAAATTTATAAAATCAACTTTTGAATTGTTTAAGAAATAGTTGATAGAAATTTTAATCAAATTAAGCCCATTTTCATGCCTAATTGCACCCAAATGAGCTCCAAATTAACCCAAATTCAACCCAAAGTCTTATATGCCTTAAAAGTCAAACTTAAGATAATAATGAGTCAAAAATTTGCTTAATTAAGACCTCTTTTGGCAGCCCTCTATTTCCATACGAATTTCCTCTTCTTTCTTTCCTTTTCTCTTTTTCCTTCACTCCAAGTTACAAGCCCTAAACCAAAGAATAACACCAAGCTTATTGAATCAAAAATCTCTCCAAGTTAAGGCTTACTCATGTAAGTTAATACAAGTATCGATTTTGTTTTATTTCCTTTCTTATAGTATCTATGTGAAATCTTTGGTAGAATGAATTTAATGTCTTTTGAGTTGTTTGGTAGGTTGGATTGTGTTTTGTTATTGTGTGAATTTGTTTATGTGTGTAGTAGTCATATGAAGTATTGGCAAGGAATAATGTTGATTTGAGTAGTTGAAGTTGAGGATGAGTGGAATGGAATTTGAAGTGGTTTAATGTGTTGTTTTAATGTTCTAAGTTGTTAGGATTGATTAGCGTGGATAGGAAATAATATATGAAGCTAAAAATGCACTTGAAGAAGGATTAAAAGTGTTGTAGATTAGAAATTTGCAAAGTGCAAAATAGGGGAAATAAACTCTTTTCGAATAGGTCTATTTTTTAATGTACGCCGGCATTTGGCACTTCAACACTGCCAGCATAGAGGCGGTGTTGGAAGTGAACATAATTTATTTTTTTAAAGCCGCTTCGAACGCCACTGGCTTTTGCAAGAAAACTTTGCCAGCGTTTATTTTTCAAAATGCACGCGTGCCATTAGGGCTTCAACACCACCGACGTATGGGTGATGTTGGATGCAAATAGAATCAAAATATTTAACGCCGGGAGCAAAGCCATCGGTGTATATTTCCCACGCTGCCAGCGTTCATTCAAATTTTGCCTGCGTAGGAAGGTCGCGTATCCCCTGAGTTTTTCAAATTCAAACTTCTCTAATCATCAATCCTTACTTCATATATGATCTCCTAATTATTATATAAGCTAGATAAACATGTTTTATAGAAAGGGAATGGAATCGCGATTCTGGTTTCCATTCCCTTTCTCAGTATTTGAAGCGTTTTTAGAAGTCAAAATCATGATTTCTTGAAATCGACGATTCCAGCTTCGAAGAGGAATTCGATTCCGCCTTTGAAAAGGCAGAATCGTGATTCTACTCTACTCTTATTAATTATATCATATCATGCATTATTATTTTGCATTTATTATTAAGGGCATTCCCGACAATTACACTTTTAGCCATTCCATTCCATGTAATCTCCCAAACATTGAAATAGATTTATTATTTCCAAACTCATTCCATTCCAACTCATTCCTGCGTACCAAACGTGACATAATAGAGTTTTATATAAAATAAGGAGGGAATGAATAGCTATTTTTCCTTAAGTGAATGGGTTGGAAAGGTTTTTTTGAGATTCTTTAGTGAAAAAATATTTATTACATCAATCTATAAATAGAATATTTTTATATTCATTTCAATGCAACTTCTTTTTATAGATTTTGATAGCAAAAAGAACTAAAATATGATGTATAATATACATTTCAATCCTATTGAAACATAATATTTAGTCGCGAGTGTTTGTTTTGGTTATAGAATAGTCGTCAGAAAACAAAATTTTCTGTAGCCCTACGGAATAAATTATTTCTGCATAGGAATATCCAAAGTTTATTATTTTAGTTTCTCGAAATTGATATGAAAGTATTTGTAGCAATTGTTTTAAATGGTAATTGCTTGATCGTAAATCAAATGAGCTCATAGATTTAACATGTAAATTCCATAAATTGCAGTAAACATAATTAAATAAATATTATTATCTCTGAAAGTTAAACTAGATGGTATGTAAGAGTGTCACAAAATAACATATATTAAATAAACTATTGATAAAACATCACATGCTAGTTCATATATCAATAAACTACATTATTATTGCTATTATTAATATCATTTAATTTAATTAATTATCATTTTTTTCATATGATCCTATTATATATTTTTACCAAATCAAATTCAAAAATGACACAATGGAATCACGGGTGAAAGAATACGAATGGCCTTGAATAGCTATTATTAACTTAGAGTTGAATTCTTAATTATAAGACTGTTGTATACGCACATGTTTCACATGTAATTTATATTACCGGTCTATGCATATTTAATTGTAAGACTGTTGTATACACACATGTTTCACATGTAATTTATTACCGGTCTATGCATATCATTCATAAGAAATTACCTATCAAATCCAAAACTTATTGCCACATGTCAATACCCATTAAATATTTAAAAATAATTTTAACAATCCATTAATGTTGGCAATAATCGTACTTTGTAAATTACACACTCAATTAATCTAGAAGTGATTAGACTTCCCTTCCTATTGTAGCTCATTAAATGTGGTCATTCAAAATATCATATTCCCCATATTTCTATTCATTCAATCACTATTAATTACAAAAAAGGATAAGGGAATCTTATGAACTTATCTAACCATATTGACATCATGTAGACATGCTGATTAAATCATTTAAGGCTTCAACTGAAATCACGCATGCAATAAATTATTGTCTATATATTCGCAGATTGTATTATAAGATCTGAATGTGACACAATTTCTCTTATCGAATTTAGGAAATCTAATCAACATATGTAAACTAGAAATTATTGGTATCAATATTTCAATTACTTAGTCGGAAACAAGTCAAAGAAAATGATTAAAATTAGCTAAAACAAAGTATTTAACGAAGGAACAATACTAATTTATCAAAATTTGAGAATTTCATACGAAACTATGATCTTCTACCAATTTTTATGGTTATATTTTGTAGAAGGTTAAATTTAGATTCTTGATTTTATAGCCCCATAATGACTTGGGTTTGACTTTTTGAGCTGATTAATAATGCCTAGAGAGTCAATTCCATGAAATTGGAATGACAACTAGAGATTTGGCATGGTGAACTTCGAGCAAGGATTGTTGTACTGAGCCTACTTGTCCACTCTCAACATTTTTCAAGAAAGTCATACACTTAAAGAGGTTTTCTATAAGCCAGAGAGCCCACGAAGAAATCCAACATTAAGAGGACTCAACTCACCCATTGATGGTCAATGCAATTCAACAAACGTCATTAAGAGCCAAGCTCCCTAGATACCAAAAACTCCTCATTTGACAAATTAGGAAATTGACAGAATTGCCATCAATTGCTAGAATACTCTTAGAATTGATTAAATGGATTTTAAAGAAAAGGATACATAACCTTTTGTCTAAAATAATGAGGTTGATACTTCAAATTATCTGCTTCTCCTCTCTATCTTATCAATTTTAGTCATTCTTTATGTATGCTTCCACACACTCCTCTAAGGCGACGTGTAGTGTGAGATGCATGTTGTATGCACATGACCATTGCAATCGGATCCACTCCATTATATATATATATATATATATTTAAATTAATTTGATATTTTAAATAATTTAATGAGAACTTACCAACGTAGTGCTTTTCGGTGGTTCTTTGACTTCAACTTCTTGTTGACCAAATATATACTTTTGGAAACTCTTTGTTTGTAAGAGTATTTTTCTTGGTAAAAATGAATCTTTTTCTTTGCAAGTTAAGTTTATATGCTAATTTTTTATTTCATTTTTAATGTTCTTATTAAGTCAGAATGTGTCATTCATTTGATTATTGCAATGGATTTAGTGTACTACATTTTGGACACATCACAAATTGTGTGTTACTTTGCTATTGATCATATCTTAAGGGATCTTAGGAGCTAGGTTTTAATATACTATTTGGAAATATCTTGATGTTTTTCATTAATATATCCCTTTATTACACAATGTTAATAGAAAAATAAGACATTCATGTTCTTAGCCACTTCTTTAAAATTACATGATGTGCATGTTGATTATGAGCTATTTGTTGTTTTACTTTTAATTAAGATCATTTTAAATTTTGAAACTAGTTAAATAAGTCTATCTAATTTTTGAATATACATACATATATTTATTGATGAATGTAATTCTAATTCCTCTTCTGACTTACAAATGAATTTAATTCGGTTCATATATTATATGTGCTATTGTAGTATTGATTAATGTCTACAAAACTTACATTTATATAGCATCTACTTCAAAGCACAATAAAGTCATCTACTACAAATTTATTTGTTATTAACTAAAGGGTGTTACTAACCTGTAATATAGAATAGCCATGGACATTTCTCTTCCTTTGCAGATATTAGTTTCCATGTCACTTTACTTCAAGACCTTTTCATCATTGCACTTTAACATATCCAAACTCTTTGTTTCTCAATTTTGAACCTGAGTATTTAATATCTTGATAGGCATTTCCTCATAGATATAATTCTCTTGAATTTCAACAGGTTCCAATCCTATAATTGCATCTACATTTTTCATAAAATTTTGCAACATGCAAACATGAAATACACCGTGATACCCTAATAAATTGGGTGGTAATGCAATTTGATAGGCCACTTTACCTACATTTTCTATTACTTCAAAGGGTTTAATATATTGTAGACTCAATTTCTCTTTTGGTCCAAAACATTTAAGTCCTTCAAATGGACTAATCTTTATATACACATGATCCTATACTTCAATTCTAGGGTCTTTTTTATTCCGACCTAACTTTATATTGATCTCGATTCTCTTTCATTAAAGACATATTACTCTTACTTTTTCATCCATTTGAGATATTAGATTAGGTCCAAGTATCGCATGCTCCTCTTTATTTTAATATAAAGGTGATTTGCTTTTTCAACCATATAATTTCTCATACTGTACCATTTTTATAGTAACTTCATGACTATTATATAAAATTCTACCAAGGGAAAATGTTTATCCTAATCTCCACAAATTCCAGTATACATACTCATAACATATCCTCTAAGGTTTGTATGGTTCTTTCTATTTACCCATCAAAATGAGGGTAGTAGGTACTAAATTTTAATTTTGTACCTAAAGCCTTATGTAATCTTTCCCAAAATTTAGATACAAACTAGGTGTCTCAATCTGAAACAATATTGATTGTCAGTCCATGTAATCAAATAATTTCTTGGATATATAATTTCCTTTGTCTTTTCAAGGAAATATTTAGTTTGGAATGGAATAAAATGAACACATTTAATCAATCCATCTACAATCACTCAAATTGAATTGTGACCTGCTTAAGTCCTTAGCAACACTACTGCAAAATTCCATTGTCATGTGATCTCACTTCCACTATGGAATATCTAAAGGTTGTAACATGTCACTTAGTTTGTTGTGTTTAGCTTTAACTTGTTTACAAGTTATGCATTCAGACACATACTTTGCCACTTGCTTTTTCATATTCCACCAAAATGTTGGTTTTAAATCTTGATTTGTTCCCTCCTTGATGCAAAGTACATCATGTGTTATGAGCCTCTAACTCAACATTATCGGGCATGCAAATTCTTCCTTTATACTTCAAAATACCATTATCAGCTGTTTTGAATAAGGTATCTTAAATGAACAAACTTTTCCCTAATCAATTTGGACTCCTCTTCTTCAACTTATTATTGCTTAAGTCTTTCCAATATTTGAACTCTATTCTTGACTTCTCAAGTTCTTGAATCAACTCTTATTGAGAAGTGAGTAAGGAAACAACTTGCTCATAGTTCTTACAACTAAGAGCATCTACCACTACATTATCTTTTTTGGGATGATAGTTAATCATCAAATCATAATCTTTAATTAGTGCAAACCATCTACGTTGTCATAAATTCAATTCCTTTTGCATGAAAAGTACTTCAAACTTTTATAATCAATGTATATCTTGCAATGTTGCTCATACAAAAAATGTCTCCGAGCTTTTCATGCAACACCACAACTACTAATCTTGATCATGGTTAACTAGCTTTTTTTGTATGGTTATAGTTGTCTTGATGTGTATGTTATGAATTTTTCATCTTGCGTCAAAACATACCCCAACTCATTATGTGAAGTATCGCTATATACACTATAAGGTTAATTTGGGATAGGTAATACCAATTATGGAGTTGTAACCAACCATTTCTTTATTTCTTGATAACTATATTCACAATCCTCATCCCATTCAAATTTTACATCTTTTTGAGTCAATCATGTCAATGGCTTGCTATCTTTGAGAAGTCCTTCATGAATTGATGATGATAAACTGCCACGCCTAAGAAGATCCAAACTTCTGTTATTGTGGCTAGTTGTTTCCATTTAGCTATCTTTTTTACTTTTCCAGTATCCATAGAAATTTCTTCCTTCGAAACTATATATCCCAACAATTAAATCTTATCCAATAGAAATAACATTTAGACACTTTGGCATATAGCTTACCCTATCTTAACTTTTATAATGCCAAACGCAAATGTTTCGCATGTTCCTTTTTATTTTTTGAATATATCAAGATATCGTCTATAAATACTACCAGAAATTTATCTAAATATGGCTGATATATTCGATTCATTAGATCCATGAATATTATAGGGGCATTGGTTAATCCAAATATATATAAAAAATTCATAATGAGTATACCTTATCAGCAATGTTGTCTCGGAACATCTTCAAGTTTAATCTGAGGTTGATGGCCCCTGATCCATGATCAATTCGAGAAAAGATTGTTGCTTGTTGTAAATGATCAAACAAATCATCTATTCTAAGCAATGAATATTTATTCTTAATAGCCATTTTATTAGTCTCCCTGTAATCAATGCATAACCATAGGGTGCTATCTTTCTTTTTCACAAACAATACAAGAGCTCCCCATTAGGAAACACTTGGTCGAATAAAACCTTATTCTATTATTTTCTACAACCACCTTTTTAACTCTTTTAGTTCTGCAGGTACCATTCTATACAATACTTTAGAGATCAGTTCCATTCTTGACACTAAATCAATTGTGGAAATCTAAATCCCAATGCAAAGCTAACCTAGGTAAATCATACTAGAACACATTTGGGAATTCACAAACTATAAGTATACTTGATATCTTAAGGGTTTCCTTCTTTCCTTCAACTATGCATATCCAACAATATTCTCAATTCATTTCTACTTTCAAAATATCACTGCAAACTTCAATAACAGAAAGTCATTTAGTTCCTTCTTTACTACTATTCCCTTTATACATGTATTTTCTGTTATCCAACATGATACTCTTATTTTGACGATCCACATTTGCCTTATGCTTAGATAACTAATCTATCCCCCCTATGATTAAGTTAATTGGAAATTCCTTTCCTTGAATTTCAATTTGTTCGTTGTCCATCATTTATTGTGTTGCTACATCTTCTCTATCCCATTTCCTATTATAGAATTCTAGCTAACAAAAGGGTAAGATGCTCCCATATCAAATAGATTGTACATACGTCGATCGCTCACTTGAATCATTCCCATAATTCTATTGCTAAATTTATTCCTAAGCTTTCAAATTCTGTTCTTTTCATATTATATGTACAAATCATCATATACTTTCTACACATACACATCATAGGATTTACATTCAAGCCTATAAAAATAGTTATAGATTACATACCTATCATTAATTTTTCGTGAGCATCTTCTTCATCATCCATTTCCTTGTTTAGTAATCATCATTAGTAATCTTCTATAATTCATTGAAATTCTCAGTATCATCCTCTCTACTTATAGCAAAGACTCTTATAGAAGCAGTTGGCGCATTGTATCTCCAGTACTTGTTTCTTTGTAGGGCAATAACTTGGAAAATGCCTAGTTTGTTTACAACAATTTCATTAACTCCCTTTAGTTTTTGGCAATTCCTTACCACGTGTCAATTCCCACCACACATGTAGCATTTTTCTTTTAGTTGCTCACACTATCTTGGAAAGTGTCTAGCTCTACATTTCCCAAACTTAACATGTTCATTCCTGTCATATTGCAACAACTAGTTGAACTCAGTCTCATATTGCATCACACTCATACTACCTTTCTTTATAGAAAATAAATTTGCTAACATGTTTAACTATACCCTCTTTAGGAAATTTTCCTTCTTAAACTAATCTCTAAACATTTGCCAAGTTACTTGACCACCTAATGCTCCAACCTTAGACCCCTATCATATGTAAGCTCACATTTGTAGCATAAAATTACTATATGCCACATTATGATGCTCAAAAATTCGAAAGGATTCAAAGCTCCCATCGATTTAAGCCAACCAATCATCTACTTTAGCTAACTTACTGACATCACCAAAAGAAATATGATTTCCTTAATTAAATTAGATAACAGTTCAAATCTTGGGGTCTATTGCCTCTATTATCCAATCTCATGTCATATGATCAACTACATTAGCTCTAGTTAATAAGTGTTGCAGAATTGCTCCTTGTTGTGAACCATTGTGCGCATATTAGATAGGAAATCTCCAATAGTTATGAGTTGTGGGGCTGTCATGCCCCAAAGGGTACCCTAAACGCGACAGTCCACCACACTCGATACTTAAACTTAAGTATGACCACCTTAGTCATCCCATAAGTTTACATATCGAGTGTAAGGTGTACTTACATACTTTGATTCGAGTAGTCTTAAGAAAGCATACATAACATTAAGAATATAAATCACAACAAGATAAATAGTTAAACTTTACAAAAGCCAAGGGGGCATACCCCCGCCAAAATAATAGGAGTCTACATCGTTTAGCTCCAATTACATATATCTGAATCTACATTAAAGAGATTTTTCTAGAAGTCCATGCCTATACTAGGTCCCGACTTCCTCAAAAGCTCTTTAGTCCAAAGTGATAAACCTGCATAAAGTGTCTTCTCGAAACATCCAAAAATAGGAATACTGCAACAAAAACTATTGGGGTATAAGCTAATTGCTTAGTGAGATTCATTCTCCAAGTAATATACTCGATCAAGCTAAAATATCTATACAAGCAAGTTATAATTAAGCAACCATATGAATGCACAAGCAAATGAGCAAGCAAGCATATAACTTTCCGGTAGTTATATGTGAATGGATTTACGCCCTCCACTTAGGGTTTGGGGTAGTTCATAAGTCATGCAACTACAGTTCTAAAGTTGGTCCATAAGACATGCAACCATAGTCCCAATCTTAAGTGGGGTGGTCCATAAGACATGCAACCACAATATTTAATGTTGGTCCATAAGTCATGCAACCATAGTTTCATTATTTGAATGGGGTGGTCCATAAGTCATGCAACCCTAGTCCCCTTCATTAAAGACCCACTGCCTCCCAAATACACCTTTGTCCCACCAAAGGCATACTCGACAATGATATGTGACTCACTACGTGTTATGCATGTACAATTTATTCATATAATCATGGTATATTAATTAGATAATTTAAAAGTGACCATACAGATTTCAGACACTCCAAATCTATACTAGCTCATACAAGGTTATTGCAACAAAGCTTGCCTCGATATACTTATCATTCATTATGCAAGATTAGATCACCATTCAATCACAATTTTATCTTTTCCTAAGTCTAATGCCACTACTACTACAAGCACATCCAAGAGCATAATTAATTGAGAAATGAACTACTTGTCCAGTAGTGAAATCCACTAGTCGTAATAGTCCTTGGAAAGTGGTAACCCATCCTCCAATTCACCTAAGTACAAGGAATACCCTCAATGAGTATCTCTTAAGAAGTTCCATTAAAACTTAACAATTTTATTTACAAAGTTCGTCAATTTTCGCCTAGGTTGAATCCTTAACTTAAAAAGGTCATATCTAACTCATTTTAACTCGGAATTAAGCTTATAATATACCGATTTATACCTAACTTAAAAGAGCTATCTATTTCTAAAGTTAATTCAAAAATTTAAAGTCATTTAAGGGTCGAAAACATACTGTACAGTAGGGTTGTGAAATCCAAGATTTGAGCCTTTGTGAAAAATTGTCATTTCTACTCTATTTAACTACTTAGACCAACTTATTTTAGTCCTAAACTTGCAAGGAGATTATCACAACAAAATTAAGAGATTACACTGTCACGCCCCGAGGGTACCCTAGTAGTAATAAACAAGTTACACTTGAATATTATCACTAGATTACCTTCAGAGAATGACAGGTTTTCAAAATAACAGGATCTTTTAAGTTGCTTGATAAGAAATAACAAATATATGAGAGAAATGATTTAGTGAATAACCATTACAAACTATTACAAACCATATATCTCTGTTGAAGTATACAACTAAATATTCTACTCTAATAGTACATAACCATCAAACTAAAATAGATCTGTAGACTTCTAGCTTCAAAGCCCTTACCGGAGCCATATTCCTGGATGTAACTAACCAGGGACGTAATGTGAACCTGAAAAGACTGTAGGAGTATGAGCGAAACCACAGCTCAGTGAATAATCAGACATACCATACATCACACAAGTCATTAACCAATCATATGCAATGCAATCACTCAGCCATATGTACAGATACAAGTTTGGATGATCTAGAATCCAAACAGGAAAAAGATTTGCGCCCTCTTTTTAATGGGTTGAAGAACAAAACTCAATGACCCACCTGCCCAGGAGAGACTAAGTACACAGGAGAATCAACGATTTCTCGTTTTAATGTTATCACTTTGAATATAGTGGCTTCCACAAACCATCTCCTGCAATCCCCTTAGAAACTCCCTAAGTATTAATCATTTCAAAGCGATTCTACGGGCGACGTTCTTCGGTGCCTTTTAGTTCCTCATAGGACCGCCAGACCAAAGAGAACCTTGGAAGACTCACACATTGGATCAACCAAGCAAAAACAGAGATCCGAAATATTAATACGTAGCAGGCTGTCACAACCATATATGCAATAATGCAATTCGTGCAATGCATGTCCAGATTATTTTGTTAAGTCAAAAAGTCATAATCAATTTCGAGGTGACCATACATTACACACAATCATCATTATACTATTGCACATCATCAACCATTGCGTTATCGCTTGTATAAAGATATTTTAGCAATCATACAATCATATCATATCAAACTTTCAACAAACACTCGTTTGTTTATCTTGCATTACATGTTCGACTATTTACAATCACAACCAGTACAATATGACTGAATTACTCACCTGCTCATACCGACTCAGTCGTAGTAGTCCACTGGTAGATCTTCTAATGAGTCAAATTCACCTATTTAAAACAAAATATTCATCAATATCATCTAGCTAAATTCCTACATGTGCCTTGTGTCCTAGACTCGATATTAATACTTAGTATTGTCGGGTTTTTCCTATTTTTATCTCACATAATTGTTTAGTTATTTTTAGAAGTCACATTGCTCAAGAAATTAACTTATTTCAATTTCCATTCTTATATACATTATCTTGTTAAAACAAATATTAGACTAATAATACTTCATTTAATTCTAAATATTTTCTTAATTCTAGGGTTTCCAAAAGTTAATAGATAAAAATTCTAATTAGACTTAATTATTTGTAGTAAAGTCATTATCTAGTACATATTTATATAACAAACATATATACATACTTAGTAGGTATTATATATATATATATATATATATATATTCGGTTTAGGTCAGAAAGGCTTTCGTTGCAAAATTTTAGCTGTAAGCCGGCTCAAGGCCGCCGGCCTAAATCCCCAGGTGCCGGTGCAAAATTATTTTAAAGAAAAATTTACTTATCGAAAGCACCGGTGTTGAAAGCTGCCGGCTTACAACGTACGCCGGCCCTACGCCGCCGGCGTAGATCTCCAGGTAGCCGGCTTGCGTCGTATTTTACGTGAAAATTATTTTACATAGCCTCTGTTTGAGTGTAAGCCGCCTGTAAGCCGCCGGCCTATCCATGTAAGCCGCCGGCGTACATCGTTTACACTGCCGGCCTTGAGGCAGCGTTGCACTGTTCATCATCTTCCTCCTCGGTTCGATTCTTTTTCTTTGGTTTTTACACGTTAGAAACTTACTTAAACTACTTCTAAGAGTTTATACATCATATATAAGGACATACAACAACTTTTAACACGTTTAAACACATAAATAAATAGATCTCGATTTTGTGAAAGTAAAACTAGGGTTTTGAAGTTTTACCTCGTTGGAGCTTGTTGAGTGCAATCCGAAGCTCGTGTTTGTGTTTATTAAGTTCCTAAGATGATTTTAAGTCAGTTACAAATCATATCTTCGAACGAAAATCCTTTAAATCAAGTCCACTTACCTTTGTGTTCGTTTTGAGAGTTTTTGGCTTTGTTTTTCCTTTGATCCGAGTTGGTGGTTTATGATCTAGTTTTTCTTTGTTTTTGATTTGTTTTGGTGGATATTTGGGAGTCTATTTCGTGCTGTGGAACCTGAGAGTGAAGGAGTTTTGTTTGTTCCTCATTAATGCATTTGATTACATATATATATAAGAGAAAGAGAAGGTGAAGCTGCAGCCGTTTCTTCCTTGTTTCTCTCCGAATTTGATCTCTTTCAGCTGTTATTTTCCATGCATTTATTGTCAAGTTGAGGTGGCATTTCCTGATTGGTCCTTGGGTTGCTTTTGTTGACAATTTGGGTTAATTATTGAGAACATTCGGTTGCTTTCTTCCTCTCCTCAAATTGCACCGAATGCAGCCGGAAAACATGCATATATACATTAGTTTATTTATTTAATTAAAGTTTGAGTTAATTATACGGGTTATACGGGTATATATTAGCTAGTATTTGGAAGTTTTCGTGTAAAAGTATGAGTATAAAGTTGTATAAAACACTTAGATTTCCAAATAATACAAATTTAGGTTATATATATACGTAGTTAATTTATTCGTAAAATTTCATCTCCCCGATTTGGATTTCTTAAGTTCATTGGGTCAATTTTCGTTTCAGGCTCCGATAGCTCAAGAAAACTCGGTTTAGAACAATAGTGTGATCCGATTATTCATTTGAAGTTTAGATTTTGAGTTATTCAACAGTTTATATTTCCGTTGTGTATTTAAAATCTTGACAATTCATTTTTGGATCATCGTTTTCTAGATATAAGCGTATATGGTCATTTATACAGTATTGGGCATCATACAGAAATTAGACTATATTTATATCTTTAGTTTTGATACTAAACATAAATTCTTATTAATAGCTTTTAAATTTAACTAGAATCTCAAAATTAGGGTTTAAATCTAAATATAAACTCATTACTACTCATTATTCTAGTTCTGAATCATTATCGAGATCAAAACAATCATTTAATCTTTATATTCACATTTTCTATTTAAATCTATTAGTATACTAGGTTTCGGGTCTAGATATTATATCATATCTTGAATTAGTTATTCAAGACACAATTTCGTTTTCGGTATTAACTAGGGTTAAAGAATCTCTTTATTCGATTCCTAAGTCTTTCATTCATCCAAAAATCTAA
This sequence comes from Combretum micranthum, assembly GCA_024138025.1. NCBI lineage: Eukaryota > Viridiplantae > Streptophyta > Magnoliopsida > Myrtales > Combretaceae > Combretum > Combretum micranthum. Next base: position 221,410 of record JAMXBD010001217.1, read on the forward strand.
ATTAGCCTATTATTAGACTTCACTCAGAATCTAAATTATTATCTAGTTTATATAATCTATTATGAAGTCGGATACTAATGTGAAAAATTCCCGGGGTTTACATACACACTTATCTAATACCAAACATAAAGTTCAAATGAAACTTCTAAAAATTCATTTTCATAAAACCGAAGTTTATAAGTTGAAACTCATTGTCTTGTTTTGGGTAATTCTTTTACTAAAACATACTTAGTTCAATGAAAATATTTTTCCTATATTATTTATCATCAAAGCATTCCATTTTCAATATAAAATACTTGTTTTGAGATCTAAAAGAAGGTTTTCAAAATTGGTCTCCCCTTAATCACGAATTTTCTCTTGAAGTTTACAATGAAAACAAGACCTAAATTTTGTCTTTTACAAAGCATTTGATTTAAGCAATACTTTTAGGAAAACTCATTTAAACTTATGAAAATTCATTCCTTAAGATATCTATACCAAGAGCCCTTTATATTTTTGTCTAAATCTTCATTTTAAAGTTGAATGATGGGTTCCAAAAATGGGTCTTGGTCTAAATCCGAATTTTCATAAATTTATTTTGAACATATCTCTTGAGAAAATTCATCAAAACTTATGAAAAACAACCCATTACATATTATATCTTAAGAACCCTTCATTTCTTGAATAAAATCCTCATTTTTGAGTTGGAAAACATGTTTTTATTTTAGATCTTTGTCATGATCCGAAAATACAATTTTTGTTTTTGAAAATCAACTTTGATTCTTGCAAGATGAAGTCTTGATGATATACATCAATCATACCTTCATTTTCTTAACAAAAACTTCCATTTTAAGACTTGAAAGGGGGTTTTTTAAATGGTGCCTTGACAAGTTACGAATTCTACTTTTTCATTCAAACTCAAATCTATGATCTACTCAATACTCAACCATGAGAACATAAGAAAAACTTGGTAGTAGGCCTTAAACTTCTAGATCTACACATAAACATAACTAAAGCTTTGTAAAACTCTAGATCTACAAGTTATCACAAAAATAAGAAGATAGACAAGCCTTCAAGATAACAAATATACTAAGAACAAAAGAGATCATCATCTAGAGGAGTGTTTCAATTCTTGGCATCATCATCCATAGCTTTTTAAGCTTGTGGAATGTCCTTTGATGCATGAAACATCCACAATATCATCCTATAACATCTTATGAGAGCTAAAAGAGGATAATTACCTTAAATATTTGCAAGAAATGTATGTGGAAGCAAGGAAAGAAAATGGGGGCAACTTGTCTTTAAGAAGACAAAGCAAAGAAGAAGAGAAAGAAAGGGAAAAAGAGAGAGGAAAAATGTAGGGTTTGCAAAGGTGAAAGATGGAAGGAATGAGATGCTTAAATAGAGATGTAAGTGTGTTAAATAATTGAAAAAAAAAATAAAACATGCAGCTGCAAGGAGGAGGGGTGGGCTGGCGTGATTTCCATGTAGTGTAGGAGTGTGTGTAGTTTGATTTTAACTTGCATTTTTAAAAGTGTAACAAATTGCTTCCATATCTAACTAAAAGAGACTTTAAAATATCAAATAAATAATTAAAAATAAGGAAAAGTGGCTAATTTTTGGGGAATGGTCAGCTGCCATTTTGGGGAAATGGGAGTGTAAGAAAAAGCAAAAGAAAACATAATAATGTGTAGTAATGACAATGGATGTGTACTTAAGGTCTGGGTTGATAAAGTGGCTTTTTGACTAAGAAAATATATAAAATAAATTAAGAAAAATATTTTTATTTAAGTGGTAGAATTTTTATGATTTAAATAAAATAATCAAATAAATTATTTTTAGAAATTTAACAATTAAGTTACCAGTAAGAGTAAAATAAGTTTATATGAGCTATAACTGATATTTGTAAAATCCGAAAAATTATAAACTTGATTTTTGAAACCCTTATAAAAATACGAGTCTAAAAACATTAAAGATATATTTTTAATTTTTCGAGCCCCGGGACACGCTTTCCAAAGCAGTATCCAAACAGGTTCGAAATAAGCCAAAAATAAACCAATCTGATTTTTAATAAATCAAATATTATAAGGACTATTCTAAACACTTTAATTATTTTTCGACTCCTCGATTTACTCGGGTTTACAGGATCTAAACTGTAGGGTTTTACTCAAGATTCGTTGACTTAAGGTCTCCGATAGACTTTCCGGCTTAAGGTTAAGGCTTCGAAAACAGGGGTTTACAGGGGCTACAAGCGATGGTGGGGGCACTCCTTAAGTAAGTGGTGTTTTAGTTGGGTTAGGGGCTGGCAAAAGGTGGTGGTGGTGGATTACTTAAACTCGGTTAGTTCACATTTTATTCATTGTTTATATTAGTCATATTTGATATTAATATGTGATATTTATTATTAATCTTGTGCAATAACTCATTAGCACAAAAAGTGAAAGGTTCAAGTTGTTATGAACTATTTCAATAAGACGGCACTTTGGTATGTAAAAATCTTTATCAAAACTTTGGTATGGAAAATCATTTTTAGTAAAAGAAGTTTGAAACAAAACTCCACCTCTCCATTTTCTAAAATGTTGAGACTTTGATTAAATAATAAAGGTGTGACACCTTATTTTTCTTTTTCATAAACACTTGATTTTGATGTTTTAAAAAGTGATCAAACAAAAAAGTTGCATTCCCTTATCTTTTTGAAAATGTCGAGACTATAATTGCAAAACAAAGGGTATGGAACTTTTTTTCCTTTCCTTAAATCCACTTGGAATCAATGTTATGAAAATGATCAAGCAAAGAAAATTTTTATTTTCTATGTGTGCCAAGACCTTAGAGGCATAAGAAACTTTATATTCCAACTTGGTTTACTTGTTTTCAAAGTTTATAAAGTTGAATTAAACAAAAAGGTTTTGGTTTCTTTTTATTTTTTTTTAGTGTCATGACCTACAAGACGTTAAAAGGGTTTATGTCACTTTGAATTTTTATTTTCAAGTGTTTCATGATGAGTCTTGGGAAGCTAGCAAGCTAACATAAGGATATGATCTCATATTCCTTGGATTAAGGCTAACAAAGACTCTATGAACATGAATAACTACATTTCCTTTTCTTTTCTTTTCAATCAAGAGCCTAAACCTTTTTTCATTTCAACTTCATTTGTTCTTAAAAAGGATCATATAAGTAAGCTTAGATAAAGGATACAAGCAACGGTAGGAAGACCAACTTGGTTCTTATCACCATGTTCTATCATACTACAAATGCAGCTTAGGTATGATTAAAGTTTAGTAACACCCTAGATGTAACACAAGCTAAGGCTAAGCTATGTTTGCATTTCTAAATTTCATTTGTTTCAATTGTTTTCTAAAGTGGTCGAACCCTAGAGAATCAAGGGTTAGTCATGATCTTAACTTGTATCCTTTTCATTTTCATTGTTACATACTTATTTCTCTCTTGAAACACTCTTAGCTAAATTGATATAGACACCACTAAGACCATGATGATCTTACATTTATTCCTCATGTTTTACCTAGTGTCACATAAAGGATTAACCCTTGTATATGTTAGAAAGCATGTAAGAATTTAAGCATTAGCAAATACTAAAACGGAAGTAAAACCCTTAAAAGAGCAATATGATCCCTATTGTTTTAAGATTTTTTTTTGCCCTAAATGATAAAGATAAATAAAAAATGAATGAAGAATTTGAAATTGGTAGAAATCGACTACTCATATGCGAAAAGCAAACTTAAAATGACTTATATATTACCATTTTAAGGTCTAAACTAGGCCGTTGGAAGATATAGAGAAAATGGAAATCATAGAAGTAGAAATTTAGATGAAGTTGATCCGAAATACTTATTTAAGGTTTTTCCTTATTCAGGTGATAAGGATCCCAAAAGCATGTTTCCCAAGGATTACTTCAACTAAAATTTGCACCGTAGACAAGTGAGTTTTTCCATATGATTTCGTTACCTTGTTTATACTTGCAGAAATACTTGCACTAGCATGCTAGAAAGATAATAATAAATATGCATGGGGTTATGTTGAGTTATATTTGTGCTTACTTGTTTGTATGATGAAGTGGATACTAAGCATATCACAACCTCGGAATATTTTTTTAAGTATATTTGTTTTATTATATGTGTGGTTGCTATGTATTGATTAATAGTTTGATTGCCCTCCCTCACCTCCTCCCTTCCCCTCCTCCCCCAAAACCAATGAACCATAATGCAGTTTATTAGAAAAGAAATAAGTAGACATGCATTGCATCATTTAATCATATTTTTTTTTTCTAAAGGATTGCTACTCCTACATGAGTGATTGGGTGGATTGCCAACAAACAACGCAATCCTGCTGCAAGCATGAGGAACTAAATCGTTTAGGGAATATAACCTTATAGAGGAGCTATGCCTAATCAATTGCTATGAACGGATGCCTAGGGACTAGTAGTAGAGGTCATAGAGACTTATAAGGCACTTTCCATACCTTTGCCACAGAGAGTATAAATCCATTCTATATATAGTTTTTGGATGACTATACAAACTTGTTTGTTTCACGTGTTTGATGCATAAGCATAGCATACGCTTGAACTAACAAACTTGTATGTTATAATTATTTGGTGCGAATCAAAGGGAATATCTCACTATGTTGGATGAAGCTTATCCCTGACCGAACCTACCCCCCTTCCTCCCCTACCTACCCACCCACAACACACACCACACACACACCAAATATTTTGCTTTCACAAGTAAATTGAAAGCTGGGATTGGGATAAGATCCGAGCACAGAGCGTACTAAAGATCAAGCCAAGTTAGTTAAAGAAGTCCAAAGCTAATAGGCTAAACCTAGATAAGGGGAAAATTTAAACTTAATTTTCTCTTAAACTTTCTCTTCCCTTAGTAATTTCTTTGTAGTTAAAAGATAGTCTTAAGTTTACCCTGTCATGTTGTTTGGTAGTGTCATGTCCCAAATTAGGATTCATGATGTACCCATCTTAGCTATGCATAATACTTAAGTATTAAACACAAGGCTATCTAAAATGATAACATTTATTATGTCCTTTGCTAATCAATTTTAACTTTTAAAACCATATGTTTAGATTTTTGAAAACAATTGAGTAAACAATGAAAAATAAACTTTTACTATTAATTATAAAAAAACTACTGTTATGAGTAGATCATCATACATATTTGTATGTACTATCAATCTTTGGTACCTCAAAAATATTGAGTATCTTGTCTCTCAAAACATAAAATTTAAGTTAATATATTAATGTCGAGCCTGAATTTTGAAAATCATCCGGTTCATTTCTTTTAACCCGATTCACACTAAACCCTAACCCATTTAACATGAAATCCTCGACTAGGGATTAAAAGAAATTTAATTTTGAAAATATTTTGGAGTTGCCAACCGATAAAAATCGGAAAAAAATGAAAAGTTAAGATTAATGGGTCGGTTAATCCTAACTTAGCTACTAGTCTGCGGAAATTTGATTTTAAAACCAAACTTTAAAAAAAATACCATATCTAAGTCCGGGGGCTAACCTATTAAAACCTAAGTGGTTACCATTTAAGTTTAAAATTTAGAATTTCCTTTTCTAAAAACTTGCAAAAAGAATATAAAAATAATAACAATATTTATAAGTCAGAAATCATTTTTAATAATTTTTCTATTTAATTTTTAGAAAACTTATAATATTTACAAAGAAAAGCAAAACATTCAAAAATTATATATATAAAAAAAACTTATAATTACATCCAGAAATAATCGCAAAAGTTAAATATTTATAAAGAAAAATTAATTAATAAGAAATAATATATCAAATCCATTTTTATCATATTTAAATTTTTTAGAAAAAAAAAAACAAACTAATACTATTTAAACTTATAATATCTAATTAACTAAATAATAAAAATAATAAATAATTTTATATTTTTTAATGTCGCCCCGAAGGTGCCTACGTACTCGCTAATCGAGATCAGACAAAACGTAGTTCTCTTTTTAAAAATTTTAAATTTGTTGGTTATTTCTAATTTTTAAGAAAACTTTTTTCCTTAAAATTCTATAAATTCTGAATTTTTTGAAAAAAAAAAATTAATTCTGATCCCTAAGATAAAAAAAAAAAACTTTATTTTATTATTTTATAAAAATAGAATTTTTCTAAGTCTTTTTATTAATTTTGAAAACAATTCTTTTTTTTTTATCAAAACAAACATACACATATTAATCTACTAATAATAAATATCAAAACATACATACACATATTAACATATTTTTCAAGAATATCTAAACACACATATACTTATTAACATATTTTTCAAAGAAAAATATCTAAACACACATATATGAAATATTAAAAAAATATCAAAGCATGCATGCACATACATATATATAAAAAAATGTTCAATGAATATCAAATTTGCTGAAAAAAAATAAAATATTTTTTCTGATTTTAGAAATTTTCTGGAATTTTTGGGATTTTTCTGGATTTTTTAATAAATTTTTTATAATTTACGTAATTAAAAAACAATATTTATAAAATAAATAAATTACGGACTAACCTGGACCGTTGGATTAACTCGGATGAAATCTGGATCGTTGATCGCGTTGATTGAATCAGGAACGTCCGATCGGATTGACTGAATCTGGGACGTTGATCCTACGATTTGATCACAGCCGTTAGATCTGAAGATTGAACGCAGACCGTCAGATCTGTGGAGCAGACTTGGATCCGGGTTGGAGTCGGATCGGATCTCGGATCGGATCCTCCCAGTCTGGTGAAGAAGATGATGGCGTCCTTTTTCGAGGCGGATTCCGACGGCTGTGGTGGTGCTCGACCTCCGAATCCTTGTCAGCCCGAAGTTTCTTGCAGCAGTGGATCTCGTAGAGGTGGTGGTTTGCGCCCAGATCGGCCGTAGGTGGTGGTTCGGCGATGACCCGACGGCGGTGCACAGTGAAAAATTCCCAAAAATTTACAGAACCAAAAATTGTAAATTCGAACAATTCCAAACACTCTAATCAATCAAAAACACTTCCTAATGATCTTAACACTCTTTAATTGGATCGAAATCCTCTCAATCACTTCGAATTTACGATTTTTGCAATTCGAACACTTTCCCTCGTATTTTCAGATCTCGATCTCCTAATGTGTATTTCTCAAATTGCAATGTGCTTTTGGCTTGTGTGGTTCCTATTTATAGAGTTCGAATCATTTGTCGTTTTGAAGCTTTATGATTATTCAATTTTTCGAATCATGAATTATTCGTATTTTTTCAAATAAGAACAATTCAAAATTAGAACTCGATTCGTGATTGATTGTTTAAATTGATCACAAATCTTGTGTTTATAGATCATGACTAATCGATTAAGTGTATTTAATTTGATCAATTGATACAATTCGGCCAATTTTGAAATTTGAAGAAACATGCTCATTCCAATTTTTTTCTCAATTTTCATGCCTTAATTAAGATGCCTTTTGGAATGAAAAAATACATGAATTATGTACAGATGTGATGTATCACATGCCTAGTTTGTGTCTGTACACTTAATTTCGAAAAAACACAAAGATTCATTGATCAAATGGTGTCTCAAAGTGGATGAACCGATGTGTCTTTTGGGAAAAAAATGAACAAAAAAGGAGGCAAAATCTGCCTTAGGCTAGGATCGAACTCGGGTCTCCTTGCTCCTGTGTCCATGGTCTAAACCGTTAGGCCGTTGGCCTGTGCCTTTGTCATGTAGCTAAACCACTAATATTTAAGGCTATATGTTATATCGAGCTCAAATAATTTTATATTTTTTTAATTTTTTCCTACATATATTTTATTTACATTACTATTATTCATTTAATTATTTTATTATGCTTATTTTATTCCTCTATTTTTTTTTTTCTATTTTCTATATTCTCTCTTTTTATTATACTATTATTATATTATTATTTATTATTATTATTATTATATTATATTATTGAACTCAACATGACATTTATTTATTGTAAACTTAAGCCTATTTTTTAATTGGGCAAAAATTGGGTGTCTACAATTAAATTACAGACTGTAGGCTTACAACTAAGCCTTTAACAAAATTACAAGTTTGGAAAGTAAAAACTAAGTCTTAAACAATATATAACTTCATATGTCCATGGTTCTTAATCATCCCACTCATCAAGAAATTCCGCAAAATCCGTACCATATCCTATGTGATAATAAGAATCATCATTGTAATTATCAACACTTGTAAAAGAAAAATAAGCTCAAGCTCAGTACAATAGTAATACAATCATAAACAAGATGAACACACACACTTAATCTAATGCAATGTAACAATCAATAAATTATATCTTCAATTTTTAAGTGTAACAAAACAAAATGGAGCATTCATACTGCGAACAACACACCATTGAGAATTTAGGGGTTTTGAGTTGTAGCAACTGCTCAATGAATTAATATAAGCAGCCCAAATACCTATATCTCCTATAGGAACTTCTAAAATAAAGCATCATTTAGGGTTTACAGCCGTTATGCATTTTCACTTGTCTTAATTCATAATATCATTTAGTTCAATAGGTCTCATAAACATTGTAACGCCTTAAAATAAGGCATTACAACTCGCCACGTGTTCTCTCTTGAATAGGACACGCTAAGGCTCTAATATCCACAAATTTTCAAATATCACCTGTAAACACACATAAGGTATCTCATAAGGTACTCAACACAACCTGTATAACTTGGAATACAGCTTCTGAACAAACTTCTAATTTATAATAATCATACAAGTTGTCAATACTAGGCCAACTAAACCAAACCACCAATTCATAATGAAAACCTTCTTTACAACCTAGAACTTCCTACAACAAAAATCCTAAAGCTTTCACATAAAACATAAAACATAAACAAATAATTTCCAAGTCTTCAATATATCTAAACACTTCTCTCCTTCCATGAACCTGTAAACTGCAAATCTAACTCTTAACTGGGTAGTCAGGTCTACTATCGCCGTCCCTCTTATCAAAGATCAAATCATAACCTGAAAGATTATATACAATGTCTTCATCACCTACACCTGAAATTTTAAAAAGTGAGCTGCGAAGTCCAGTGCGATAACTCCAATCCTTAAAGCAAATGCAAATGCACACGAACAGGTGAAACCCCAGTTTTTCTAGTAATCAAATAACCTTCAGAAACCTAAAAACGAAACCCTAAACCGGATTAGTTCAAGCCTTATGAGAGAAACTTAGAAACCCTAGATCCGGCTTTCCTTCGGTTTCATATCAAAAGAACTTTTATAAAATAATTTAATGTGAAATATTGTTTTAAGGTATATTTCAAACCATAGAAAGTTTTGATTTCGAAAAATTTTCTATTCCAGCATTTCCGAGCCCCATTACAGAAAAGCGAGCCCGGGATTAGAAACTCAAAAAAATATTCTGGAATACTCTTTAGAACCGAAATTTTATAATGATTTCGAAAATATAAGTTTTATAATTTTTCGGGTTATAAAAATTACAGTTATAGCCTTTTTCCTGTATTTTACTATCGGTAAAGTAGATGTCTTGTCTACTATTTATCACTATTCACAAGTACAACCTACAACACACACACACTACCCATACCCTAGTCTTACATCCTTACAACTACTCATTATATTTCTTTCCAAGAAATTTTTGTTTCTTACTAAATTAATATTTAATACATTATTACATAAATTACAATTTCAATCCATATGGTGGGCACACCCCCCCTCATTTTCCCCCTCAATTTGTTTATTTCTTCTTTTATAATACAAAACAAACCCTAATTCACTTAATATATGTAATCCTTTAAATTTCTCTCTCTTCCATTTCATTTCATTTGTTCAAAAATTTGCAAAACCTCTCTTCTTCTTCCCTCTCTTGCCATGACACCCCCACCATCACACACACACACACATCATGCTCATTTCTTCATTTCTTCACCAAATCCTTCTTTAGGTGATGATTCTTAAACTTTATTACTACTTAATCTTGTAATTGCAAGATTATTCATGTGTGTTTTCACTTTAAATCCCATGAGCAAGTGTTAGGGATAAGAAAATGCTAATACATAAATATCAAGCCATCACGAGAGTAGATCTTGTGTGTGATGAGCTTTTATTGAGATATTATCATGTTCATGCATATAAAAAGTGGAGATCTTGCATGAAAAATATATGTTCATACTCTTAAACTCCTTTTCATGCATTATAAGTAGTAGATCTAGCACTTAGACACTCATATATACTTGACATTCATGTTCATATAGATATCTTGTGTTTTCATGCATTAATGCTCATAAAGATTTAAGTCTTATGTATATAAATGTGATAGTTGGTAGATCTTTATGTAGATAAGACAAGAAACTTAAAAAGAAAAGGTTTTGTTAGAAATGTTTAAAAGAAAATTCGTATGATTTCAAAGCCCTCTTTTAAAAACCCTTGTATCAACTTTGAAACTCATGTTTTATGTGAAAAATGAAGGTATAAGTAATAGATATCATTAAGTAGTGATTTTATAAGTTGAAATGAGTTTGGATGAGATTAATGTGTAGAACAAGAAGTAGATTTAAGATGGAGAATTTTGAGTTAGTAGTCAACTTGTAAAATTCGTAACTTTGGATGATGCCAATGTAAACACCTATATTCCAAGCTCAAAATAAATGTTTTAATGTGTAATGAAGTCCTTAGGTAGTATATATAATAAAGTCTTAAATTTTAATGCATTACATAAGTTTTCCTAAAGGAATCATTTAAAAAGTGGATTCTAAAATTCGGATTTGAGTAAATCCTATGAAAACATATTTGCAAAGTGTAAAATGCAAATTTTTATGTAGAAATGAAAGCCTTAAGTTATTATATATGATGAAGACTCACTTTTAATTAAGATACTAGCAATTCTTAAAATGAAATCCAAAAACACTAGTGTGATGTCATAAATTAGAAAATCGGATTTTCAAGAAGAAGTTATTATTGAGTCTTGCAAAATTAAGGAGTTTTGAAAGTTTCTTTTACCAAAAATCATCAAGATCATGCACACATTGAACTCATCATATATCATCCATGATAGAAAATCATCATACTTCATATATACTTGAATCATCAACTAGATACATTTCAAACAAATACAAAATTCTTTTTTCGGAAATAGGAATGGTTACTGATCAGATATGATCCCTCTGTTCCGTGACCTAAATGTTTTCAAAACTTGGAAATAATATTAGAATTAGGTAGATCTTTTGAAGTAGATAGAAATCGATATAAAATTTGCGAAATTCCGAGTTAAAATGACCAAGTTATGGCCGTTTAAGTTGGAACTTCCGCAAATAGCGAGAGTCACGATTTTTATTAGTTTTGATACATAGTTTAGATTAGTTAAGTGATGAAGTACTCATTAGGGTATTCTCCTTTGGTAGGTGATCCCAAAACCGACGAATCCTTACCACCCGATTACTACTATTAAAAGACTGGCATACCTTAGCCGAGTGAGTATAACTTCCAATTTCAATTATTGCTTGTGATTGTAATGATAGTTGCACTAGTTACTTAGCAAAGAAAAAATGAATATGCATGATGGGGTTGAATAGGAGTCATATATGTCTGTTGTTGTTATGTGAAGTTGAGTTTAAAGAATATCAAAACCGGGTGATAAACCATTTCTTGTATAGATAAGCTAGATTGATTGTCTGCAAATATTGATTGATCACTTATAAGAATTGGTATAATTGATTATTCGGAATGGAAAATGAAATTGAACGCATTCATAACACGATGGGGATGGAGCATTAGCATTTGTTGGTTTCGTGATCCATAAAATGAATATAAGTTGGTTAATCATGATCCATAAAACAAATATAAGTTGGTTAATCGTGATCCATAAAACAAATATATGAGTTGGTTGACTGTGAGCCTAAACGGTGTCGTACCGCAAGATTCGTAATCTACTAACCCGAGATGGAGGGCGCAAGTCCATCCATATAGATTTCCGGCTAGTCATATGTTTGCTGAATTCATGTGTTTGGTGCATATCATTTGCCTGATTAATCACTTGATTGAATGATGTGTCATAATTTGATATGAAAAGTTTTCACTCACTAAGCTAGTATAGCTTACGCCCCTATAGTTTTTATTTGTTGCAGCATGAGTTTATTTGGCTTAGACTAAGGCCGGCTACAGCTCAGGTACAGGAGCTAGGCGTTTCCTATAGAAGTTGTAATCAATTTGTTTAAACTTCCACAGGAAACCAAAAACTCTGGATGACTATAATGGACCTTTAAATATTCTTTTACAGGGAATGCCCCTTAACTTTGTAACTTTTGTTTATGCTTTGATTTATTTTGAATGTCGCATTAAACTTCTTAACTCCATTGAATAGAGTATTCTATTGTCGTAAAGGGACACCTTACATCTATACAAGACTCCCGAAAGACTTGGCTAGTGATTCGAGAGTTTTATATAGTATGTGGTGACTGTTACGTTTAGGATACCCCTATGGGGGCATGACAACAGGTATAATATCAAATGCACTTAGTCTAATGCAAGCAATCAATTTGTTATCTTTTCATAGTCAACAAATCAACACAGTTCAGAACTATGTATACTCTAGTCCCGAACTCGAAGTAACTCAGATTCCTCTTTATAAACAACTAACTCTTTGAAAATAAGGTAATTTTATACATATATGGATGAGTGGGTACTCCCCAAACATCTCCGTTTCCTCTTAAGTCTATCGGAATCATCTCTATGCACGAGTCCACTCGGGACAACCTCATACATAGATCATCAGGTGCCTCACCAGTATCACTATCTGTCAGGTCTTTACTGGTCAAAGCCAAACACAACCAAGCAGATAATTATAAACCGAATAAAATTAAGTTCATTATAAAGTTCTATCCCTACAACCAATCAAGCAATACTAATCTTACAAGCAAAAACAATAAGCAGGGATTGGTCGTACCTGGAATCGCTTCAACTCCAATCTCACCAACAGAACTTCTATCAAAAGGAATTCCTAATCTTACAAGAATTCCTGATCCACAACATATCTCAATCAATTTCGATTTCATGCACATGATAAAATCATAAACCTGAATTCCATAAATTTTACTCCTAATCACAGATTTATAAAAAAAACACATCTGTTCTTTTGTTCACAATTCAGTAAAATCTTCAAACACATCTTTCATCAAAATTCTTAGTTATCTCCACAGTTCCTTCAATATAGATTCTCAATTAATAAAACAATTACTAGAAAAGACTATAATTTTAGAACCACAAAGGTTTGTTTTAGATCCACACTTACCTAGACGTGCAGATCTCGCTTGAACAAACCTTAATTCAAACAAATAATAAACTACTATCATAATCCTATAATTTGCCAATATTGAGAAATTACAAATTCTAAGATAGATCTTATCTTTAATTGATCCTAGATTTATTAGATTTCAAGAAAAACAGATCTTGAATCAGAATAGGGTTCTTCCTTGAAAGCTCCTTCAAAAACCACAAACAGAATCCTAAGAAAGATGTAGATTTCTTGAATCCTTGAAAATCATGATTAGGTCTTCTTACTTGAACCAAAATCTTGATCTCCTCTTGATGAAAAACTCACAATAGATCTTTTTAGAGGTTTCTAGATTTAGAAAAGAGGAATAGGGTAAAATAAATAAATTGTTGCGACTCTTCAATTTCCATAATAGTACTTTGGAAACAAAAAGACAAGAAATCCTTCAATTCTTGTAACAGCATAAGAAACGAAAAGACACGAAACCCTTCAATTCTTGTAACAACACAGAAACGAAAAGACACCTCATGTATTATATGCCTGCCATATAATACACATAAATAAAACTTATAAAGATGACCATAAAACCCTCTTATTTTTCAACATATACAACTTTTTCCGTTTATTATAATTTATTAAAGATTTACTATTTTAAAGACTTGTTGACCATCATCAATGTGAGGGATGATTATTATATATCTTATTTATTACGAATGACCAAAACTTCCCTCTCCTTAATTAACAAATGATATTCCTTTGCCCTTCTTTATAAATATTTTCTGTATAAATAAACATGAACTAAATCATATTACTTCTCACTAATTGTAAGTAAATGTTATCTAGATACCATTTATCCTATTAGCTATCCACTAAGCCACTAATAATTATATTTAACAAAGATAGGGTGGCTTGAGCGCTGAACTACCATGCTAGCATCACCTAACAAGGTTATCGCTTCTTGGATTGAATTAAATGACACAAGCACAATCAAAACAATCATTTATTGGGACATCTTTAAGTTTAATTCATTAGGAATGCATAACCTAAATGAGCAAAAAGCAAGTTACTGTACCTAGTTGAACTAATGTATTTTGCAAAAGATTAGAGGATAGAAAAAAAATCAAATAGAGGAATCTGTTCTAAGAAAATCACTTCATATAATTTCAAATATTAATTAATGCATTCATAAATAAATGTTAAGTCCGCATTCAATTATTCAACTTAGGTAATATTTTATGCCAATAGTATTAGTATTTGTATATATGTATATTTATTCCTTATTATTATTTATTATATATAATATATATATATATGAGTCAGGGGATCTATCTCGGTTGTGATCATGGCTATGATTGATATCACGGGCACCATCACGCCAATGATTAAGGGCATTTAAATTTTTGAAAAGACATAAAGGAGATCATATCCAACATCATGGCCATGATTCAAGCTGTGCCTTAGATTGTAGCCATGGTTTGGGGCACCATCACTCCTTGCAGTATAGCTATGATCGAATCATGTTTTAAATAGTGGCTCAGATCACGACCGTGATTGATTGTAAAATTTATGCTAAGAGGATCACAGTTTTGATCATGTCCATGATCTAACAAAACAAACTTTCTGATGATATAATGCCCTTCATCACACTCGTGATGAACAGGGTATTACCTTGCTCGTAATTTTTGAAATTTTACATAATTTAACTAATTATTATGATATCTTTAACAATAGAAACATCACAACATCAATATATAATCTTAATATCAAGTTTCAATAAGTACATATACCTACTACACATTCATATACACATCTTTAGTTTCTTCAAGCAAATGAAGTTTATCATATATATGCATCAATGCTAAACCATCAACTTTGCTACTAAACCTTTGCTTATCTAACACCAATAACTATATATTCATTTATTGTTTAACATGTAAGTAAATAAACTTACCTATCTTACTAAATAAACATGACAATCTCTTCTGCTCTTCTCTTCTAAGTTATAGAAGCCTACGTAAGCCTAAACTCAACCTAGTTCTTCATTCTAATCTTCAAACTCATCTACGAGTTCATGGAAATAGAAATTGATTTTGTGGAAGAACTAAGTAAATAAATGAATGGAATAAATAAATAACACTTACCTAAATTGGTCTTGAATTGAATGTGGGACTTGTAGAGGATTTTTGGGTATTTTTAGAAGAAAAAAAATTGATGAAGATGATGGAGCTTCTCTCTGTAGAAATGGCGCCAGCTTTAGGGTAATTTAGGGTATTATTTTTGTAAATTTTACTTGGATAATTATCCACAAAAATATCTTTGGCTTTTGCCCTATTTGTAATTATCTATTTTGATGAAATAATTGAGTACGTGAGGGTTCATGGTAAAGCAAAAGTTATGGGCTCTTGGGCTTGTGTTTGAATAATGAGGCTTAGGTTTACCTAATGACTTGGGCTTCTATGAACCGTAGAATTTAAGAATCAAGAAGATACAATTGGCATAAGGGTTTAGCTAATTTGAACTAGAAATTTACTTAAGTAAAAAGATTTCTTGAAAGGAATTGTGATGCAATTTCTTATGGATCTAGGAACTAAGATTTAGGAGTTTAGAAATTTAAGTTCAATTAAAAATAATTTTGAAGTAGGATGGATAAGTAGACATTTGAGATGAATAACTTGATTGTTAAATTTCTATTATCAATTTAATGCTTCTACAAATTTTATTGTACTCACATATACTTAGTCACTTACTAATATTTATAGAGTTCCATTAAATAAACTATTTGTAGTCAATTTCTATACTAATTAACTAATTATATCTAACTAGCTAAGTATATAAAGTTTGGGATGTTTTAGGTAAGGTATTAGATTCCCTACGATCCTTGTGATCTATGGAAATATCAGTAACTAAACTCTTTTCTCAATAAATCTATATATGTTTAACACAATGAAAGAATAATAAAGTAGAGTTTTATAAACTCTAACTTGTAAGGCAGTCCTCATGTTATGTGTACATAAGTGACATGATGACTTTAGGACAAATCTACTAGGCCCCTTATTAGGTCATTACACTTATAGCCCTAACTTCTATTTTAAGGATTTATAGGTATATAATACTAATACCATTAAGCCAAACCCAAGAGACCTCTTCTGAGAATAACATCTATATCATGGAAGACCCAACATATTACGATTATCACATTACCTTATAGTAAAGGACCTTTCTTAGCACGTGTTGCTTATCTAAATTATAATTTTCTTAAAATATTATTACTTTTATTGCCAAATAGTGCAATAATCTCTATGACAAGCATTGATAAGCCCAAACAAGCCTTGATAACCACAATTACTGTGTTTTATATATCGTCTTAGAATGTGATGTCTATCTTAAATATATTCACATCTATTGTTATTTTTTGTTGTCAAGTAGTGGAGTAGTATCCTTCATAAGTGTACTACACTAAGCTTAGGGAAATCTTGCTCTTTTATTGCCAGTATGATTGCCTTATGGTAATGTAATCTATTTAGCACATTACACTAATCACAAATAAATTTCCTTTCCGTTGTTTTTCTTCTCTCTCTTCTTCTTTTTGTTTTTATTTTATTAAGCTCGGGGAACCCATGGCATTGCAATTATAAATTGCATCGTAGTTGAAAACTTGTCCTTAGCATATAGTGCTTTTCTTAGTAAATATCCACATTGCCATATGATATTGTTAAGTAGTAAAAAATATGTTGACAGTTACTACAATATTGTGATGAACCATGCTATTGCTTGACTTGGTGCTTATTATATTTATTTTACGAATAGCTAAGTATGTAATGACTTGTTGGTTGAAAGACTTTTAAAACTAGTTTTAAAATGCCTACTATAGTCTTCGATTAAAATATATATTGTATGCGACGTTTACTTTATCAATATTTTTCTTATGAATTTTCGTACAATGCGCATTTATTTTCCCAATATTTCTGTTGATACTATGAATATCATGTGGTCATAATTAATCATAATTTCTATAAATATTCTTTGTTTCTCATTATCTGTCATAAGTGCTTGTAGCTGTAAGATTACTTATTCTGTTTTTTAATCTCTCTTTAAATCATTTTTTTCTGTAATTTAATGGTCACTCCATCTCTTATTCTAACTCGACGTTATTTATGTAAAGCTTATAAATACATGCCACACATAAATACTACACATCAAATTATTTAATATTTGCATTATGTGTGGGTATGGGCAATGATAGGCTATAAATAAGTCAAATCGTGCTTATAAGGATTTATACTCAACTTGTTTAAATATTATCAAGCTCAAGCAAACTTTTTATTAAACTCGAAATTCAAGTTTGAATTTAACTAGTTTAGCTAAACAAACTATATTTCAAGCTCAAGTAATTTAGTTAAATAAGTTTCCTTTCAAACTTCAACTCAACTTGTTGACAAATCAAGGTCCAGCTGAGCTAAGCTTTTATGATCCTAACTAAGTTTTTACTAAATTTGAAATTTAAATAAGCTTATCAATAAGTAAGCTCATCAACTTAAATTAAAAATCAAATTAATCTATTCAAAAAATAAATTTATTTAAGCTTGATTACGGTTGATGAGCTCTAGCTCGAGCTGAGTTACTTTTATAGCCCTACTTAATAGGCTGTACCCAATTACTTAGACCATTTATTAGAATTGCTTGACACAAGTATCTAGGTCAAGCAGCTCCATTTAACAAATATAGTAATGTTTTTAATACAAAAACTAATGTCAAAGTTACTTAATTAAATAACTCAAAAATGAGTTTCTTAACCCATTAAAGCAAAAAATTATTAAAAAATTATAAAAATATTAAACAACTCTCTTGAAGTAATTTATTGATAAATTATAGAATTGTTTAACAATAAGTGTTGCATAAATTGGTGATTTGCTATTTTAAGCAATTTTATATGTAACTCAATGAAAAGGAATGATGGAAAGTTAAATAAAAGTACATAAAAATTGGATGGTTATATCCTCTGAACTTGTATGGCTATCATTCTTCCGCATGGAAATTAAGCAGAACCTCCACGACGAGCTAACCATACGTTCATTTCTTCATCAATGTCACAAATTCTACTTGGTTTTCAACATCTCCACGATAAACACTTACAAGACGAACTAAGCAAAACCACAACACCCCTGCACTTGATAACTAGTTTCACGTTACCACCGCTGCTTCAACTTTCATGGTGGTGTTAAACTTCCAACCCCTCCACTCTCCTCCACTCCTCCACCACGCTCCGCGAAGGAGCGTCGCTTTCACTGGCATCCGATGTGGGATAGCGGAACCTTCTGGAGTGCCGGCACCAATGGGGCAGAAAACCAAGTATAACGATGGTTTTTTTGAGAAAGCATTCATGACACTTTTTGCCCGAAAAATGGAGAAGTATGCGGCGAAAGTGAAGGGACAGAACGGAGAGGAAGAGGAGGAGGAGCAGAAGAAAGGATGGTTTCAGCATGATTATGAGAGTTTTGTGGATGTTTCCAAGAGAGTGATGCAGGGGAGGTCTAGGATTCAGCAGCAGGAGGTGGTCAGAGAAGTTTTGTTGTCTATGCTTCCTCCTGGTGCACCTGCTCAGGTGGGTAAGTGCTTAATCCTTTTCTTTTATTGGTCCAATTTTCTTATGTGATTGGCAAGGATTTACAAATTTTAGGTAATGTGATATGTATTTTGGTGATTGCAAATGCTATTCTAACATCTATTAGTCTAGTATACAAGTTAATTGTCTCTATTAATGTACCTAGCACACATACGAGGGAAGAACATCCTATGTTGCTCTTTTTCTACTTCTATCTAGGGATGGGTGTGAAAGTGTTTGTTTTAGTATGTCTTCGAGAATCTGCATAATAATATGACGCGAATCAATTGGGATTGTCGGTAGTTAGATCTTCTCTGTTTTCATTCATCAATTTTTATTAATTTAATCAACTGGAATTCTGCCACGCGTGATGAATTGCCGAGATTACAAGTAAAAGATGATGCCATAATGATAACGCAATGTAAATAAATAATCTAGATAATTTCGACCATCAATTTGGAAATTGATGGAAACTGAGAGTATGAAAGTACAGAAATCTGTTTCCGGGATTATTTTCTTGTCTTTGGTTTTAGCTATATAGTAATGTGATGCATATTGTTTGTTGATTGTACTGCAGTTTAGGAAGTTGTTTCCACCTACAAAGTGGGCTGCTGAATTTAATGCTGCTCTTACAGTTCCTTTCTTCCACTGGTTAGTTGGGCCTTCTGAGGTAAATGTGGAAAACGATCCAAGAATATTTTGTTTTCCTCATGTTTATTATGCAAGTGTGTCAAAAATTTAATCTAATTGTGAGATTAAATTAAGATGAGACATCTAATAATCCTCTGCAGAAGCTTCTTGGTCGATGATTGCTGTGTCTTGTTCTGTTCAAGCATTACAATGATTTTAACTATTGTGCCATAAACAGGTTGTTGAAGTAGAAGATGGAGTAAAGCAAAAAGTGGAGTTCATATCAAGAAGTGCAGGTCTAGTCTTGCCTTTAACCCCCTTGTCTACCATTTAATCTTTCTGGTGAAATTCGCTCATATTATTCATATTTTATTTGCTTGTTTTAGAAGACTGATCATATAAGTTGCTTTGGTTAGTGTAATCATTGATATATGACAAGAATCAGAGTTCAAACAATTTGAACTTCACTATCAGCATCAGTTTTGAATAGTTCAAAGAGCTAGCAAGAATAACACAGTTGCTTGAGTGAAAGAAGCAGCACACAATTCCTTACAAGATGTATTCTTCTATCGTAACAAGTAGATCATTCAAATGGCATCTTTAACAATGAAAAATTTTATTCTAGCTTGGTAATTTGATTCCTCATTTCTGATACTTTGTGTATTGTGATCCCTTCTACCATAGGTATTTGGAGAACAGTGGTTGTGTTGGAATGTGCGTAAACATGTGCAAGATACCTACACAAGATTTCTTCACCAACGAATTCGGGCTACCGCTTACCATGATACCAAGTATTTCTTCTGTTTCTAATACTGTTCTCCTTATCTATGTTTTTCCCATATATATGCTTGATATTTGGGAAGATAATGAATCGGCCATATCAAACAAGGCATAAGAAATTGAAAGCCAAACTGTCCCTCCCATATTAGAATCTGTTATTTATGTCCAATGTTCTTGCATATCTTTAAGACCATTTTGTGATTTTTAAGATTCTTGCGTTTTGAATGACATGTCAATATGGAATTTTGCACTAGATTTTGAAGATATGAGCTGCGAAATGGTATATGGTCAAGTTCCTCCATCATTTGAAGAGGATCCAGTTTCTAAGCAACCTTGCTTTGCAGAAATTTGTAAGTATAGTGAATCCATAGAATTCAATCAACACCAAATCACATTTTCCACCTTCTAACTGAGAAAATCCTTGCAGGTTCAATGGCAAACCCTAACTCTAGCATCTGCCACAAACTACAAGCTTGAAAGGTCCCCTTCATGGTCAATCTCCTTATGCATTATTGGAGGAGGACTATTTTACAGGAATTTAGCCTCAGCCACTTCTAGTCTCTGGAAGTTACATACCTGTGTGATGTTATAAATAACATTTAGTCTCAAATAAATGGTCTTAGTCATTTTGCCATTTTATGTCATTCTGTACATAAGATCCATATTACATATTCTTATCCACATAATTATGGTAATTTTCGACAGATTCATCAATAAAATACTTTGTAAATGCCGCCTTGTGTTTTTGCCACCCAGTGTGGGGTTGTTGAATTTGCTCCTGAAGTTGCCTCCTTGGATTTATGGCATCGTAAATCAATTTCATGTGCAATTACAATCTAGACAAATCAATTAATAATAATCTGCAACACAAGTCACAAAATGATTATCGTAACTATGAAAGGATGCTACTACATCAAGCCAGTCTTCTATTTAATGGGTCAACCATTATGGTTTTAAAGATAGACACACTAAGTGCCTCTTATAGTAATGGGCTATCAAAGGTTTCCATGTATTGTATGTTCATTCCGTTTATACATTATTATTATTATTTTTTTTTTTCCAATGGCAACTGGACAGAAGGGATTCGAGGGGGAGATGTCACAGCCGTAAAACCATTGGCTCCATTTATACATTATTAATTACATGTTTTTCATATATTTTGAAAGCAAACTTTGCGTTGAAGTTGAAGTAAAGGATTAAGTATATAACATGAGTATAGGGAAAAAATAAAAACAAATGGAGGCACATTAAATATGGGTGGGAATGATGTCGTGTTAACAAACAGGGAAAAGAAGTTATATAAACCTTCAAGATGAAGAACAACATGGGGGTGGTGGCGCAGTTGGCTAGCGCGTAGGTCTCATAGCTTCCGAGTTATCCTGAGGTCGAGAGTTCGAGCCTCTCTCACCCCATGATTTTTTCCTTTCGGACTCTTTCTTACGATAACAAGAAAGGGAGGGTTGCCCAATGCCCACATTATGTGCATCGTTTATTTTGCGAAATTAAATTCATGTTTCTCTCAGCATCATTAAACACCTCGCTGGTCTTCCTTATTCTAATTTCTTAAAACATTGTTATTACATTTATTTTTCTTTTTCTTTTATTTTTTGAACTTTTTCAATTTTAATAATAATAATAATGAAGTCATTAGGATTTTCCATAAAACATTAATAGTCAAGTTGTCACGACCCAACGGATATCCTAAACATGATAGCCCATCGTACATAATATTAAAACTTGAGAATGGCTACTTTAATCACTCGAAAGCTTTCATATCAGTACAAGAAGTACGTTCACAACAAAGGGAGACCGGTGGAGTTATACATTTTAAGATAATGACAACGGAACATATAAAATAACACTAATATGATTCATTAAAATATAAGGTTCTACAACTTCTACGAGCATTCCCTTGATAATCTCCATAACAATATAGTTTAATATGATGATTATCTAAAACTAGAAGATTTTAGAAGAAATCTAATCTAAGACTTCAAAACAAAATTCTTCCAAAAGCTTCCCAAAACATAGATTATATCCGGATGATTAAGGTGGTCTCGGGTACAAAACAGAGATCCTACAATATCAAAAATCTATTAGGGAATAAGCATACTAGCGTAGTGTGATATCCCTTATGTAAAAGTACTCGAAACAAGTACTCAACCAATTCAATAAATAAGCATATGAAATGCAACAACCATATGATCAAACAATACATATGACTATCCGGTTTTGTATGAATGATAGATTTACCTCTCTATCGGTGGTTAGGGAATGATTTGATTTGGGCTCCGATCGACTTCCTTAAAATTTTGTGTGCATCTTGGGGTTTCAACAAACCATAATACTAGTCTCCGGGCTTTTCTTACCTAAAGCGATCGATCCGGCTCGGCTGCAACTTGAGATCATATTCCCCGAACGTCCTAATTCCTCAAGATGTAGCTAGGCAGCTTACCTTTTCGATCCCATGCTTTGGAGTAGTGAAATGACATTCTAAGTGACATGCATGAGCAATTTAGTTTATAGAGATTCCAAACTGACATTAATTCATTTAAAGCGATAAGTTAATATGTGCACACATAGCAATATATATAGAAACAATTATAACAATCAACAAATCGGGCTCCGATATACTTATCGTTCATTGATCACACATAAAAATTCACATACATAACTCCCATGCTAACCCACATTCATATCAATTTTTATCTTTTCCTAACATCTAGTGCTCTATTCTACAAGTACATGCTCGAATACATAAAATATAAAGGAAACTCACTCGTCCATAGCGATCTTCTATCAATCGAAGTAATCCTTGGGGAAGAGAAGATCTTGGTCCTCGCCACCTAAACAAAAGAAATACCCGAAATGAGTATTTCATCAAAGACCTACTTAAATTTTCTAACTCTATCTTATTAGGTTCATCGAAATTCGCAAGAATGGAAATTTCAATTTAAAATGGTCATAACTTGCTCATTTTAACTCAGAATTTCGTATATTATATACCGTTTTCTACCTACTCGAAAAGATCTATCTATTTATAAGATTATTTTTTATCAAAAGAAGTCATTTGGTTCAAGGAACAGTGACATACATAATCATCATGAAAATTCCAGATTTCAAAACTCAAGTTTTCAAACTTTTCTTCATCCAAAAATCCTTGTACCAAATTATAGATATTAATATAGTTGGAAAACCTTTTGAACATGTATATATTGACTCATATCATAAGCATGAATTTAGTGAAGTTGTCCTAACAATGATTTTTGTAAAATAAGGTGTTATAAAAGTTGGAATAGTAATGCTTTGAAAATTCTTATTTTAGCTTTGTTGGAAAAGTCCTTGGATTATTATAAGTAAGTATTTTCCTCTTTTTAACTTTATCTATCCTTTGAAAACAATTCAAATTTTCTAAAATAATTTTAGTCTTTTCAAAATTCCTACAACTTCATTTTTAGGAGTTAAAAGTGTAGCTTTTAAATGTTTTCTTGATAGTGACAAAAATTTCTTAAAGTTCACTTGTTTTTAGTTTTTCCTAAGTGAGTTTTACTTTAATAAGTAATAACAATTTCCTAAGTTTTTCACTAATTTTGTTCCCTAAGATAAATTCATTTTCTTAAAAAGAGAACTTCTTGATGATCTTGTTAACTTGTTTTACCTTAGTTCTTTAGAGTTTTTATAAACTTTCACAAATAAATTTAAAGAAACTTTTGCTAAGCAAGAATTTGAAACCTTAAGATTTTAAAGAAAACTTTTCCATTTTATTATCTTTGAAAGGAGAACGTGTGAAAATTTACTTTATGCATCCTTTGTTAAAACTCTAATATACCATTGTTACTAAAACTTGTTATGAGTTTGCTTAATTTTTGGAAAAGATTTGTGAGGGTAAAACCCTTAGGTTTTAATAAAAATCCTCTCTTTAAGTAACCAAAATTTATTTTTGAAAAGAGTTCATAAAAATATTTTCTTCATATTTTTGTTGAGACAATATCAATATGTCCATGGACGAATATGAATATGTAGTCATGAGAAATATAATCAATATAACATAATAAGGTAAATGTAATAAAAGCATAATAGTAAAGTCAACTATTGAGAACCTTAGTTTTATTAAGGTATCCCGAGACTAATAATAGACTAGTCCCAAAAAGAAAAAAAAAGAAAAAATTTATTTTGATTTGATAAAGACAATTCTAAGACAAGAAAGACTAGTCTTAATAATAACATGAAATAAATAAATTACAAAGTATGAAAATAAATAAATAACAAGTGAGCTTATATGCTGTAAAGAATATATATAGATACATACATATATTTAGTTAGGTATACATATGGAAGCATAAAAACAATAACATAGTAACAATAATAACATAATGGAAAATATAAACTTGAACAAAAATAAAATATGAATATATTGTTGCTTTTTTACCTCTCATTAGTCTAAGAAACATACACTAACTCATGTTAAGTTATATGAACATGATGAGTATATGTAAGAAGTTTTACCTAAGGTTATGTGTATGTTGAAGAGGAAAGAAAGTGTTTGTAGTAATATGTGGGAAATGGTTTTGTGAAGAGAAGAGAGAATTTGGAAGAGAATTTGAGAGAGAGAGTTTGTAGAGTGATTTTGGTAGAGTTTTGATATGAAAATAAGTTATGTGAAAGAATGAAGGAGGAAGTGAGTATTTATAGAATTTTTGAGTAAAAATTAGATATAATTAAATAAAATAAAAAATAAAAGTCAATGGATTGATGTAAGAGAGGGGGGACCGGTTTTGGCCTTGAAGAGGGGGAGAAATTGATATTTTTTGTTATTTTGTAATAAAAGAAGTAATATGTAAGGTGTGATGTGATGTGATTAAAGTTGTATGAGAAGGTAAATTATAAAGTATAAATATGATAGTGTGTAAGAGTAGAGTGTAAGAAAAAATAGAGATAATGAAATAGTAATGGCTAATAGACTAGACAATTAAAATACCGGTAGTAAAGAAAATACGCGTAAACGGCTTATATCTGATATTTTTAGTTACCAAAAAAATTCTAAAACTAATATTTTTTAAAACCTTATATTTTTACGAGTCTAACGGTATTGTCATAATATTTTCACTATTTGGTGTACTGGAGCATTGTTTTCGAAACTGATCCCGTTCGGATCCGAAAGATACTAGAAATTTGTGAATATGATATTTTTAAGTTTTCTTATTTTATTACGAACCATTATTCACCATTATCTCAATTCTGTTGTTTAAGAACACGGGATAACTGGATTTAGATTCACTAAACTAAACATAGAACTAGGTTAATTTTAAGGTTCCAGTTTGACTTCCAGCTCTTAAAGTTTACTTATATCTACCCAAAAATCTTGGGGCTTACACAAGTTAAGGGAAGTTACACAAGAATAAAAGCTATATAACATTATATGTTATAATGATATTGCATCATAGGTTATAATCAAGGTACTATTAGTGATTATACCTATTGATGATCCAACTTTGACCTTGAGCCTAAGTCTAACCCACATTCTCATTGAGTCAAACCTAAATAAATCTATGAGGATCTAGTTGGCTTTCCTCCCTACCAACTCAAACGCAACCCAAACGGCTTGAATAGAACGCTCCTGCTCGAGTATGCAAAGCCCACATTCTCATTGAAAATTATCGTGGCTCCACAATCCCCATTCGCCCACTACTAATATAACCGTCAAGAAACCTAATTGGCCACCCATCCACTCACCCATGGTTGACATAACTATTAAGTCAATAGTCTATAAATACAGTTGAATCGCCACTTATCTGGGTAATGTCGCGTAAAAGATCTTCTTTAGTCAATTTACAAGCTTTTCATGATAAACACTAACTTAAGCATCAAAGTGGCTACACCTAGCCCATGCTCGGCGAGCCATTAACGAGTTATTCATTTTGCAAGTCCTATAGTACCATACACTAAGCCCATTTACAATTAATCCAGTCCCTACTAGATTCAAGCTAGCGACAACACCTTAAGCCAATAATTAGATATTGTTATTGATAAGTGTTTAAAGACCCTTATAATTCACATTGTTTTCATATGATATTATATAGATTTTATGTGAATTATTAAAGAAAATGATACTTATTTGGAGTAAAATATCAATTTTAGAAATAAAGAAGATATAAAGCTTAATGAAGGCTTTTAGATGAGTTAAGGAAAAATTTTCGTGAAGAACTAAGCAAAAGGATATTTTACAACACACATGATTATTTCTACACAAGTTGTGCAGAACACTAGTGTAGAGGATGAGAATTGACCAGCGAGCATTTTTAATGTACACAAGGAAGCTATATAAGCCATGCAACATGCTCACATAGAGGTTGAAAAATAGATAGAAGTGATTTTTAAAGTACACGGCTTGTCTGCACAAGCTGTGTTCGTGGTAGTGCGGGCTTTTTTTTGCAAGAATTCATAAGATTTTAACCTACATGGCATCGTAAAATGGTCATGTAGGAGTTAAATGGCTCCTTTCCTATAAGTAACACCCTTGGCTCATCGTTTACACATTCTTGATCCTTTTTACGAACCTTAGAGAGAAAAATATATGATTTCAAGTGGAGATATGCTAGGGCTTATTGAAGATCACAAGACTTCATTTTTAAGGGTTGTAATTATGATTTCTATCTATTTCTCCTTGTTTGTCATTGTAATCATATCTATATAGAAAAATAGATCTTTATATCCTAATCTTGAGGAACCCTAACCTTAATGTAGAGATTGGATTATTACGTTAATAGAAGTTTATGCTTCTTGAATCTATTCATATATTCTTTATTATTCTTGTGATTAATTTGTTACCAAAATTAATTGCATGTTTGATTTCTTTAAGATATAAAGATATTTCATCTCATAGAATAAAAAATATATATATATATATATGAATAAAGTGGTTTGAATGTAGATGTAAACATAGATTGCATGAATTTTCTATATAAAGATTTGTTCTTTCCAAGGAATCATGAACTCTAATGCAATTTTATATGCATGTAGTGATGAAAGACATGTCCATTAGACATATAGGCTTAGAATTCAATTATCGAGAGAGAGATTGATGAAACTAGGGATTCCTGTAGTTAAGAACTTAGATAATCCATTAAATGTTTTATAAGGAATTGAAAATGGTTTGTGTAAATCAAGATTAGAGGAATGTTTGTGATTGATACATATATATATATAATATATATTCAAAATCATGATATCATTTGTTCTAGGGTTAGTCGATTAAGTAGTTATTAATTCTTATTTCTACCACTTGAATTAGATCAGCTAAATACCAAAAATTAGGGTGAGTACTAGTAGTTATAAGTCCTAATGGAACTACCTATGTGCTCACAACAATACTATAATTGAAAGGTATGCTTGCCTAGGATTAGTTGCATAGGAAGAATAGGGTTATAATTATAATTTAAGTATTTGCAATTGAAAAGTCTACACCAGTTATCTTTATGTTTTTTATTAATAATTATGAATTTATTATTATATTGTTTGCATGTTTACTTTGTAGTAATATCCATAAACAATGATCCACTTATTCTAATTATTCCCATATGCTCAATATTGTTGGAACAATAGTGAATGAAGCCTAGTATGAGGTTTCATTGATAATTATGAGATAATTATATGTATGAATATGTAAATTAAACTTAGAGGTACATGTTGGAAAACTAAATATCGGACCAAGCTGCTATGAGATCACTATATAAATTAATATCATAATTGATTCTCATAATAACAATGTCATTGAATCCTTACAACTAAAATCAACATGGATTTCAATATGAGAAATATTATGATTTGACACAATCAAATATTATCTTTAACCAGATAATTATAAATGTTGTGATTAAACATAGCCTAAATCATATAGAGAGATATAAGTGATTAACATCGGATTTGTCCCTCTTATTATGGAGAGATATCTCCAGGCCTGCAATAAATGAGACTAAGAAATACATGATTGTGTTCAAACGAATTAATAGTATGATCAATGTGATTTGTTTTATTAGTCTACTCGAAGATCGAGAAAGGATAATATTGCAAAATGTAAGAGTGACATTATCCATGCCTTATTTCAATTTAGATGTCATGAGACAAAATGATTATGACATAAGTTATGAATTAATTTGTGTTAGAGACTCAGATTGATGACCTTCATTTAACTTCGGTAGTCATGATGTCTTGCTAGAGATAATTTATGACTTGTGAGTCAGAAATAGGATTTCAGCCCATTATTAACATTAAATGAACCTACAAGGTCACACATAAAGAATAAACTAACACGAATGCATGATTTAATTTGGAAAGTTTCTAAATTCATCAAATATTGCCTTAAGTAGATTATCTTATTTAGAATAGGAAAGTAGTTTTGTTATTTTGAATTAAAAGATTTATTTAAAAATTCTATTTTAAAATAAAAGGTGACAAATAACATTGAATCTTAGTTATCTATTAATAATAGAAAAGATGTGATTTACTAAATAAAAAAAGATCACATTTATATATATATATATATATATATATCGTATTCTTCCTTTTATGCGATGCACAAAGTGTTAAAAGAGAGGAAAAAAAAATCCTAAAACATATGTTGAGAAGGAAAAAATAAAATTTTCTGCAAGAGAGAGAGAATAGTTGTAGCAAAATCTAAGGTGCTAGAACATCTATGTTCATGTTCCGAATAAAGGTTTATTCATTTGGATACCAACAAAGGGTGTTCACGGAAAGGCAACACACAAATCCAATAGAACCACAATAAATAGTGTGTAAATCTATGTTGATTTCCTGATTTGCGTTTTGGATTCATGAAAAAAGGTCAATAGTTCTTAATATCTTAGCAATTTTGTTGAATCACTTAGATCTAAATGGAATTTCCAAAACATTTTAATCCATTGTCCAATCCACAATCATTTTCACTCTCTAGAAATCTCAACAATTGTGCAGGTATACTTAGATATAAGAGATAATGGTGAAGGAAAAGAACCACATTTTAGAGTTTGAGTGTTAGATGAGAGACAACAAGAAAGAAAAGGTAAATATAGTTAGGTTGAAATGTTGATAGGTTCTACAATAAATAATATCGCTTATTTTTGGAAAATGTCAATATGGTACTTGAACTTTGGCAAAATATGCAATTAGGTATTTAAACTTTGACATTGATTAATTTAGAGCTTGAAATTACTTTTTTTTGTATTCTAAATAACATCACAATAAGCATGCGCAAAGAGTTATTTTAGGTATTAAATTAATCAATTTCAAAGTTCAGGTATCTAATTGTATATTTTGCTAAAGTTCATGTATCATTTACAATATTAACCCCTTATATATACATATATATATATATATATATATTTAATAGGAAGTAGTCTTGTCCATGTTCAAGTGGTTTAGCTTGGTTTAACTCATCAAACTGAACCGCAAACTATTTAGACGTTGTTTAATCAAATAAAAATGTAAAAGAATGACATTTTATGGTTTGATCTACTTCAGGATGATTTAGTTTTTAGTTTGGTTTGATAAATAGCCCTATTTTGTGGTAATTGAGTAGATGTGTTGCTACTAATTAATTACATATTTTTATTAATATTTAAGTAAATGGGTGTACCAATAAATTATTTGAACACTTACGGTATCTTGGTAAGCATTTTTCAAAGTAGTGGACATGATAAAACTCATTTTACCATATTTGACTTACATAATAAGTTTAATATTGGACAAAACTATCCCTATGTACTTGACAAAACTCAATTATTTTAATCCCTTCCATTTGTTAATACAAAAATCTTAAGGACAAAAGTGATATTTTTGTAACCAAGACCCTCGTGCACACTAATATTGGCATTTCATTATCATCATCTACTCTTACCACTACTACCACCATTACTACTGCTACTACACTTATTTCTATAAAATGTTCTTCCATAAAATACCTAGCTTCATATTCCCCACAATGAACATTGTTAAAATTACATAATTATCCAATAATAGAAGTGTCCCATAAGTTTAAGGTACAATTAAAATTTAAGGGAAATGACATATGAAACCTCAAACTTTAAGCTTGCTAATATCCCTAAACTTATAAGTAGACATTGTCATGGGTTAGAACCAAACTTGAACCACTAGCTCCCAGTTCTAAAAATGGTAGAATTGGAACTAGACCCGCACCTGGACCTGGACCCGGACTCGTGGGAGCCGGTCTAATTCCTGATTCTTAGGAACCACTGGATCTTATGGTTCGATTCTAATTCTAGAGGAACTAGAACTATAAAAAAAATTAATTAAATAATTTACTTAATTTAAGTAAAAAAATAATTTCAAAATAATTTTTTAACTTGATGTAACATTTAGCCTAATAATAATTGTTAATAGCTCATTAGTTAAAAAAAGTTCTATAGTTATACATTTATTTATGTACAATCACTTGCACTTTTTTAGTTATCATGTTAGCAATATGTCATTATAAAATATTTAAGATACAAATAAGTCCCTACGATACAAATAAGTCCCTACGATACAAATAAGTCCCTACGATACAAAACCAAGTCATACATATTTAAGAAAGAAAAGCCCATTTTGGTTAGAATTCTACATAAACTTGACAATATATGATTTCAAATATATTTATTTCTTATGTTGTTAATAATAGCACATTAAATCCATGCGAAAATAGTTTTAAATATTTTTTTAATTACAATTTTTTTTATAATTTTCTTTTTTTTTTTTCGAATTTTTATACCATAAAACTGCTGCATTATTGGTTCTGCTAGTTCTTGAACTGACAGCTTCAAAACTGTAAGGTCGGCGGTTTTGGGAGGTGGAACCATAGGGATCCGCCAAAACCAACGGGTTTTTTGTCGGCTCAGACCAACCATCCCCTGGTTAATTCCTAGTTCAGGAACTATCAGTGATGGGTGGGGTCGGTTTTCGGTTTAGAACCGACCCGTAATGATGTCTACTCATAAGGTCTATTTTAATATCCTCAAACTTTTATAAATTTCAATATCAAAGGATATTTGCTTTTCCATTTAAAAATATGCTAAGGTGAAAGTTCATTAGATGTCAAAATATCATTTTGCTAAGTTCCTTGGAATGTTTCCATATGATAATTAAGGTTTAGTGGTTATTTGTAATATTTGGATTGATAAATAAATAGATAGCGTTAAGGAAAGAGGAGGAAGCCTCAAAATTGCAAACTGAAAGTTGATTATGTCAAGAAAGACACTTATGGGCCTAACAACATATATAATAAAAAAAAAATTAAGTTATTAGATATTAGATCAATGAGCCTTCACTTTTATAAAATCTAATCCACATATTTCCCATGCAAATTTTTCAAACTTTACACCTATATCCTAATAATCTCTCCATCTAGTGTAAGTTTGCATAATGATCTTAGGTCTTCCTTCCTCTAATTCCACTAAATCCACTTTGTGAGTGGGTTGTTGCCTACCTACTCATCTTATATTATGGGTTTCACACACGAGTCATCATCATAAAACTTTTGTTTCTACAGGGGCCAAGTACTGGAATAGTTCAGTCAAACTATTAGCTTTGGACCACTTGTTATGGAAAGAGGAGGAAGCCTTGAATATAGAGAAATTCTATATATTAATCTTGTAAAGAAAGACTCTAATAAGTTTAGCGCCATGTATAAACAAAATTCATAAGATATTGGATTAATGAATCTTTTCTCTTACAAATCATTCATGTAAGATTTTTCTAATCTTATATTTGCATCTTCGTAGATGGATTCTCAGCCTATCAATTGTATTAACACCCTTCAATGAAGGTGCAGCACATAACAAAATGAGTCCAATGCATTGCTTTTTACGTGTCACACTTTTAATTAACGGTAGGGTTCGGGCTGATGAAACATATTGTAGAATTATAAGTTTAAAGTCAAAGCTTAGGATGCTATCCCCCCCACCCCTGCAGTAGTAATATTGATATAAATGGGTTCGTCAAGATCTTACTGCTCTCGTTTCTCTTGAAGCAGTGAAACGTGGATCGGTCGAAATCAATGCTGTTTCAATATTTCTGGTTGCTTGAAGTAGTAAAATGCGGAAAGGTAGAAATCAAAGCCAAAAATATGTCATCACGTTCACGCCATCTTCCACGCCGAAACAAATTATAAATTTCCAAGTTTTCATGTGAGTGTCTCTACTTCGTCTCGCAACCATATGGATATCACATTCACATGACTCATAGTAGGAGGATTTGGTTTCCCATAACGAAGAGTCAAATACGCATAGTATTTGTAAGAGAGAAAGCTACAATATCGGCCTAGTTCAAAATCGACGATAAAAGTACAATAAAGTCGCTGCTTGTCCCAACCGAGAATGGAGCCAAACTGATGAGTCAAGTAGTTAAAAAAAAATTCAAAAAGAAAAAAGTGGGAGTTATTTTAAGCATGAAGATGAAGTATAAAACAAATGAATAAATCAACAATTAAGGTAAATTATCGTTTGAATTGTGTAAAATTAGAAAAACATCCAAGTTACAATCCCGCTTGATTATAGTTGTGCAAACGGGTTACGCAGGTCAACCCGTCCCGCCCCACTTCAACTCACAGGTTATGCGGGCTAACCTGTTTAGGCCCGTATTACTATGCGGGTCAAAATTTTTAGCCGAATCCACTCCGTGCGAGTTGATGGGTTATGCAGGCTGGCCCACGAACTCACTAATATAATTTTTTTTTGTTGAAAAATTTTATAAGAATCCTAATTCAAATTTAAATTTAAATTTTTAATAATTTAAATGTAGAATATATTTCTTTTTATCTCACAAATTACTTACATACTAATCTTGTATGGAAAAATTGTAGACTTTTATTTTAAAACTTTTTATCTCAACGATAGAAATTAGAATCCATTCCAATTTTTTTCTTTGACATGGCAGTGAAAAATACATCATGAAAATTATCAATTGCTATTGTGTTGCTTATTTTAAATAGAAGCATCTAAATATCTAACAAATATAAATGAAAAGAGTATTGATAAAATAACTATTGACATAATAAACGTAAAAGTTAAAAGTTAAAAATATAACATTAATAAAAATTACATAATCAACATTCAATAACTAAATAATAAAAAAGTGAAGTAAAGAGGAAATAAATAGGGTAATATACTGGGATTTTTTTTATAAGATTTATACTTTTTTATGTTTTTTAAGTGCGGGTTCCCAAGCCCAATCCGACCCGCAATGGGTTAGCCTGCTTTAAACCGCGGGTTATGCGGGACGGGTCATTTTGGCCTGCACATTAAACAGGTTAAAATGTTTAGCTCAACCCACATTTTTTTGTGATTTATGTGGGCTGGCCCGCATGACCTATCCCGCATGCACAGCTCTATGCTTGACTCATGATCAATCTACTAGGTCACATGTTTGAAAAGAGAAAAAGGGACCAAAACATAGCCAATTCCAAGGGTAGGTATTGAATCGACTAATTTATGGGCTTGAGCTTTGGAATGATAACCCATCAGCAATTTTATTTAGAAGAAAATGAATAAATGAATGAAAAAGTTCAAATATCTTAAACTTCAAACTTCAAATAAAAGTAGAGTCTAAGAACTTTATAGTTTTCATCTTTATCTATTTTTAAAAGAATTGTAAAAAATATGCATTTATTTATATACAATCTTATCCAACTTAGTTATAGCATCAATAATATAGATAAATTTAAAAAAAATCTAGAGGCTATAAGAAAAATAAAAGATAAAAACTAATTCCACATTAGTAAAAAAAAAAAAAAAGATTTTCTTTTTAGTAGAAGTCTATGAACAATTATTTCTTATATTTTTATTAAAAGCTATAAATACAAAAGATTTTTTTTTTTCTAATTCACCTACAAATAGTATAAATTTTAAAATTTTATTTAACTACATGAACCTAACTATCCTCACTTGGTCCATTGGATTAAACTGGTGACCACAGCTTCAAGGCAGGTTTTGGACATGCTTAACCTGGGTTAAGTTTATGCTGGAGTGAATGGTTAGTTTGACCTTTC
Organism: Combretum micranthum; assembly: GCA_024138025.1. Taxonomy (NCBI): domain Eukaryota; kingdom Viridiplantae; phylum Streptophyta; class Magnoliopsida; order Myrtales; family Combretaceae; genus Combretum; species Combretum micranthum. The sequence continues at coordinate 255,715 of JAMXBD010001217.1, forward strand.
TTAGAAAAATAAAATAACTAAAATAGGACCCATAAAAATTAATTACTAAAATTGATCATTAAAATCACATATTAGAAATGTGAGTTTAATGTTAAATACAACTCGTATTACAAACATGCAAGTTTAGTGTTAAATAGAAATCAGATTGGGAAAATACGAGTTTCTACACATATCTCATATTAGGAACATACAAGTTTTACACGTCTTGCATTAGGAACATGTGAGGTTTTTGCAAAAAGTAACACGCATTAAAGACATGCGAATTGGATGACTTAGGTTAGTAATTAATTTCAATTAAAGTCCTTTTTGGTGAATAATTAAAAAAAAAGTTCTAAATTAAAAAATAATTCGGTCTATACCAATTTTTGTACATGTCTTGCTAGAAAAGGAAATAGAATAGCTGAGAGAGTTGATATTCTGTTATGTTTTTGGTTAGTGCAAACCTGCGAGGTTCAAAATCTTTTCTAAAATAGTACAACTTTTAACTTCATTTTAGGGGTGAAAACCAATTGAGATTAGCTTGCATAAAGCTTAATCCTGTTTGGGCTTCATTAGTAAATGAATCAAATTCAAGATTAAAATAAACCTTATTTATGTAAACAAGCCAAGTTTGAGTTTGATTTAAACTTATGAGTTAGCTCGTAAATAAACTCATGGACAGGCTCGTAAGTATCGTTAACAGGTTCATTATAGACTCATGAACAAGTTCATTAGAAGATTTGTAAATTTAATATTTAAGGATAATATAAAAAATGATACCTTAACTTTTGTAAAAAGTTTGATTTTAAATAATTTGGTATTTGAATAAAATTTTCGTTGACTTTTTCATACTTGTAGTTTAGTTTTGACAATTTTGGTACCTAAAAAATGTTTTTGTAGACTTTTTTCATACTTGATTAAACTTGCTTTAGGTATAAAAAAGTATGAAAAAACATTGTTTAGGTACTTAAATTGTTAAAACCAAATTTAAGTATGAAAAAATTCTCTAAAAACTTTGTCTAGATACCAAATTATTCAAAATGAGACTTTAGGTACTTAATTGAACATTTGTAAAAGTTCAAGTACTATTTTTTTCATTAATCCTAATATTTATGATATATTATATGTAGAATTAAAATTATAATAACTAATTTCTATTTAATATATATGTATATATATTTGTGATTCTTTATATTATTTTTACGTTTGAAAAAATAGAAAATGAGATATCTAAATGAGTTGAGATCAAACTTAAATTTCAAGCTTAAAAAAGTTCGATAGGTTCGATCATAGTTGTCAAAATCGTGATTCTACCCATTCGATTCTATGATTTTATGATTATAGGAGGTTGGTCTGAGTTGACTCGAGTGTAGAATCATTTTTTTAATAGAATCTTACGATTTCAATTGTATTTATATGTAAACTTGATAGAATCTTACATTTTTAACTGAGTTTATCGATTTTACCTATTTGAGTTAAATAAGCTAAAATATATAAAAAAAAAATACATTGCGTTTTTACAAGCTTATCAACTATTAGAATGATACATCCTTCCTAGTGCATTTTAGGTTTTTCTTTTTTTCCTTACTCTCTCTATCTCTTTCCTTACCTCCCCCTAACTCCCCTGTTCCATATTTATAGAATTTATTCAAGTCGAGGTATAGGCATAAAGTTTATAAGAAAACTTATTTATTTTATTTATATATTTAAGAATTTAAAATAATTTGAAAATTTTTATTCTTCTTCAATTCATAAGTTCTTTCATACCAAATAATAGATAGAACTTAATTTTGACTCCCTGGCTCTCTCTCTCTCTCTCTCACTCACACACACACACACACACATTTATAACTATTATCCGATCTGTCATCCTATGGATTAAGAGTTATTATAAAAAAAGATAACTCAATTTCTTTATTTTTTTCACATTTACTATGTATTTCAAGTATTTTACAACTTTTCAAAGCATATTTATTATTTTTCAAAGTTATTTTGCATAGGTTATGGAAACTTATGTTTCTATTCTTCAATTCTACGTTCTACTTCTACAGACATTATAACGAATCTACATAGAATTGCGAGTTACACAACCTTGGGCTTGATAAAAAGCTCGACTTATTTTGAGCTCGAACAAAGCTTGATTTGTAAACAAATTTAGTTTGAGCGTGAAAAAATCTCATTTAGCTAAAGAAACTAAGTTTGAGCCTTAAATTTCAAAATTGATTAAAAAAAATCAAAACTTAGCTTAAGTTCAAGCTCAACAATTTTTAAAATGAGCCAAGTCCGAATCTTCAGAATCTTGGCTTGACTTAGCTCATTTACAACCTTGGTTTTTTCATAGCATAATCGAAGCATTGCCAATAATATCTTTGGGTCTGTTTAGTAGCTTTTCTAGCAGATACAGATACTTTATTCAAATTTTTTCTAACAAATTATTTATCAAGACTAGATACAAATTAAATAAAGTTGGTAGTTTTCATGAAAAGATTAAATGGATCAAAATAGATAAAATATAGATGCAAGTCAGACATATTTATATATATCGTTTCGATACAGATAAAGATAAAGATTAAAAACGGATCATCCAAACAAACCCTTCATATCATGTTGACATAATTATTCAACAAAATAATGTAACTAAAATTTGGCATCAGCCATAATATTAGACCTAGATTCCTTATTAATTTATCTTATCGAACCAATTCATGTCATGATTAATTTTATATGCTCTAGTTGCGCCTCAATTTTTTAGGTAAAATTCTAACTCAAAAATAATTTACTATTCCAAGCAACTTAATATTATAACTAGTTCTAACTCCAACGGAAATTATTTTATTTCGAATGGTGAAACTCTGTCCATGCATCTTGCATTTCACATGCAATCCTAAAATTTATTGTTATACCATGCGTTCCTTATCTTATGATAAATTCCTCCTAGCAAATGTCCCTATGTTTACATAATAATTAAAAGGTTCACCAAAAAGATGTAATTTCTGGAGACAGTAGTAATATATTTAATATATAAATAAAAAAATTTGAGCAAAATTTACTCTTTTTGAAAAGTGCTTTTATATCAAATTAATTTCAATGTTATATTGAAAATTGTTTATTGTTTGAAAAATTCTAATAAGTGCTGATGTAATTGAAAATCAATAATGGAAAATGAGCAATATTATGAATTTTTAGTTTCTTAGATGTAATTGATATTGGCTTTCAATTAATCAGTTGTTGGGATCCATTGATTGGATATTGACCTTGGTTTTGGCTCATTGGATTAAGGTACCCAGCCTTTAAATGCTAGGGCTTCCTTTTGCTACCTCAAAAATAAGATGAATATGTATGTTTGGACAATGATCTATTTTTCATTTTTATCTGCATCGAAACAATATATATATATATATATAAATGTATTTGATTTGTATTTATATTTTATCTATATTTAATCAATTTAATTTTTTCATGAGAACTGCTAATCTTTGTTTTTTTATTTATATTTATTTCTTGATAAATAATTTGGTAGAAAAAATTTCTCTAAAAAAAACTAGCCAAATAGATCAATAGGACTTGTCTTTGCTGTGGAAAATTTATTTTTTGATTAGTATGATTATTGTTCCGATCTACATACGATATAACATACCATTTTATGTGGTTGTCTGGCTAATATCTTATTGTTTACCCACTCTAATAATTGTTTTCCAATTTAATCAATATGGTGGACAAGATGATTGAGGGCATAGGATTTAACCTTTATGCGCCCCTTATCGGACAACAAAATCAAAACATGTGATGGGCTGATTATACACTTATGCTCGAACACATGCGTATTTTAAATCTTAAGAACATTTAATATTGAATTTGATAAATATTTCACAAAACATATGTAAATATTATTGTCGTGAAAGATATAATTAATCTTGCAAATATTAAAATGAAACGAAAAGGAAAAAAAAAAAAATCCTGTTGGTCGCTTAAGAGGTTCCTGTAGCACTTGCTAGGGACAGATTTCAATTAAACAGAAGATTAGAAAAGAGCAGCTCCATTTCCATGAATGAAATTTTGAAAATTGAAAAATATCCAAAGAAAATGATTTCCAAGGAAAAAACATCACATGCATATGTAATAGGGTTATAGACTAAACCGTAGCTTTAGAACATAGAATTTAGAAACCGCTGGTGTTGACCAAACTAAATTTTGCCCTAGGAGTACCATTACACTAGACTAGACAAGACAGGCCACCTAGCGCTAAATAAGTTACGGTACGTTTGGATAGAATGATGTTCGGAAATATGATATGTGTATTTCATCTACATTTATATTTGTATTTTATTTATATATAATTTATTTAATTTATTTTTAAATAAAAATATTTTTTTATTTGTATCTATTTTTTGATAAAATAATCTATTTAAAAATAATTAAAAAAAGATATTAAAATGATCAAAATAAGACGAACTAAATAAACTATTAATAGTTAATATACAAGTCTTTTTATTTATTATTATTTTTTGGTTAATGTCGTCTAAATTTTGACAAAATAAGTAATTAAGTATTAAAATTTTAATATTTATCAATTTTGTACTTAAATTTTAAAATTGATCAATTTTAAAGTTTATATATTTAATTTCATATTTTAACAAAATTAAGGTATCACTTATGACATTATCTTTCTTTCTTTTTTTTTTTAAAGTATAATTTCCATGTTTTCCCAAGAGTATACTCCCTCTACATTCTGCAAAGTTGATTTTGGGATGACCTTTTGGAATTTGCGGCTCAGTGTCACTCGATTCTATGCATCCGTGACTCTTGCCACATTCCATGACTGGTCCTTTTTATTTCGGCCAACGACTGGTCCTTTTTCTTAAAAAGGTACTGCAACGCCAACACCCGCCTTAAATTATGCCATATAAAATGTCCGGTGCCATCAACTTGATCGAGACGGAATCCATTTTTTATACTTTGGGTTTTGTGGAGCGGGCCATTTTGGCCCGTACATTAAGGCAAGAGGAAACTTTTAGGCTAACCTACTTTTATATATATATTTATATATATGAGTTAAATGGGCTAGATTGTATAAAATATTATATATGATATTTGGCAATTTAAGATTTTAAGCGTAAAATGTAACACGTAAAAATTTAATAAAATATATTAATATGAAATTATACTAGCATAAATTCCAACAATAATTTAATATTATCTCTCTTTTTTTTTTTTTATTTGAGGTAAGGAAAAAATTTGTTGGTCGAAGTTGGATAAAAAATAATCTTAAAAATAGACAATTTAAAGGGATAAGTTCATTGAGATTATCTTAAGCTTGTCTCTTAAGGAGACGAGTTAATACAATCAACTCATCTCATTGTAGTTAAATGAAACTCGTGTCTTTAAGTGGTGAGTTCATTATAATTTAAACTTGTTTATTGAAAAAGATGATACATTTAGGAGAGTAATCATTGGAGTATCTAAGATTTAATAACTAATTAATTAATATGAATCCTCAATCTTAAAATAAGAACTAGGATTTCAATTAATAGATAAGGAAAGCCTTTCTTACCCTGCATATTACACACTAAGAAACCAAATGTTAAAGGAACACTAGCAAGTAATTTTACACACGAACACTTACACATGTTTGCACCTACCATAATCAAAAAGTTTGATTGATAAGATTAGAGTTTCAAGAGTAACAACTCTCAAGAGAAGTAGTTTTATTCAATAATAACAATAAGCTCATGACAAGAGAAAGTACTATTCATAGTAGCCCAACAAACTAACAAATACCAGTAAATAATTAAAAGACCCATAACAAAGATCCTACTAAAAAGACTTAATGAAATAAAATAAACTAAGAAACTTAGAGTCTTGGAGCTCTACACGCCCCTAAATATGGGTGTGTGCTTCACTCATGTTATGCTCAAAAGGTCTACAAGATTGAGAGCATGGATCATGTATTTTGATTGTGTTTAGCATAGTAGTTCCTTTCCCTTGCATTTGCCTTTGTTCTTATTATGATCTTTAACACTAGTTGCATGACACTCATGTAGAAATCATAATTTTTTACCATGCTTAAAACCAAGTAATTCCTTTCAACGCAAGTGTAATCCTTATATAAACTACTGCAGAAAATTATCTTCACTTACTCACTTTCTAATCTATGTTGAAGTACTTTTAAGTACAATATTCTAAACCTCTAGCTTTTACTATTGTCATTAGACTTGTAACTTGATTTATTAAAAAAAAATAGTTTAACTTTTCATTTTTGGAATTATTTTTATTTAGTGGCATCTTTATAATTTTTTATTAAAATATTATATTTTTTTTCCTTATCCCTTTTTGATCTATATCCTAGAGCAATAAAAACGAAAATTAATCTGATTCGACTCCATTAATATAAAATGTATGAACGGAAATATGCTTCGGCTCAAATTAGTTTGAACGACCTCCTCCAGAGCACATTCGCTTAACTGGATAGACTCATGGCTTAGTTGCATGATAAGCCAATCAACAACAGTAATGTATCAGGTTTGAAATTGATTACTGATCTCGATAATTACATTCACGTTTTTTCTACTGAGCATCGAAGAATTAAGTCAAAAGTAAATATCTAGACACCTTTATGCTAAATCCAATCAAATTATTGGACCGAGTCAAATCTATTTATACTTAAAAATAAATAAATAAATAAATAAAAGCCAGCATTTTTCCTTTTCATAAATGCCCGCTCATTTCCTAACTCTTGATCTCAACATACATAGGTATGATTTGGTTACAAACCAAAAATAAAACGAAATTGTAATTGGTGGTTCTAGAATCAAAACCAGATTAGTTGGCTGGTTGTAGAATCGGAATCAGACAGTTGATTGATTCTAAAACCAGTTAAGGAACCGTCGATTTTCTGATTCCTATGCGATTTTATAGCCTAAAACAGGATGGCACCGGTGGTTTCAATAAGTTTCATTAAAAAGAAAATAATTGAATAAAAAATTTTAAAAATTATATTAAATATACAATTATTGATGTTTACATTATTTCATATAAGTAGTAAAATTTACCACCTATTTACAATATTTAATATTTTATTATCAATAATACAAATAAACATAACTTAAAATTATATATAATTTAGCTTATATAAATTTCTCTTAAAAACAAAATTCATTTTGTGGGACTATTTTTTATATTCTAATTTTAATGTTATTCACTAAAGTATTTTGCAATCTTATATTACTAACTATAATTGATATTAGTTGCGTTAATATATAAATAAATGTGCATTCTAAATAAAATTTTTAAAATTTTAGCTAAATATTTTAACAGTTTTAGACCCAATAGTTAATTATTTGAGTTTAAAATTTACTTTATTAAAATATATAATTTATTTTTTTACAAAAAAAAAAGATGATTTTGTGGTTCCAAAAACGAAACTAGAAACCGCTAGTTTTATAAAACAGGATTGAAACATGGGAAACTGTTCTAATTTCGATTTCTCATTTTTAAGACCTAGAACCAGCGAGCCCGATTTCGGTTCGGTTTAGTTTTGAAACTGTGCCATGTCTAGGTCTTGAATATCATATTCTACCTTATCAACGTCTCTTCTCTTCAGCCATCCTCAAAGCTAATTCTTAGCCTCAGCCCCTCACGGTTATTAGATTATGGGTTTGAAAACCCTTTGAATTGCACCTATCAAACAGATATGATTAAAGTTGAAGGTCGAAAACTCCAAACCAACCACTTGGAATTAGGTTTGCTTTTATCTGACTTTGAACCAAATTGAACCATCAACATCTACGAAATCCGAATTCAAGAGACTTATCATATTCCCATTTGGACCGTCAACTTAACACATTTTTTCTCCTCATGATTTACGGAGTTTGAAAATAAAATTGTGACATATGCTATGCAACGGAAATGGCGCAATAGGCAAATAATAAAACTTTATTTCATAACAGTAAGAATGCAGGATACGCGAATTTCTCATGTTTTGTTTTATTATATTTGCGAATTAACAATCGATTTGAAAAATTTTCCTTGCTTTCGGATAAAATATAGTTGGTTGTCCCCACCGGCATATCTTCTGATATGGCGCAGTTGATCCCGTGAACAAGTCTCAACGACCAACGAACTCAATCCGCTTTTGCAATTGTCTCTTTTTATTAACAATGTTGTTTGACAAAGCTGACAAAAGAACAAGACAAAACAACGAGGATGGGAAACAAACACAAAAGGAAATAAAAATACATAGATATATAAAATTTTTAAGGATAAATCATATGAATACCCTTTAAAAAAATTATGTAGATCCTGTTTTTTGAAAAAAGTGAAGGATTACCCCTTAGAACATCCATGAAGCTCACTTGAATTATTAAATGGTTATTTATGTGTCTTTTACAATTAATAAGTATTACCAAATTTGAAACATAAATAACATCTTATAATTATTTGCTGACATGATAAGATATTTAAAAATTTTTAGATTATTCACTTAAAAACTATGCATTTACAACCTCTAAAAAATTGTTAACATTAGAAAAATTTTCCTTAACTATAGTAACAAATTGCTTTATGTTAATAAACATTTAATAATCTAAGTAGTTTTTAAAACTAAATAAAAAGTTTTGAAATGGCTTAAGGAAATTTTAAATTTATTTTTTCTATATAAAATTTGAATTATTTCACATTATGAGACAATTTGTGATATTTAATTTCATAACATTGAGAATTAGACTCTAGAGTGTATGTATATTTTGTTTTTGAAATGAACTGAAAATTAAAATGATATTAAACAATAAAATATATAAAAGCATTTCCTTCTATATTAATGTTTGTCGTTTGTTATGTAACATTGGAAAATATATATAATAAAATATATTAAGTAGTCATTTAATTATATATTAATATAAAACGATTTGATACTATAATTAAGAAAAAAAATTTCAATTTTAACGGTCTTTTTAAGGGTTTTAAATGCATAGTTTTGAAATGAATAAACTATAAATTTAGATCACCCATTGTTAGCAAATAAGTATGAGATGGCATTTGTGTTTTCATATTTTCTAATATCTATTTATTATAAAAGACATGCAAGCAACTGTTTAATAATACATGTGAACTCCATAATTGTTCCTGGAGGTAATTGTTAACTTTTAAAAAAGGTCAGGGGTTAGTTTTAAAACTTTTCAAGGACGTCTAATAATTTACCCAATTTTTAAATTCACGGTATCATTACATTTTTCTCTATGGATAAATATTTGTTGTCTAGGAATGGGGTTTCCATCCTATCACAGTAAATAAATACTTGCTACATATTAAATAAATTTAAAAGATAAAAACATCAATAAAAAAAATAAATAGTTATTATCACTTCATGAACAAATGACAAGTATTTATTTATCAGGATACTATGGAAACATTTTTATGACAGCAAATTTTCCTCCTTTCTCTATAAATAGCAACTCTTATCACCACCATTAATTCCACCTCTAAACATTCAGCTTCATTCTAGCCACCATCGCAGTTTTTCTCAAACAATGGCCTCAATATCATTGTCCATTCAAATGCTTATCTTACTGACTCTCTCTTCAATTTGCATACTTTCCTATGCTTTCACTCCTCAAGACTACTCCACTGCTCTTGAGAAGTCTATTCTCTTCTTTGAAGGACAGAGATCAGGCAAGCTTCCCTCTAACCAAAGACTCACTTGGCGGGGCGATTCCGGATTGACTGATGGTTCATCTTCCCATGTATAAACTCATAATTCATTTCATCCTCATTGAGTGTTAATGAAAAATACTAACGTAGGTCAAAATACTGATTGCTCTGTTTGGTTTCAGGTTAATTTGGCTGGCGGATACTATGATGCTGGTGATAATGTTAAGTTCGGCCTACCAATGGCTTTCACCACTACCTTGCTTGCTTGGAGTGTTATAGAGTTTGGGAGTTCGATGCAGAATCAAATTGACAATGCTAAGGCTGCTATACGTTGGAGCACAGATTATTTGTTGAAAGCCGCAACTGCAACTCCTGGAACACTATATGTCCAAGTGAGATATAATCATATTAACTTTAATTATAATGACTAATGATCACACCTATGTTCCATAATAAGTTGACAAGCTTAAAAACACGAAGACGGATTCGTGTTTTTTTTTTTTTTTCCAAAAATATTATCAGACCAAAGGATTAAAGTTTGTTTTGATTATGAAGGTTGGAGATCCTAATCAGGATCACAAGTGCTGGGAGAGACCTGAAGATATGGACACCCCACGAAATATCTAAAGGTAACAACTCAAAACCCAGGTTCCGATGTAGCAGGAGAGACAGCTGCTGCACTTGCTGCAGCATCCATTGTTTTCAAGGATTCGGACCCTTCATATTCAAGCAAGTTGTTCCAAACAGCTATGAAGGTTTGCATTATAAACAGTGTCCTGTATTGTTTAGAAAGTTGTCAAATTGACTGATGTTGGAATGATTTCCTCTGTACAGGTTTTTGATTTTGCAGACAAGTATAGAGGATCTTATAGTGATTCCCTGAATTCTGTGGTGTGCCCATTCTACTGCTCCTACTCAGGATACCATGTGAGATAAAAATGCTTCCTATCATTCCTGAAGGGATCAAGTCTGCAAAGAGAAATCTAACACTAATTGTTTCGTTTTTCTCGCCAGGATGAGCTTCTATGGGGTGCTTCATGGATGCATAGAGCTTCTCAAGACAATAAATACCTGTCCTACATTCAGTCTAATGGCCACACATTAGGTGCAGATGACGATGATTATTCATTTAGTTGGGACGATAAGCGGCCCGGAACCAAAGTTCTCCTCTCAAAGGTACAATCGATGCATGTTTTCTTAGCATATTCTGCTCACTTTTCCGACCATGTTTCTTTGTTAGAAAATTAGCTGTTGTAACCTAATGTCTTTTTTGTTATTATTAATACTTTTTTTCCCCTATAGGACTTCCTAGAGAAAATTCTGAAGAATTTCAACCGTACAAAGCACACTCGGACAACTATATATGCTCTATGATTCCAGGAACATCTAGTTTCCAGGCTCAATACACGCCAGGTCAAGAGAGACTCCCCTGTTCTTTACTAATATTTGGTTTTACTTGCTTTAACCAATGAAGAATGAGAAAATTTTCAGTGTAGCACAAAAGTACAAGAAGATATCACGTGAAAATAAAAATTTTTCCAAAAATGGGAATCTACCTCCGCGCTAGGCAATCTTATTAATATATAGACAAATCACCCTATAAGAGAAACCGCCAACTGAGTCTCTGTATCCATCAGTTACAAGCGGCATAGTTGCATCCAACATTCACGTGATAGGTGCAACTGATATAATGAAAAGAATATGTCCCTTATATATACCAAAGGAAATTGACAAATACAGCAGACTTACCTTGGATTCTCATCACAATTCACAGGAGGGCTACTGTATAAAGCAAGCGAAAGCAACCTTCAATATGTTACTACAAGTTCATTCCTCCTGCTTACATACGCAAAGTACCTTAGCACAAATGGAGGATCTGTCACATGTGGGGGTTCGGTTGTCACAGCAGAAAAGCTAATTTCACAGGCCAAGAGACAAGTTGACTACATTTTAGGTGACAATCCAGCAAAAATGTCTTACATGGTGGGGTTTGGTGAAAAATACCCTCAACATGTTCATCATAGAGGCTCATCTTTGCCTTCAGTCCATGCACACCCTGATCACATCGAATGCAATAGTGGTTTTCAATACCTTTATTCAGGATCCCCAAACCCGAATATCCTAGAGGGAGCAATCGTTGGTGGTCCTGATAGCCAAGATCATTTTGCGGATGATAGAAACAATTATCAGCAATCTGAGCCAGCCACCTATATTAATGCACCATTTGTTGGTGCACTTGCTTTCTTCTCAGGGAAAGGTGGTGCACACCCTTGAATGGTCCACAGTGAACTGTTGTAGGGACATACTAGTATTGTTATGTTCCATCAGAAATTTGATAATTAATAGTAGATGGAGTGTTTAGGAAGATGTTGGTTTTCATTCCCACAGTAAAAAGAATGCCGAGGCGAATGTTGAAACAAGGGGAATCTTCCAAATTAATGTCATTGGCTTTATTTAGCTGGAGATTGCTCTTCAATTATGACATGCAACGATATGTTTTTCCTTATTTTTTGTTCTACCGATTAAACGGAATATAACATGTACGTGCTCGAAAATATGGAAAAAGATTATGAAATATTACTTGCCACCTGTTGTCCATAGAGGTAATACATATTTACCAATCCTATGAAATAAAATTATATCGACATAGATCATGTAAAAATATTTATATAAATACCATTGCAAAATTACATATATAAGATGTGATTTACTTAAAACAAAAATATCGCATGTATTACATGCGATTCAAGAATATCACTATATCCTAAAATCACATGTTGAACATGCGATTTTGCAACGGTGTTTATGTCATTATTTTTATGTAATTGATATGTGTGTAAATAAGTTTGCGATACAGATTATGTTTTGTTTACATATTAATGTGTTTGATATAAAATTCATTTTAAACACCTAGAAAAGTTTTGTAACATATTTTTGTGATACAATCAAACACATGAGTACATGTAATTTTTAGAAAAAATATTTTAATTCAAGAAAGTTTTTTTTTTTTTTTTGGTTAAAAAGAGTTTCCTTAAAATAAACATAGTTGCAATAATGAATGTTTTTGGAAAAATTACACAAGCCCTATGTCAACTTTAGAAAAAAAAAAAATATGAACACTCCACTTTTAAAAAGTGCTTCAATTTCCCTTCGCTTTTATGTAGATTACACAATTTTTTATCATATGGCATTTGACATGAAAACACTGAGTTGATGTGGAAGCTAAATAAATATTTATTAATGTCCAAGTCATTTTAAAATTAAATAAATTAATAAATAATACACTACAAGAAAACTAATCTTTAGTGGCATAAATTCTACTATAGAGAATTAGTAAAAAAGAAATTTTATTTCTAGAAATAGAATTAATGATGATGGTTTTGTGATAGAAATTTTTGTTTAGAAATAAATTTTTTTCTCTAAGACCTTGTTTCCTTGTTGATTATATATATATATATATATATATATATATATGGATAGATAGCAAATAGATTACAACCCACATACATTAAACTGAAAAATGTCCAAAATTCATTGTTTGTTCTAAAGTTCCTTCACACCAAAAACTGATTTAAGAAGCATAAAGTCAAAACACAAATGTAGATGAAGCTTCATGCCAAAAGAAAGACACAAAAAAAAAAGTCATTTTCACTCTTCGAGGGAACAAATATACAAGAAGTTAAACACTACTTCATGTTGATTTTTTCAGACTGGCGTCTGTAGTATAAGACTTAACCTCATAAAATTTTTTCTATCTTTGGTTTTTCTCTACTCAAAAACTAATATAGTGTGTGATGTATAGTGAGTTCCATGAGATTATTATCAAGCTATGTATATTTATATAGTTAATTATTATACATTCTTATATATAGTAAATTAATTTATTATTTATTTATTTTGGTTTTCAACCAAAGCACAATAGCTTAATTTGTTAGTTTATTTTTCATTGCTTTTCAAGCTTATGGCAAAATCTGTAATAAAGCAAAATATTCCATATTAGCATTACTTTCTTAAAAAGTGTTAACATACACAAATATTAATACGTTTATGACTTCATGTTGTTGAAATTTTTAGATGATTTTTGTATCCTTTGAACGATATTAAATCTAGGCTTTAGAAACAAAAATTCTGTTTCTAAACGTAAATTTCTATTGCAAAAACCATTGTTGCTGATTCTATTTATAAAATATAACTTGTTTTACTCACTTTCTGTCGCGGAATTTCTATCCCTGAAGGCTAGTTTTCTTGTAAAGTATAACCATTTCCACCTTATGTAATTAACCATGTGAACATTTCACAATCTATAATTCATGAATTTCGTATAGTTATATATGCATATGCATTGCAGGTATATCGTCTACTTGTATGCATATATATAATGTATAAATTATATATTTATAACCTACATATTGTATATATTATACATATGCAATATGATCTTTGTATTGTGTGTGTGTGTATTTTATAATAATACAAATACATCGATTAAACTTTAATATTTACGTTATATATATATTATTTGTTATAGAATCTATTTTTACATATATTATATATATATGTTTCAAAATAATTTGTATATGTTATCATATTTTTATTTCCTTTTTATCATGCCCCAAAATTAAAGGATGTCAACAGTTTGCCACATACTCATACCTTATTATATGTACTAAGGCTTAGAACAACCAAACTCCACATAAAATAAATAAACTTCAATTATCTTAAATATTACATATTATTTTCAATCTTAACATTTTACATTCACAATTTCAAATAATTCAAACCAAACTAAAGCAACAAAGTTTAATTAAAACAACCTATTTTATAATACAACTAATTTCTAGTAACTATCCTCATCCTACATCCAGAGGTCATGAAAAAAAAAAAAAAAAAAAGATAACTTTAAGTCACACTTTGTTACACATAAAAGAAATAGGAAACAACCAGGCTAGATGAGGGATTATGTCCCTTAAACAGTTACAAATAGTTTAGCAAAAATTTCAAACAGATTTTTGTACATATGATAGATAGATTTGGAGTTACAAATGGCTAGTAAACAGCTAGATAAATGCAAAATACAAACTGTAGCCATTAGAACAGCTAAGCATATACTCAGACATAGGTCTGGTTGTAATATATGCTGAAAGGAAGCTATAAATACAAACAAGACAGAAAATGGGGATTTTACCCTACTTTCCAGAAATCATGATTCAAGAAGCTGGAGACTTGCTAATAATACTTTCAACTTGTTATTCACATACTGCATAATTCATACACTCAAAGTTAGGGTTTCAATAATATACATTCAAAGTTAAACATAGAGAGACAGAGATAGAGAGAGAGTTCTAGGAGTTATGTATTTATGTGTGAACAAGAGGCACTAGGTTTTTTTTTCTTTTCCAGGTTATAAGAATATATACCCAGTTAGTGGATTTGTTCGACCGCGTGTGTACCCAATTGGTTCAAATCCTGCTTTTTTTTTTTTTTTATTAGAGCCCATTACGTGTAACATTTGGTGCTTTTCTCATGGCTCCTAGATCTCAAGAAGAGCTTGCCAAGTTGCAAGCATTGGTTTTTTCCATAGCCGAATCAATCCAGGTGATGCAAGAAAAATTTCAGGAACAGATAGTTACTAATTCTAAGATAACTGAAAACATGCAAACCCTATCCATTTCTTTACAATCTTTACATAATAAAGTGGATTCAGTTGACAAGAATCAAACTAAGGAGTCATCACATGTTAATAATGTGGACATCATCAATAAAAGTTCATCATCTTCTTATTCGACTGCCATTGATAATCTGTCGAAAGGTTTGAAACTTGAAATTCCTAAATTTGATGGTGATGATCCTTTGGGATGGATTTTTAAAACTCAAAAGTTTTTCAATTTTCATAATGTTCCTGAAGAACACTGTTTGATTATTGCTTCCTTCGCACTTGAAGGGAAAGTTTTAAAGTGGTTTCAATGGATGGAATAAAACCATCAAATTTCTACGTGGTCTCAGTTTCTTAAATCTTTGGAAACTAGATTTAGACCCTCTGAATATGATGATGTTCAAGGGACTTTATCCAAATTGACTCAAAAAGGATCTGTCGATGAGTATCATTCCGAATTTGAGACCCTTTCTACTAGAACAATTGGTTTATTAGATGGTTTTCTTTTAAGTTGTTTTGTTTCTAGACTTAAACCATATCTTAGAAGAGAGGTTTAAATTACTCGACCATCTTCTATTGCTCATGCAATTTAGCTAGCTAAAATGCATGAATCCAAATTTGCTGATAGTAGTTTTTATCTTAAACAATTTTCATCCCAAAAATATGTCAATTCAGGAGCAAATACTTTGCAATTTGCGAAATCTGCTATTTCATATCAGACTTCTGTCTCATCTTCATCTAAACCTACTTTACATATTGAAAATTGACTCCAACTGAGAAGAATGCTCGAAGGGAACAAGGCTTATGTTACAATTGTGATGAGAAATTTTACAAAAATAAAAAGTGCAAGGCTAAATTTCTTTTGTTAGTAACAGAGGATGCAGGGGATGGTTTATAGTATATAGCAGACTTCACCAATGATTTTGTACAAGAAGATCCACCTAACATGGTTGAAGATGACTGTAATATTAGTTATCACGCCCTATGGGGTACCCCTATCCCTCGAACTCTTCGATTTCAAAGGATTATTCGTAATTAGTCAATGGTTATATTGGTTGATTGTGGGAGTACACACAATTTTGTGCAGAGTAGGGTGGTCAAACATCTCAATTTAACTGTGTCCTCATCACCCTAATTTAATGTTCTTCTTAGTGACGGCACTAAGATGATCAGTCAAAGGAAGTGTGAGCATGTGGATTTTCAAATTTAAGGCTTATGTTTTTCTAATGACTTTTATGTTTTACCAATACAAGGTACGGATGTTGTTTTGGGAGTTCAGTGGTTACAATCTTTAGAACCAGTTACAATTGACTATAGTCAATTGATAATGCAATTTATTCATAAAGGATTATTGGTGACTTCACAGGGAGCAAAGGAAATGTTATCTCAAATTACTCACCATCAATTCCACAGATTGCTCAAACGGAATGACGTGGCGAGTTGTTTTCAATTTTTGGCTCAAGAGGTTGTTACTAACACATGTGAGATTACCACTAGCAACAATGACTTAACAGCCTTATTAGGCAGATGTTCTCAGGTGTTTGAAGCACCTTCATCATTGCCTCCATTTAGGGACATTCAACATCATATTCATTTACAAGGAGAGAAGGGTCCAGTGAATGTCAAAGCTTATCGATATCCTCACTTTCAGAAAACAGAAATCGAGAAACAAATGATAGAAGGGTTGCAGCAGGGCATTATTTAGCACAACAACAGCCCTTATTCTTCTCCAGTACTTCTGGTGAAGAAAGAAGACTGCACATGGTGATTTTGTATTGACTACCGTGCTTTAAATCATGTCAATATTAAGGATCAGTATCCTATTCTGACTATTAATGAGCTTTTGGATGAATTATATGGTGCTTCTGTATTTTCCAAATTAGATTTACGAACAGGATATCATCAAATTTGTATGCATCCACGCGACATAGAAAAGATAGCTTTTCAAATGCATGAATGACATTATGAATTCCTTGTCATGCTGTTTGGACTTAGCAATGCTCCAACAACATTTCAGAGCATTACGAACAAAATTTTCAGGTCATTTATTCGTAAATTTGTTATAGTGTTTTTTGATGATATTCTTGTATAGAGTAGAACTATGTTTGACCACATTAATCATTCGGGTCAGGTACTTCAAGTCTTATTAGAGAATGCTTTTTATATTAAGCATTCAAAATGCCATTTTGGAGAAACTTCTATCGAATACTTAGGACATATTGTTTCAAATCTTGGAGTTCAACCAGAATCAAAGAAGGTTGAAGCAGTTATAAAGTGGCTTGTACCTACTTTAGTTAAACAACTTCGAGCTTTCTTAGAATTATTTGACTATTACCACCGTTTTATTAGAAGTTATGCAACTATTACGAGTCCCTTAACAAATTTGCTACAGAAAGATTCCTTTTAGTGGAATTCATATGCAATGGAAGCTTTTGAAAAACTTAAACAGGCTTTGGTTTTAGCACCTATGCTGGCCCTACCCAATTTTAAGGAGACTTTTACTATTGAATATGATGCTTCTGGGATGGGCATAAGGGCTGTTTTGTTACAAAAGGATCATCCTATCGCTTTTTTTTGTAAAAAGATGCCATCCCATTTGAGAAAAGCTTCAGCTTATGTGAGAGAATTATATGCCATTGTATAAGCTATGAGGAAATGGAGACAATATGTTCTAGGGTCTCATTTTATCATTAAGACTGACCATCGTAGTCTTCAAGAGATTCTCACACAAGTTATCCAGACACCAGAACAACAAAAATATTTGTCAAAGCTGATGAGCTATGATTATACTATCTTATATAAAGCTGGCGCGGACAATAAAGTTGTTGATGCTTTGTCTAGATAGTACTCTAAGGAGGGTACATATTTAGCATGGTCAGGACCCACATTTTTCCTCATTCACACTTTGAAGACAGAATACAAAACTTTAGAGGGTTTTTGTGTAATCATATCTACCTTGAAAGAGGGTAAACCATTCAAATACAAGCTGACATCGAGGAATGAATTATTATATTTGGATGCACGTATTTTTTTGGTGCCTCAATTATCACTCATTCCTCACTTATCATCAAAATTTCATGTTTCACCTTCTTCGGGGCACTTTGAATGTTTGAAGACATTTTGAAGAATATCTTCAAAATTCTTTTAGGAGGGAATGCGTGCCATGGTGGAAACTTTTGTGAAGACTTGTCCTATTTGTGAACAAGTTAAATACTCCACATGACATCCATAAGGATTATTAAGTCCCCTACCTATTCTAACATTTGGGAAGATATGAGTATGGACTTTGTTACTTCACTTCCTAAATCCCAAGGCTTAACAGTAATATTGGTAGTTATGGATAGGCATTCTAAATATTGTCATTTAGGAGCACTCGATTCTCACTACACAGCTACCAAAGTGGCTTCCTTATTTTGACACATGGTTGTAAAATTACATGGTTTTCCTCATTCGATTGTGTTAGACAGAGATGCTTTTTTTATGAGCCACTTTTGGAAAGAACTCTTTTCATTAAGTGGAACTAAGTTATTGACCAGTAGTGCCTATCACCCTCAGAATGATGGTCAAACTGAAGTTATAAATATCACTTTGCAACAATGTTTGAGATGCTATACAATGGATTGTTCAAATCAATGGGACTCTTATTTGCGTTGGGCTGAATATGCATACAATACATCCTACCATGAAGGTGTGGGAATAACACTATTTCAAGTAGTTTATGGCAAACCCCCTCCCACTATTGTATCTTATATGAGAGGTGCTTTTAAACTAGATGCAGTAGATCAGGAATTAATCACACGAGACCATCTTTTGACTACTTTTAAAGCTAATTTACTTAAAGCTCAAGAGAAGATGAAGTATTATGCATATCAACAAAGAACAGATTTGGAATTGCAACCAAGGGACTTGGTTTATGTGAAATTACAGCCCCATAAACAGGTTTCTCTATCATTAAAGAAGACCCATAAATCGTCAAAGTGCTTCTATGGACCTTTTGAAGTTATTAAGAAGATTGGGTCTTGTGCATATTAGCTTAAATTACCTCTTTATTCTAAGATACACGATATTTTTCATGTATCTTTGCTAAAAAAAGCTAGAAGAGCTACAAAATCTTCCTTAGAGCTACCAACAGAGGCTATTAACAACCAACCTTTGATTTAACCATTGGTTATTCTAAATGATTGGGCTATTATTAGGAATCAACAACCTATCAAACAAGTTTTGGTCCAATGGCGTGGTTTACCACCAGAGGACACTTCATGGGAAGATTGGGACAATTTTTCACATATCCACTCATATTACAACCTTGAAGACAAGGTTCCACCTCAAGACGTGGAGACATCTGTTACACATAATAGAAATAGGAAATAGCTAGGCTGGATGAGGGATTACGTCCCTTAAACATTTACAAATAGTTTAGCAAAAATAACAAACTGATTTTTGTACATGTAATAGATAGATCTGGAGTTACAAATGGGTAGTAAACAGTTAGATAAATACAAAATACAAACTGTAGCCGTTAGAACAGCTAAGCATATACTTAGACCCATAGATCTGGTTATAATACATGTTGAAAGGAAGCTGTAAATACAAACAAATGGGGATTTTACCTTGTTTTCTAGAAAATCACAATTCAAGGAGCTGGAGACTTGCTAATAATAGTCTCAACTTGTTATTCACATACCTACATACATTCATACACTCAAAGTTGGGGTTTTAGTAATATACATTCAAAGTTAAACATAGAGAGACAGAGATAGAGAGAGAGAGTTCTAAGAGTTACATATCAGTGTGTGAACAAGAGGCGCTAGGGTTTGTTTTTTTTTTTCCCTAGGTTATAAGAATTTATACCCTATTAGTTGATTTTTATTCGACCTATGTATGTACACGATTGGTTCAAGTCCTGCTTTTTCTTTTTTTTAATCAGAGCCCCACAACGTGTAACACACTTGTACCTAAAAAAAGAATTTCTAAAGAGACAAGTCGAAACCTAATATGATAGCAACATAAATATACACAATATGATTACATGCTTATAGCTCTAAATGCAATACAACAACCAACATTTTATATCTTTTTAATTAAGTAAGATAAGCAATAGTGGAACACTCATACTCCATCCACACATTGGGGACCTAAGGGTCCTAAGTAGCAAAAACTGCTTAGGAGGTTAATATAGGTAGGCTAAATACTTATGTCTCCTATTTCTAATAAAGTAATAGCTTTGACTAGAGCTTACAGTATCCATCACACTATTTAGTTTAATGGAGCTCATAATCCTAAACTGTACAATCGTAACTTCTTATCGAACATAAGTAGACATTATCCATCTACCATTTCCCTTATTAACTATCCACCAAGCCATCTTCAATGGTCCAAGTGCTGAACTACCATGCTAGTATTGCCTAGTGGGGTTGTCACCTCTTGACCCATGTCTAAGAAACAGCTATATACAATTAATTACTCAATTACTATTAGTTATCTTTACATATTAATTCGTTTTAGGATGTCTATCCTAATCAAACAACATACATGTTACTGCGTACTTAAATACTAAATCTCTAGAGATATTAAAAGTTGAACTCGCATGAGCATAAAACTATATAAAAGAAAAAAGAAGAAGAAGAAAGACTTTTATTAATTCCTAATTAATCAAGTCATTCAACATGTTGTTACTCAAACATACTATTTATTCTAATTATATATAATTAGTCTATAAACCTAATGTAAATAAAGTTTAATTATTCCGATTGTCACTTATAACATAAGAGCATACTTCATTTTATTCAAAATAGTGTTAATTAATATAAATTTTTATTTCATAAACCAGTTCTAAGGGAATTGTGTTTTGGTTCACATTATTAATTCTATAAAAAATGTTAAATTTCACATTACAATGCAAGTCTTTAGATAAAACAAATTGTCATAATCTTTATTGATTATCAATGAATAAAATTGCTTAAAAAACTATAAGAACATTGGCCCTTATAGACAAAAATACTGTTATGGAAAATTAGTAAAAGAAGTTATAATTCTACAAAAATTATCAGTAATAATAATTTTGGTGATAGAAATTTACATTTGGAGATAGAAATTTTGTCTCTATAAACAGGTATTTTTTTTGTAATGAAAGATTACAATTTCTATATTCCTATGAAAAATATAATCATAGAAAGTATAAATTACCTAATTTGAATTTTTAACAAAGTTGGCTTTTCGTGACTAAATAATAGTAATTGAATAAGAGCAAACCAATACTTTTCTCTGAATTATTAAAAATTTTCACTTGTAAGTGTATGTCATCATTTTCCTTAATTTGATATGGACCGTAGAGAGTTTCTATAGTCCCATCAATGGGACCGTTTATTTATCCTTCTAATCATTAAAATAAATATAGTAATTGGAATATTAACTATTTTAGTCATTCGATCATGATTAGATATGATATGAGCCATTGGATACTGACGGAACTGATCCCATCAAAATTATTGATGATACTATAGAATTTTCCTAAAAATATTGGTACTACAAAACGTAACCAATTTAATCAATCAAGCAAATTTTTTACATGGAGAAAAATAAAGTTGGTAAATAAGGAAAATGAAGTTCATTGAAATACCTTGTTTTTCCATTGCCAAATAAGAGCACGAATCAAGATGTGAGAGTCAACACTTTAGCTTTTAGAAAAATAGAGAAAGAATAACTAGAGAAAAAAAATTGTAAGTATCGAAGACAGAGCTTCTCACTATAACTGAATGGGTGCAAATTTGTTAGCGAAGAGGGAAAGAGTAAAAGGAGAGAGAATGAACTAGCGGTAAGCAAGATGGATTGTAATATGAGAATTGAAGAGAGAGATGACTTAGAGAAAGATAGAAAAGAAACTAAGAATTATAAGAAGAAAAAACTAATAATAATAAATTAGTAAGAGATCATTAATATTTATGAGTGTGGTGTAAAAATCAGAAAATGAAAAAATATTTATTAGTTTTAAAGTTATATTAGTAGACTTATATAGACTATATGTATAATAACAAATAACAATGTTAATAGTAATAAATGTTAAACAATAACATATAAGAATGTTATTTAATTACTAAGTATAATCATTTCCAACATATAATCATACTTTCACATAATCATAAGTTCTTCCATTCTCTAGTTTGGAAAGCTTTTTTTTTTTTGTTTTTTAAACATTAGTTGGGAACCCAAAAAAAAAATCTTAAATTAGGCTTAAAATTAATACATTGTGCACAATTGTATATCTTCCCTATTAAACTTTTGGATTTGAAAACTTTAGTTATCAATTTGGACTTAATTTCATAAATTCCCTGTGTTATTTTTAACTCTTGTTTGGGATTTTTCACTCTTGAAAGAGATTAGAGTAGTGGAGTCTTTAAAAAGATAAATGGAAAGAGATAAATAGATTTAAATTATGTTGTGGAAAAAATCGACCGAAATACAAACCAAACCAAACTAGATTGGATTGATCCAAAATTTTTGTTATTTTAAAAAATTGTTTAGTTTGTAGTTCGGTTTGAGATGCCAAACTAAATCATATAGTTCAAACCAAAATGTTTTACATTAAAAAAATTCAAAAATATTGTTTTTTTTCTTTTAATTATTTTACCAAAAAATTCTAATAATTACTTTAAATTTTTATTTAATTGTATATCATTCATGAGAGTGAATTTATATTGGTCATGTCAAAATTCAATCATCCACATGTCCACATATAAGTTAATTTTTAATTTTTAACAATTATTATTTAGAACATTTTTTATAGTCTTACGAATTAATCCACATCTATTACATATTTGTTTATCAATTTATGTAATTAATAATATATTCATTAGAAGCACAACAAATTAAAATTTGCACTTTAATCTTCTCAAGTTTAGTATATCATTATAGTTATGATAATTCAATAGAATAAAACTAGTATAGGATTATTGTTCTATGATGGATGAATTCTCTTCCCATCATAAATTTTACATATTTACTTGGATAAATAATTACTTTCAAATCTTATTGCTTGTATTTTGCATTAGTAATAAGAAATATGTAATTTAAGTCTTTCAATAGAATGTTTTTTTTTAAGAATAAAAACGTTTCAAAACACAAATAGGGCTATGCTGAACAATTTATTTTCAATTGGAAAATATTAGTAATTGAATTGTCGTGTTAGATTCAAAATTAAAAGAAAAACTAAACCGCAATATATGATTTAGTTCAATTCGAGTGGCAAATCGGATCGAACTGCACTGTGCCTACCCTAAGATTTAAGGGAATAATATGGAGAATTAATCTAAACTATCAATTTTAATTAATCCACATGTTTACACTTTAAATATCAAACCTGATCTAACAGCATTGTGACTACCCTTAGATTTAAAGGTATAATATGGAGAATTAATCTAAACCTTTAATTTTTATTAATCCACATGTTTACACTTTAAATGGAAAACCTAATCGAACTGCATTGTGCCCACACTTAGATTTAAGGTTATAAAATGGATAATTAATCTAAACCCTCAATTTTTATTATTCCATGTGTTTGCACCTTAAATGCTTAAATGAAGGTAAATGAAGGAAGTCTAAATGCAGAAGATCCTTGTCTTTTTCTTTTCTTTTTTTAAATAGGTACTTAATTTGTAATAATTAATTAACATTATAAATTTAAAAACTCATCTCAAATCTAGATCCTCTTAGTTTTTCTTTTTTCAATTTTCCTTCCCAGCTTTTTTTTCCTATTTTCCTCTATTTACAAATTAATGGTTGGGATTACGAAAATATGTCATCTAATATCTTTTAGAGAACTTTTGCAGTCCCTTCGATAGTATTATGTAGTCAATTATCTCAGCATTAAAATTAATATATCAAGTATTTTAATGATGCGATATGAATATAAAAAGGCATGGCAGACCATAGATATTTCCTATCTTGTACATAGTGTTTTGATTACAGTTTTTCATGATATTAGGCTAAATGAAACTCATTATACCATGTCTGTTTTGCAAATGAAAAAGAAAAAAAGAATTGGATGAAATCCAAATTTTCCCCTTTCTATCTAATTTAATGTTATAAAAATGTTAGGAGGGGATACAATAAAATTTCTTAACAAAAATTCTGTACACTACTAGCACAACTTCATACCACTGTCATGCTACTATTACCACCATTACTACTATTGCTATCATTATTGCTGCAATAATGTAACATCAGCACTATGTTTCCATAACTATATTATTACCATTAAACCTCCATCATTCACATAACCATCTCTACTAATTGTAATATTTGTGTATGATAAAAAAAAATTACTTTAAAAAAAAGAAAGAAAGAAAGAAAGAAAATTTTTTCCTATACTTAGTGGACCAATCATAATACAAAAAAATCATACTATCTTATTTTCCTTATTTTGTAATGTGCTATTCTCATTATTATATGTTATAGTAAGAGCAAATGCTACCATAATCTCAATCGTTAACTATATATTGTAAATGAAGAGACCCATTTTCATCTCTCCCCCTCCCCTTGGAGAGTATTGGGAATGAGTCTCCAATGAGCCTATTTGCTTGTTTTTATATCGTACACTATACTTATATTTTATCCTAATTCAATATGAACTAATGTTAAAATCCAACTTGGTATTAAATTGAATCCTTCATAAAATTGAATTATAAAATATCCAACATATTTTAGGGTTACATATAAATGCAAATTCCAATTTCCACCACTAATAAATTACAAAAATTATCTTCTCTTTTAGGTTAAAGTACCAAAGGTATAATGTGTCATGCTCCGGACGGTACCGTAAACGTGGTAGTCCGCTGCATATAATATTAAAGCTAATGAATGACGACCTTAGTCACGCAAGAGCTTTGATATCACGTGCAAGGCGTGCTTCCAAGATAGTAGGAGACTCAAAGGGGTATCACGTTTAAGCAGATAAAAAAAAAATGCAAGAACTTATAAAGATAAAAATGTAATAATCATTAAGATAAAAGTTTCTTACAACTTCTTAGGGGCATTCCCCCGTTCTAAAAGCTGTGCTTAAACTAATTCATCTTTAAAACATACATGAATATAACATAAGTCTACTATAGAGATTTCTCTTAGAAGTCTACATCCAAAACTAAATATATAAACTTCTTCCAAAAACTCCTAGTAGCTTTGGCTCATACTTGACAAAAGGGCCTCCTTGGTACCAACCATAAGCAATCAAATTGTAACAAAAAGCTATAGGGGTATAAGCAAAACTAGCTTAGTGAGATAACTCCCATCTTCAAAACATTTCCATAAAACATACAAGTATTTTAGACAATCATATGGGAATGCATTAATCACATGAGCAAACAAAAGACACATGATTAATTGGAAACCATATGTAGCATGGATTTTACGCCCTCCATGTCAGGGGTTGGGTGGTTACCGGCCCATACGACCATCAATAGTTACAGACTTACCGGCTTTCACTTGCCTTGTAGACTTTTCAACTTCTACTAGCTCATGTAGACTTTTCGGCTCCTACTAGCCACCACTACGACTCCTCGTTTCCCCACACGAAGAATAGTAGCGAAAAATAAATGTGACTCACCATATGTTATGCATGAATCATTTTTAATGTTGGTTTATTCAATTATCATGAGTTCAAGTTAAAGGTGATCATAACAATATTCATCACTCCATTGCATGAAAACATAAGTTATTCATCAATTCCTCTTTCGATATACTTAGCTTTTATTCAACAATCACCTCAATCAATCATGAATCTAAATCACACAACGTTTATTCATTTATCTTCTTCCTAACTCTCTAATGCTACTACTTACAAGCACAATAAAGGAAATGTAATTAGTAAGGGATTAACTCACTCCATGATGATCGTTCTTAGTCGAAATAATATTCCGGGAAGGTGATATTGGTTCCTTATTCACCTAAATAAGATGAAATACCCAAAATGAGTCTTTCATAGAATTTATACTTTAAAAATTCTAAGTCTATCTTAAATTCGCAGTAAAATTGGATTGAAGAAAGTTCCAACTTAAAATGACCATAACTTGCTCATTTTAACTCGGAATTTTGCATATTATATGTCGTTTTCTACCTACTCGAAAAGATCTATCTATTTCTAAGGTTAATTTTACTATAAAAGGTCATTTGGGTCTTGGTTTATAGGGATACAGATCTAATACGAAAATTTCATTCTTGAAAAACAATATTTCCTAATCCTTCCTTAACTAAGGCTTGTTTAAGTATATAAATAGACTCATAATTTATGCATGAAGCTATCGGTGTTGTCTTATTTCATTTATTTTCTTTAAACAACCTTTTCTAGTGTTTTGGAAAATTTGGATTTGTTAGACTTTACTTTATGTGGGTGAAGTAACTTATAAATTTCTAATATACTATTTTGATTTTTTAGTTTATCAAAAGTAGTTGAAAATAAAGTTTGGTCTTTTGAGGTTATCTACAAAATTTATTTTGAAAAATAGAGTTTCCAAAATTTTTCTTTAGTAGTACTTGGTGAGTTTATTCTTTAAAAATTTATTTTCATTTTCCTTGTAAGTTTATTTTCTTGAAAACTTATTTATCTATTGGTTTAGAAAGTTGGTAAAAATAGTACCAAGTTATTATCTATATATCAAGACTTCTTTTATTATTTGGAAAGGAGAATCTTTAGATGTTGAAGAAACTTCTTTTATTACTAGTTTGAAATTCCATGATGAGTTTACATAAACTTTTAAAAGAGAATTATTTGAAATTATTTTTCTAAATTTTTGGAAAATCTTTGATCAAATTTTATTCTTTAAAAAAAAAGATTCATTTTTATTTGGATAACAACTTATTAGCCATGTATGAATATGATCATGTAGTTTATAAAAGCTAAAAAATATCACAAGATAAGATAATAACATAGAATATAAGTAATAAATAAGCATAATAATAATTGTCAAGTGTTGGGAGCCTTAGCTTCTTCAAGGCTTCTCGGGACTAAGAATAGATTAATCTCAAAAGAAAAAAGAAAATTGTTTTGACTTGATGAGGACAAGGTTAAGACTAGAAAGATTAGTCTTAAAATAACTTGAAAGTAAACAGATTGCAACAACAAGTGAGCTTATATGCTCTAAAAGATATATATATATATAACTACATAAATATATTTAGTTAGATAAACATAAGAATAATATAAAAGAAAATAGATTCATGAACAAGAACAAAGTATGAAAATATTGTTGCTTTCCTAACCTCCATGGGTTTAGAAAACACACATTATGCTCATACTAAGTAAATGAACACATAGAAAGCTTAAACTATTACCTATAGAAGAAGAAGAAACTAGAGAAAATTTGAGAGAGCTTTTGGAGAGATCTTGAGAGAGTAAGTGTAGTGTATGAAAGGTGTGAAGGAAATGGAAGGAAGATGTGGTATTTATAGGAAAAAGTGGAGGATAATTTGTGTTAATTAAATAAATGTAAATTGAAACAATTTAAGAGGAAAAGAGGGAGGGCTGGCGCAAATATGAGTGGGAGAGAGAGAGAAAATTTAATTTTTTTTTTGTATTTTTGTTAATAAAAAGTAAGATATGAGAGATGTGAAGTTGTATTGGAAATGAAAATTGTAAGAAAATAGGTGTATGGTTGTAAGAAAAAGTAAAGATAGATAACTTGTGTAGAATAGTGTAGTATAAAGTAGACATGACAAATAAAGTACCAGTAGTAAGAAAATACGCGTATAATTGAGATATCTGATATTTTTAGTTACTGAAAAATTATAAAACTGATATTTATGAAAACCTTATACCTTTACGAGTCTAACGGTATATCTGAAATATTTTTACTAATTTGAGCCTCGAAACACGCTTTTCGAAAACTGTATCCGATTGGGCTCAAAATGAATCGTGGTTTAACTAATCTGATATTTTTAAGCTTCCTCATGTTATTATGAACTATTCTACATGCTAATCTCTCACTTACTCACTTAGAGTTATGAACACGGGATTGTCAGACTTAAACGGTTGCGTCTGACTAAGGTTTTGTTGACCTTAGGATTTCTGGTTGACCTTCTAATTAGGGTTTAAGCTTAATTGATCGTAAAACTTTGGGGGTTTACATAATAGATTATGACAACTTTTCACTTTATATATTAATGTTTTCATCTATATTACTTGTTTTTTTTTTTTTTTCTGCACTTTTATCTATTTTACATATGCGCTCAAGCACACACACACATACATACGTGCGCGCGCACACATGCACACACACACATAGTTCTATAAGCTAACTTTTCATAGCTAAATTAACTTGGGAAACTAGAGGTGAGCATATAACCATATCATACATGATATGTACCCATGTCATACTCGAATAGGTAGGATTTAGGTGTAAAGCTGTGCATGTGGGCCAATTTACCTCATGGTGCTTCATGCCATGAGTTATGCGAGCTAAATCGCTTTAACACACATTAATATGTAGGATAGAATTTTTAATCCAACTTGATCCACATTTACCAACGGGGTAAAATATGATGGCCCATGAATCCACTTAGATTTTTTTTTAGTTTTTGTAAAATTTAATATTATTTCATAATGATACTAAAAGTATATGCCATTTTCCAATCAAATATAAAAAGATTCATATTGTCATACTTTTTTCCACAATTTTGCAACGGTATTTTTCTTAATTTCATTTGATTCAAAATTTTGGTTTCATTGAGTATTAATTTGAGAAAACATGTTTAGTCATGTTATGTAAGTAACTCAAAATCAAAATGTGTACTCTTACTTGTAGAACGAAATGATGCAGCGTGAAAGTGTAAAATAGAAATCAATTTACCGGATGATTTTTAAAGCACAAATAACGATTGCAAACAAGCAATATCTAGGAGAAAATTCTCTCAATAAGATATCAAAAGTATGTAAAACATCAGTTGTTTTTCAAAGATAGTCTAAAGACCTATTTATAATATTACATGAGGAATACTAAAAGATAAAATCCTAAAAAGCAAATAATAAATACAAATAAACTGGTAATATAAGTTGATTGGTAATAAAAGCTAGCGGTCTATAATTAATATTGGCGGTTTCAAAACTCAAAAGTTGAACCTGTCAACAATAGAGGCCAGTAGTAGTATAGCTCTTGAAGGCCGGCGGTGTTGTATCCTAGGTCGGTGGCTTATGGTTTAAAGCTAGCAGTGTATGTTGCTGTTTGTCATCCACATTATTCTCTCCCACCTGTAAAAAAAATTATCCTCGACTTTATAGTTGAATTCGGTTATAGGGGTTCTTCAACCTTAGACCAATGGAGACACACCTTGAATCATAAATAAGTATCATCCCAATTAAAGATGAACATACAAGAGTGAATCTTAATAAGTATAAAGTAAAATATCCTAATTTTCTTAGGATTTAGAATTGCATCCGTCCTCAAGCTCTTTACACTGTTTGCAAGTTCCTTGGTAAATCTACCCTAGGAATTAAATCATTATAGGTTTGTATGTTCCTCGTAGGAAGCAAACCATCTTGTAAGTCGTCGAGCAACACTTTGCTGAACTCATCCAATAGCCCCTTGATACTGTCTGGCCCCTCTTTAGTCTTCTCCTTTAACTCTACCATCTTCTTCCCCTTTAGCTCCTCAGCACTTGTTTTACTTGTTTCTCGTCTTGCATTGGTGTCTTCACATGTTTACTTTCAACAACTTCAGGAGTCTCAGTATCTCTTGTGACAATTTCGAGCGGTACATCAAGAATAGACCCCTTTATATCAAGTTTAGTAAAAATAATTGATGGATGTTCAACCTTTTCGTCCACAGGTTTTCCTTCTACTTTAGGAGAGACGGTTTTTGAAGATTTAGCTGATGTTACTTTAGGAGTCTCTTCAGTGTGTTCTTTCTCATTCTCTTTTAGAGTGTGAACTTCTTCTACCTCCTTCAATTGAAACATGATTTTGTCATAATCAAGAGGAAGAAATTCATCTTCCAATAATATCTTCATCATAAACCATATCCTAACAGGTATTTTTCCTTCACGACTTAACTTTTTTTTGTAATCTAGCCTTTCAATCTATAAGCCACCAATTTCACCCTTTTCTCTTCAAGAATCTCTATATATTCAAAGATTCGCTTAATCTCAGTAATCCAATCAATAAAATTCTCAATTCCTAGATCTCTGCTAAAATATGGAGTACTATTAGAATACCAATCTGACGTAGCGTGAAAGCATAAAATAGAAATAAACTAACTGGATGATTTCTAAAATACAAACAATGATTGCAAATAAGCAATCTCCAAGAGAAAATTCTCTCAATAAGATATCAAAAGTATGTAAATATCAGTTATTTTTCAAAGACGAGTCTCAAGACCTATTTATACTATTACATGAGGATTCTAAAAGACAAAATCCTAAAAGGCAAATAATAAATGCAATAAATTGGTAACATAAGTTGACTGGTAATAAAAGCTGGCAGCTTATAATTAATGTTGGCAGTTTCAAAACTTAAAAGTTGAAACTGTTAGCAATAAAAACTGGCTAGTTTATTGTTTGAAGCTAGCGGCATACGTCACTATTCGCCGTCTGCATCATGAAACAACATGATGGAACTAGCAAGTAGAAACCTTGCAGGTTGTATTTTTGTAACATTATTTTTTGTCGCTTGGTCTAAATGGCTTAAAGATGCATACCACCTAGTCTTTACTCATTTTCTTACAATCTTACCCAAGAAAAAAAAATTCAAAGCAAGCTAATAACACATATCATCTAACTATTGAAATTCTTATTAAATTAATTTTTAGAACCATCTAATAGCAGATGCAAAGAAATTAATGAATTTCATTTTTAAAAAGTTACTTATTACTCCTTTATATTAAGAAAATATAAAAGCAGTGTGGAATTGACCATCAATAAACCAAATAACAAAAATTAATAAAACAATTTCTTGTTATAATATTAATTTCTTAAAAGAAACAAACTTCCACAAGAATACAATCGGAAAATATTGAATTTGGCATAGCATCGTAAGGTGGTCCCATCAAAAGAGTGGGAAAGAGAGTAAAAAGCTAGATTTTTTTATTTTTATCTCACTTACTATATTGTGTAGTTGATATTTTAATGTAGATTTGTAAGCAAACCCAATCAGCATCAGGTTGGCTTGCTTTAACTCATGTGTCATATGGGGCTAGCCATTTTGGCTCGCTTATGAAACATGATACAATTTTAGTATAACCAGTTTTTTTTTAGTTAAACAGATT
Source organism: Combretum micranthum (assembly GCA_024138025.1). Classification (NCBI taxonomy): domain Eukaryota; kingdom Viridiplantae; phylum Streptophyta; class Magnoliopsida; order Myrtales; family Combretaceae; genus Combretum; species Combretum micranthum. The sequence goes on from JAMXBD010001217.1 coordinate 287,236, forward strand.
GACTAACAAATGCATGAGGTTTTCATTCTCTATTCCTAGCATAAAACCTGCACTTCAACTTATAGTGAGTATAAGTTCTAAGATACATTGTACCCATCCTATTAAAAATTACAAATAATATTAATAAATAATAAATAAACAATAATCTTCATTTTTTTATTTTTTTATCACTTTTATTTAAGATTATTATTTGTAGAGTACCTGCAAGAAATTTTTATTTTGAAAGAACTTATATTATTTTATTTTAAAAGAACCTATTGTTTTTATTTTGCATAAACTTTGGTTGTACAAGTTTGTACTTTATGGTGAGGGTAAGGTAGGACTATAAATGAGTTGAGACTACTTGTGAGCTACTTAAGTTTAACTTAGTGATAACTCGAATTTGATTTAACTACAATCAAGTCAAGCTCGAGTTCCAATTGAATTCAAGTTCAAGTTACTTTAGTATTTATCGAGCTTGAGTTTGAGTTTTAAAATATTCGATTCGAGCAGCTTGTAAACCTAATAAAATTTTTTATATTTCTTTTATAAAAAATTATAAAATTTGTTAAAGCCTATTTCCATACCTTGTTTTTTCCTTCATATCCTATGATCTACATCTATTAATATTTAAGATCAAATCAGTTAAAAACTCAATTACATTCCTAAATCCTAATTTATTTTTAGTCTAACTGATGTTGATAGGAATGAGCAAGCTTAATCAAGTCAAGCTTAATCCTATTGAGTAACAATTCTAGTCGGGTCCGAGCTTAATAATCAAAATTTAATCAAGTTCGACTCGAGTTTCGAGCTTCAATTTTTATATTTGAGTTGAGTTCGAGCTTGAGACTTTATGGTTTGGATTTAACTTGACTCATTTATAGCCTTAATTGTCTCCATGATATATCTTATGATATGGCGTAGTTGATGTCATGGAGAGTTATCAATCAACTCAAATAGCTTGTGCACTTGTCTCTTTATTAGCAATAAAAAAATAAGATGTTCAAGTCTTGGTATTTGCCTAAAGGGTTAATGTCATAAACAATACTTGAACTTTAGCAAAATTTATAATTAGTTACCTAGACTTTAAAAATTGATCAATTTAGTATCTAAAATTTGAAATTAATCAATTTATTACCTAAAAAAAATATTATGTGCACACCACACCAATAGTACTCTAGTGATATTGGTTAGTGTACATGAAAAGTAACTTTAAATACTAAATTGAACAATTCCAAAAGTCATGAACTAAATTGATCAATTTTAAAGTTTATATATCTAATTATATATTTTAGCAAAGTCAAGTACGATTTGTGACATTTACTTTTGCCTAAGCTGACAAAAGAAGAAGATGAATTACCAAGGATGAGAAATACACACAATAGAAAAAATAAAAAGCATATTCAGGTATCTTCTATGCTTCTGATACATCGAAAATGTTAAGACTATCAAGCTTTTGCTCAGTATGAAAAATCATTTTGCCTTTTTCGTAAAATCTGCCTTTTCAATATTAGAAACTAGAAAGATATCTATCCAACTTATTAGCTAATGTTTCCTGATACTAATGAATCGTATACTCCTTTGTTTAATTTATTTTGTTTCCATCAATTTAAATACTGGCTTATAATTTTAAAAAACGGGCGTCATTGTACCGAGATTCTCATTAATTCAATGGAAAATCCAACATTAATGCAATTTATATATTAATCCCTTAACCATTAAAAGTCTAGGCTTGAATCTTCATAATTTCAAAAATAAAAAAAGAGAAGGAAAGGAAAAGAATCCAGCCTTCTGCTGGTGGAATGGAAAAAAAATATATTCATTTTAATAATAAAGGCACATGATACGGTGTGTGGAAGCCATGTTATTGTCTAATTTCTATGGTTCGACTAAGATTAAAAAGATTTTCACCATTAATGTATGGATAAAAATAAAAATATACAATAAAATAAAATAGAATAATGGTGACATTTTTCTCTATAAGTAGCATCACTATCACCACTACAAATCCCATCTCTAAACATTCAACTCAAATCATACCTGAAGCCATTATTCCCCTTGCCATTATGGTTTTTCTAGTGTTGTTTTTAAACAATGGCCATTCAAATGCTTGTTTTACTAATTCTCTCTTCAACTTGCATTTTTCCTATGCTTTCACTCCTCAAGACTACTCCATTGCACTTGAGAAGTCCATTCTCTTTTTCGAAGGACAGAGATCAGGCAAACTTCCCTCCAACCAACGACTCACTTGGCGGGGCGATTCCGGATTGACCGACGGCTCATCTTCTAAAGTACAAACTCATAGTAAATTTCACCCTTATTGGATGCTATTGAAATATGCTAATGTAGGTCAAAATACTGATTGCCCTGTTCGGTTTCAGGTTGATTTGGTTGGCGGATGCTATGATGCTGGTGACAATGTGAAGTTCGGCCTGCCAATGGCTTTCTCCACTACTATGCTTGCTTGGAGTGTTATAGAGTTTGGGAGTTCAATGCAGAGTCAAACTGACAATGCTAAGGCTGCTATATGTTGGAGCACTGATTATTTTTTAAAAGTGGCTACTGCAACTCCTGGCACATTATATGTCCAAGTGAGATAGAACAACAAGAAAATTGACAATTAAAAATAGAAATTCTATGATGTAAAATTACTAAAATAATTTTAATTTCTGCAGATAAAAACGACAGAAATTTACTCTAAATTTCAGTTTTCTAATAGTAACTTTAACACTAGTTACAATGACTAATGATCTAACCCATGTGCCATATTAAGTCAAAAAGCTTATTAAAAATATGAAGAAAGATAAATTGTCTTTATTTTTATTTATTATTATTATATTTTATTTAGCTGTCTTAACTTAAACTTTGTTTCCTTTGTGGAGGTTGCAAATTCTTACCAGGATCACCAGTGCTGGGAGAGACCTGAAGACATGGACACCCCGGGAGATGTCTACAAAGTAACGTTGTTTTTAATAAGTTATTCAATAAAATTGCTCCAAACATCGAAGATGGTTTGCATTATAAACAATTTCTTGTATTCCTCAAAAATTTGTCTAATTGACTAATGTCTAGTTGATTTCCTGTATACAGGTTTTTGATCTCGCAGACAAGCATAGAGGATCTTATACTGATTCTCTGAGTTCTGTAGTGTGCCCATTTTACTGCTCCTATTCAGGATACAACGTATGACAAAAAGAACTTCCTATTGTTTCCAAAGGGATCAAGGTCTGCTAAGAGAAATCTAACACTAACTGTTTCTTTTTTTTGCCAGGACGAGCTTCTGTGGGGTGCTTCATGGCTTCATAGAGCTTCACAAGACAATGCATACTTGTCCTACATCCGATCTAATGGCAACACATTAGGTGCAGATGACGATGATTATTTTTTCAGTTGGGACGATAAGAAGGCTGGAGCCAAGGTTCTCCTCTCCAAGGTTAAATTGCCACATGTTTTATCAGCATTGTTTTCTCACTTTTCCTGCAATTTCCCGTCATGAAATTGACTATATTAACTTGGTGGCTTCTTGTTTTTCTACTTCCCTGCATAGCTCTTCCTAGAGGGAAAATCTGAAGAGTTTCATAAATACAAATCGCATTCGGACAACTACATATGCTCTATGATTCCAGGGACACCTCGTTTCCAGGCTCATTACACTCCAGGTCAAGAGACTCCCTTGCCCTTCACTTATATTTAGTGCTTTTTGCATTAAACAACGTAGAATGGGAGAATTTTCATGGTGTAACCCAAAAAACAAGAACACATGACATGGAAGTACACCTATTTTAATTTTTCCAAGAAATGACAATCTGCCTCCACTCGTTGCAATCTTATTAATATCTAGGCAAAACATCCTATTTAGAGCAACCACCTACCGATTCTATGTATCCGTCAGTTACATGCGACATTGGCCATTCATTTTGTCTGTCTTCTCACACACGATTGGATTCAATTCCAGAAACACCAAACATTCACATGATTGTTGCAACTGATACAATTAAAAAAAAAATGTCCCTCATGTATACAAAAGGCAATTGACAAATACGGCAGACTAACCTTAGATTCTCATCACAATCCACAGGAGGACTACTCTATAAAGGAAGCGAGAGCAACCTTCAGTATGTTACATCAAGTACATTCCTGATGCTCACACATGCAAAGTACCTTGGCACAAATGGAGGAAATGTCACATGTGGGGGTTCGGTTATCACAGCAGAAAAGCTAATTTCACAAGCCAAAAGACAAGTTGACTACATTTTAGGTGACAATCCAGAAAAAAATGTCATACATGGTGGGGTTTGGAAATAAATACCCTCAACGTGTTCATCACAGAGGCGCTTCTCTGCCTTCAGTCCGTGAACACCCTGATCACATCCAATGTGGCATTGGTTTCCAATACCTTATACAAGATCACCAAACCCGAATATCCTAGAGGGAGCAATCGTTGGCGGTCCTGATAGCCAAGATTATTTTGCGGATGATAGAGACAATTACCAGTAATCTGAGCCGACTTCGTCGTGTACTTGCTTTCTTCTCAGGGAAAGATGGTGCGCATCCTTGAATGATCCACTTTGAACTATTGTGGTGACTTATGAGCATTCTTATGCTCCATATAGTATTTACTAACATGGCATGTTAAGGAAGATATTGGTTTTCACTCCCACAGAAAAGCTTTGTAAAATTTTTAGTATGAAATTGCTCTTCCATTATGGCATGCCACTTCTTTATTCCTTGTTCCACTGGTCAAAATGAATATAATTAAGACATGTTTGTGGAATCTTGCTTACAACTTAGAGAGCTTATTGAAAATTTTTATCGAAATAGGCTTTCGGTAAAAATAATTACTAAAATAACATTTTAAATAACATTTTAAAATCACATTTTCAAGTTGGAGACTCTATTTATACAAAATATGCTTCTTTCAATCAATCTATTTAAGTGTTAACTCAATGTTCAACATGCAAGTTATTAGTTTGAATATAACTTGATTATACAAAACTTGCATCTTCAACAGGCAAGTTCGGTCTAAATTATTCAAGTGTAATTCAATTGTTCAACATTTGAGTTTTTTATAATGATAAATCACATATTAAAGATGCAATTTTACAAAAATATATTAGTAATTAATTTTTAATATTTTAAAAATTATTTTTTATGAAAGTGGTCAACTAACTATTCGTATCTTTATCTGGTTAATGTAGAAGGAAAAAGAAAAAAAAAAGGTTTTTTAGGCACAATTTTTGGAATTAGTGCAGAAATGTCAGTTCCCAATTCTCCAAAACTGGGAATCGAGACCGGCCAACTAATTAGTCCTAGGCCATTCATCAAACCAGTGACTGTAAACACGGCTAGACCTATGGAGCCATGAACAATTCAATTTTTTTTTTTTAATTTAAAAATTTTACAACTAGTTCTACACATGAACGAACAGGATTATTTTATTTTTCTTGAATTATTACTATGCTTAGTTATTTTTAAAATTACAAATGCAATTTATATATATTTATTTTTGGGTACTAAATTAATAATGTGAAAGAAAACAAAATATATTAATTTTTTATGTGGTTATGCGTACATATGGGAGCCGGATCTAACTGAACCAGCAGTGCTGTCGTATTAAGGTGTTATAGCGTAGGAAAGAGGAAGTAGAATAAGGCAATAAGGTAGTCTTTTTTACCATTCATGCACTTCTTAGCTTCTATTCTTTGAACCTTAACACCTGTCAAGTTATTCTCAATAGATACAGATGTTTAAGAATTAATATACCACTCAAAAAACACTGCATTAAATTTTTGATTAACTGATTGGATAAGTTTTATGGATAATAGAAAGCTTTTTAAGTTTGGTCGGTGAACTTAGCTTGGATCCAGTTCTTGGGGTTTAGGGAACGGACTCGCTTGAGAGTTGAGGAATCAACTGCGTCCAAGGCCAGATTAGGGACATGAACTAATAGGTTGATTCTAACCTACATCCTTGTAGGCTGGGTAAATGTGTCGTACTATACTATTCGTGTGCCAAATTTTGTGTGCTTTACATATCGCTTATTTTTACATGCCTGACTCTTCATATTTGCATGCCTTGTGTACTTTTTTTTCACGTGTCATACCATGCCAACCCATTTATTCGTGTGTCTCCATATGTTGGTTTGCGTGTCTTTAATCAGATCTGGTTTCACACGGTTTATTTGGTTTTTTTATTAATTTCAATTTGCAGTTTTTTTTATGGTTTTTGAAATTTTAATAAAATTAATTATTCAAATTAGTTTTAAATAAAAATATAAATGTAATAAATGAATTATAAATTTAGCATAAATAGAATTTAGACAATTAATAAAGAAATATTTTTAACTCCATTAACAAACATTTAACAATAATTTACTTATATTGTTACAAATAAAAAAAAACATAATTGTTTTCATTTTAGAGAAAATTATGTGAATATGATGATTGGCCCCCTTGATCATCTACGTCAGTCAAGGGTTGATATGATGGTGGTGGTGGTGGAAGAGGAGGATGCGTAAGAGGAGGATGCTTCGGTCAATAACATGCCCATTCAAAGAACTAGTTCATCTGGGTATTCATGTTTCTAAGTATATCCCCATCATCTAATTAGGTTTTGGCTGTCTGTTGTATGCTCACCCATATATCGTTCATGTTAAATTCACCGGATTGTTGTTATGTTTGAGCTTGACCCCACCATCGTCCCCTTCCCATTTCTTCTTCGTGCCATAGGAGGAACACATCATCCAAATTGAGATCAAAACTCTTTTCATTTGGTTCATTCCCATCTCCTAATCGTGCTGCACTACCTTAAGCCCTACAATATTAGTTGGATTGAGGATCATGCTTAAAACTCAACCTTCTTGCTATGTCGCCCTTTGTGAATATGGATATTGCTTTTGTTTTCGTGAAATTTGAAAGGTTAAATCCCCATAAATGCAAAATGAAGGTGATGAGGTGATTGTATACAAGATCAACGTCCTTTCTCCTAAGCACCAAACGCATGCGTTGTATCACCAAATAGCCGACATCTTATGGTAAGCAATCCGTCATTGCATCTATCAAGAAGACACCTTTAATAGGGATATTATTTATATTTGACCTTGAACATATATTTTTAATAATATATGATGGAGTAGCCTACAAATTGGTAGGAGATATTTTTGCTTTAGGTACTTTAAGTGGTCATTTTGACGTTCATCAAACATGATGAAGCGCTAGCTAGGTTAAATATTCATAAAACGCATTTAGATACAACAACTTTTATGCAATTTTTCGCCCCCATTAGCTTGATGGAATAGACCATTGATGTAATCCAGAGTAATGCATAGTACACAGCAAACATGTAAGTGTTAAGAGTAATTGGAGTTTGGCGTCTATATCACCCAATGAGTCACATTAGAACTTTTTGTGACCCTCAATCGTAAGAACAGTAAGATGTATACTAACAAGATTGGTGCATATCTCATTCGGAAGATCCATCAGTGCATGCAAACCAATGGCATTTAGTGCACCAATAAAGTCGTGTCACTCATTTAACCCATCCATATCATAATCTTTACCTATACGGACAGGTTGAGAACAAAAATCCTATTTATATTGTGCTCTCATAGTTGGAGTAGGCAAATAGATATAAGTATCATCATGTCCATGTGGTTGAGGATTAGGAGAAGAAGGTAGGGATCGGGTAGGTGTTCTTTCCTGGTAACATCATCGAGCATGTGTTTTGATACGACAACATGAAGTTAATTCACTCTCCATTATTTATAGTAATAATTGTGAAAGCTAAAACACAAGTATTGTCATTTGTGTTTTAGGGAAAACATGTCAAGGATTGATGGCAACATGCCCACATCGGAAAGTATATTTATAAGAGACAACATGGGCATGTTGAAGGAAAAAAAATAAACCATCTAACGTAGGCATGTTGGACAATGATGTGCCTACGTTAGCCATTTAAAAAAAAAATAAAGGTAAACATGGGCACGTTGGCTAGTGACGTATGTTAGCTAACTTAAAAAAAATATAAAAGTAACTAAGGTAGATACATCACCAACCATCATGCCCATTCTAAAAAAACTAAAAACTTTTGAGTTTTTGAATTTTTCCTTTCCGTGTATAAACAAGTTATTCTTTAGTTCATTTCAATTCAATTGGCACAAGCGAAATACGCTAATTCAGAAGTTTTTTGTTCAATTTCTCATGAAGTAAAATTCTCATCAATACGTGTTAAAGGAATGACCCCCTGTCCTTTGATTTCTCACATCGATGGCCGGTAATATATATTGAATCAGGGCATTTGATTGCAACACTATTTGTTTTGAAGCATTTTCAACCCTTATTATCTACAAGCGTGTTAATTATTCATCTATTTTTAATTCAAACACCCTCGACACTTTCTCACTTTTCATTCAGACATCCTCAACCACAACGATCTAGCAGTCACTCATCCTGGGGTTTTCTAAGAGGAGTAACCAAATTGCCTAGGATGTTGGGAGCAGTCGTGGGCTTCCCTGGAAATCTTTAGTGACATGTGGGTGTACGCAGTTCAACAACTTAATGAGGAGGAACTAGAAGGGAGGGAGGAGGAAACAAGGGGGATGATTTCAATATTCTTAGTTGGTAGAAAAAGAGGACATACATGATGTCGATGCTTCCATATTAGTACATGGTGCTTTGGTTCCTCCGACTTCAACAGTTTTATCAAAGTCAGCTTTCAGTTTGAGCGGATGAGTCGTCGCACGACATTGCTATAAGCAGAACAATAGGGTGAAGCTGGACTTGGAGGGGGTTTATAGGAGGGTCTATATGGTTGATGTGATTTTTTTAATCTTTTTGTAAATTTTTTGTGGTTAAAAAATATTATTAATAACATTTAATTTTCTTTCGATCCTAATGTATTTATTAATTTCATTCATTAAATAATTTATAATTATTCTAAATAAATTGAGTAAGCATGTTTAACATTTAATATAAATTAATTGCTATTATAATATTATTTGATAATTTATTTTTTTTCGATTCCTAAAAAATTTGAGGATAATATTGTAAGTAATACATTGAAATCATTCCAAAAAAAAATAATATATATTATACTTTTAAAAAACACAAATATATTCAATTAAAATAATAATAAAAAGAATTATTTATGTACAATTTACAATAAATTAAAAAAATAAATCACTATTTCTCATATTGTTATTTAAGAAAAGGCTAATGTGCTGGTTTGCGTGCCTTGTGTGCTGTGCAGTGCTAGCACACTTATTTCACGTGCTTTGAGTGCCACGTGCTGGCCCATGCATGATTGTGCTTTTGTCCTTTTCCTTCACGTGCTTACGTAACGTGTTAGGCCCTTGCAGCCTATTTACCGTGGCCCATTTACCATGCTTACATCCAAGCCTAGAACCTACATGTGTTTTTGCCAACTTAGCCAATAAGTTTGTTTTAGTTTTAAATAAATTATATTACAAGTTATCAATGTTTTTCGAGTAAGTTATTAACATTTGAAATGGCTAAAAAGAAGAATCTACATTTTATAAAATGAATTAAATAAGCTATAAATATTTTACAAAGTTTATTTAAGGTATCAATTTAAATTAATTTTCAATTAATTTTTCTTTTTAAATCAATTTTCAAATATTAATACCTTATTTGTCTTATTTGCAAAACCTTGATTTAATCTTTGGTCACTTGGTACATTTATCCATTAAATGAATTTATCTCTAAATGCTAGTTTCTTTTGTTAAATATTTACAATTTTGATATCTTAAATAAAGCTGCCCTCAACATTGATATCTTTTAATTCAATTTTCCCTTTTATTTTATAATCTTTTTATGAACATTGCAATATAATAATAATTGAAAAAAGGGTTAATTGTCACAAATAATACCTAAACTTTGATAAAATACAATTAGTGCGTAAACTTTAAAATTGATAAATTTAGCACCTGAATTTTAAAATTGATCAATTTAGTATTTAAAAGAACTTTTCGTGTACATCAACAATACATCCATTAAGTTCTTTTAGGTATCAATTTAATTAATTTCAAAGATTTACAGGTATTAAATTGATCAATGTTAAAATTTAAGTATCTAATTATATATTTTGTCAAAATTTAGATTTCATTTGTGATATTATATAAAAAAACAGTCACTTCAAGTTGCTTAGCTGGGTTTCACACCAATAGCCTAATATATATGCATATATATATATATATATATATTTCATTTATAAGTTATATAGAAATAAAAATTTATGTGGGACCCTAACCCTTGTGCATTCAGTGTAGCGAATAATATGTACCTTGAACAAGTTAAATTGATTTTTACTACAATTATCACATTGCACTAAAAATGAAAACTGAAAAAAGCTATCTGGCCACAATGTTTTGTTATGATAATTGAAATTATCTTGATAATCGTACATAGAGACATCACTATAACATTATTTTATTCCACCGGAAAAAAAAAAAAAACATTATTTTATTATTTATAATGTCAATCGTTACTCGTGACAGCATTTTAAAGAGGTAGCTAAATTAAGAGAAGGATTGGAAAGCATCCATTGGCACTTATCTCTCTTTGTAATTATGTTAAAATTTAACTTTGGCTTGAATTCTTCCTAAAATCACGTACACAATGGTCAATTTATTTTAGAATTAATTACAAAATGCAAATCCTAATTTTCTCCCTAAATAAGTTACCAAAAAGTATCTTTGTTTTGGATTTAATTACAAAAGGTATAATAGGTTATCACGCCTTTTTACTTTGTGTCTTGATGTTTTATTTTCATTTACGCTGGACGAGTTTTTGCACTTTTCCTATTTTAGCTATGTGTATATAATATAAACTAAATTGTCACAATTTAATGCCACAACTGAATTAAGATTTTAAAATTAAAAAAAAATTGATAAGACATGTATGCAAAGCCGTATGTACGAAAACTCAACCTAGCTAGATAACTAAATAATGACTAGGAATACAAACTGTAACCCAAAAACCTCTGTCATATGGCATAAATAAATAAGATAACGTAAATATTTATAGTGAAAATGTAGAAAAGCATAGGTTTTTATTTTTCTATTTGTTTTTCATTCTTGGTGTCATGCCCTATGGTATAGAGCATCAATAGTTCTGCTACATATAAAACTTAATTGTTATATGTAAATACTATCTTTAACTAAGTGAATTTGTAATCAATTTTAAATTAATAAATCCTTATTTAAGTTTAATAAGTAATCGTAAACAATCTTTTAATAATACATCAAAATCCTCAAAACACAAATATTAAACTCTTATATTAATAATAAAACAATATCTAATGCATCTAATATCTAGATCGTCTAGTCTCTTACCAACATTCAATCAATAGCCCAAGTAGTCAAAGCATTCATATCAACATCATCATTGTCAACTGGGAAAGAAAGAAATGGGCCAAAAAGTAGTACAATAGCACCATATGCACACACAATATGATCATACATTCCTATGCCAATGCCCATGTAATAACCATTAACTTATATTTTAATTTAGGTGCAACAAATCAACAGTGGAGCACTTATACTCCGTAACATGATGGAGAACTTGGGCCCTAAATAGTAGCAACTACTTAGAGGGCTGATATAGATAACCCGTCTATATCATTAAGTAGCATCTAAGGGTTATAGCCGTTACTCATCTCTACCATCACAGTCCATAATATAATTCGACTTAATTGATACCACAAACGTGAGCTACATTATATTATTCTTTTCGATGTAGATATACGTTATCTTATTATTGTTCGCCCTATTAGCTGCCAATCAAGCCACCATGGTGGCTAAGTGCTTAATTATTATGTTCGTATCGCTATGTAAGATTGTTGCTCCTAAACCAGATTTCAAAAATGTCATAAGCATACTCAAGCAATTATTTACGTTATCTTTAAGTATTAATTCATTTCAATATGCCTATCCTAGTAAGCAATGCCTAAGTCATTGTGTACCAGTACTAAAATAGCAGTTTCGCCACAAAATAGACGATAAGCAATCTAATGAACAATAAATTGAATAAAGAAATTATTTCAAATAAGTTTTAAGTTACCTCATTTATTTGAAAACATGAAAATGCATTATAAAATACTTAAGGAAGGGGGAAGGGGGTGAATTGAGTATTTGCCTTAAAAATTTCAAATAATTAATTTTAATGCAGTAGATCAAAATTAACTTTAAAAGCAGCGGATAATACATAACATATTATGATATGAAATATGAAAGAGATAGGGATAGAAAATTTGAATCAAGATTTAACATGGAGTTTGATCCACTGCCTAATCTCCACAATCCACCAATACTTCCAATTGAGGACTTCACCACACTTTATTAATCACCAAATAATCATGCTCAAGATGAGCAATACACTGCTTTTACAACACTTAGAAAATAAAATATTTCTTTTCTTTCTCTAGATGCTCATTGATAAATAGCAGATATAAGAATAAGATACTAGAATATTTTTCTCTCTCTATCTTGATATTTATAAGTTAATGAATAAGGGAACAAGAAAATTAATGATTTTTCTATTTGCAAACAAAAGCTTCTTTTCACTTTCGCACTTCTCTTCTCAATTGAATCTCCCAAGGATAGAGTATTTATAGCCTTAAAAAATTCAAATATTTGTTAGAGATAATGTCTTTAAGTCGTCAAGCATTAAATATCCTTCAACAACTCTTTTTGCCACATTGGCTCATGCTTTTAAATTGTCATGCCCTAAATCTTATCACACCATAAAGTTTTGCACCCTCATTTTTGCTCTCGACCAAGTTTTTGCTTATGTAGACTCCATTGAGCATTGAATTCAAACTTGCCGTGTCTTAGACTTGTGATGCTCTAAACTCGTTGCATTTTGGTTTTGACCTTCGACCAGAGCTTGTATGTTTGAGCTTGTCGAGTATTGGTCTTGAGTTTCTCACACCTTGAGGAGTGGACTCATCGAGCCCTCGACGTAACCCTCGACTAATGACTATTCATTTTTGGGCTTCTCAAGCTTTGGTCTTGAGTTTGTCATGCCTTAGTGAATGAAGCAGTTTAGCTCTCGATTTGACCCTCGATTAGGCCTATTCATCACTAATTTGTTCTTGCTAATAACTTGTAGAAACTCTAGAGAAATGTGTAACACACACACACACATATTATATATATATATATATTCTCTCACCTTATCCATCATGTGTTTGACTAATTAAGTGCAGTTTTTCATAATTGAATAGTTAATTAGGCATCATATTATCTCATCAAAATCCACATTAAACATACAAGTTCAATAATCTCCTCCTTTTTGATGAGGACAATTATGTGTAATTAACTCATTCTCAATTATGTATGCTTTCCCTCAATTAAGCATCTGGGTTTCAAAAGATTTTTCTCAAGTTTAATTCAAAGACTTGATGCTTAATTCTAAGAAGATGCAAACTTCACTTAATTCATCATTTGGTTCCCCTTTTTTGGTAAAATACAAACATTGCATATAATATTCAGCATACAAACATAATAACCATTCCCCTCCTTTGAACTTATAAAAAGCATACTACATGCATTCCACACTATTCCCCTTTTGTACTCATAAGAAACACATTTCATACATGTTAATTGTGCGTACATTATATCTCCCCCCTATATTCATAAAAAAAGAGGATAGACTTATGATATTGCAAACAAAGAGAGATGCACAAATAACATGCAAATTTTAGCAAAAATTTCAATTTGAGGAAGCACACATATAATAGATTTTTGCATAAATTTTTGCAAGTAGAACAAAGTACAACCATCACAAAAGCATGTATAAACATCTAATATCTTCTTAAATCCTTAGATCGGGTTCTAGATTATCTTGTTTCCATAATATTTAACACTCATCTTGCTTGATCATGCCCAATTCCCTTTGTAAAGTGGAAAAACGATCATCACATAAGGGTTTTGTAAAAATATCAGCAATCTAATTGTTTGTATCAACAAATTTGAAGCTAATATATCTATTCAAAACATAATCTCTTATGAAATGATGTATAATTTTAATATGGTTTGTCCTTAAGTGTTGAATCGGATATTTTTTGTTAAATTTATAGTACTTATGTTATCACAATGAATTGGAACATTTTCATATTTTAGACTATAATCACACAAAATTTGTTTCATCTATAAAATTTGTGCATAACAAATACCAATAGCTATATATTTAGCTTTGGCAGTTGAAAGTGTAATCGAATTTTTTTTTGCTTTAAGTCATAAGATATTAGAGAATTTCCAAGAAAGTGACATATGCTTCTTGTGCTTTTTCCATCTACATTGCAGCCAACAAAGTTAGCATCAGAGTATCCAACTAGATCAAAAGAGGTAAACTTTGGATACCATAAGCCAATTTCAATAGTGTTTGCAAGATACTTGAATATGCTTTTTACTACATTGAAATGTGATTCTTTTGGCCAAGATTGAAATCGTGCACATACATGCACGAAGAACATGATATCAGGTCTAGAAGCTGTTAAATATAACAAAATACCTAGCATGCCTCTATAAAACTTTTCACACACATTTTTCCCATTTTCATATTTATCGAGTATTATACTTTAGTAGGTCTTGTTTTGCAATTATCTATTTTAAACCTTTTCAACAAATCTCATGTATATTTTGATTGATTGATGACTGTTTCATTTTTAGATTGCTTTATTTGAAGACCTAGAAAATAATTAATTTCTCTCATCATACTCATTTCAAATTCTTTCTTCGTGGATTTAACAAATTCATTTGTAAGACTCATATTAGTAGCTCTGAACATAATGTCATCCAATAGATTTGCACAATCAATGTGTTTGACCTGTGATTTTTTATAAACAGAGTTGTATCAATTTTTCCTCTAATAAATCCATTGTTTAAAAGGAAGCTACTAAGTTTTTCATACCAAGCTCTCGGAGCTTGCTTGGGATCATAAACAATTTTGTTTAATTTAAAGACATGATAGAGCAATTCATTATTCTCAAAACCCGGTGATTGCTCTATATAGTCTTCTTTTTTTTTTTTAAACCATTTAAGAAAGTACTTTTGACATCCACTTGAAAAATAGTGAAATTTTCGAATGCTGTGAATGCCAAAACCATTCTTATAGATTTTAGTCTAGTATTCGAGGCAAAGGTCTCATCAAAATCTATGCTTTCTTCTTGATTATATCCTTAAGCAACTAATCTAGCTTTATTTCTTGTTATTATTTTAGATTCATCAAGTTTATTTCTATAAACCCATTTAGTTCCAATAACTAGTCTACTATCAGGTCAATGAACTAATCTCCAAACATCTTTTTTTATGAACTGGTTTAATTCTTCTTACATAGCATGCATCCAAAATTTATCTTTTAAAGCTTCTTTAATGTTTTTAGGCTCGGTTTGTGATAGAAAAATAAGATTACTCATGTTCCTTGAGGATGATCTTGTTTGTACTCTACTAGAAGGTTCACCAATAATTAGATCATTTGGATGTGATTTTACATATTTCCATTCTTTAGGAAGATCATAATTAATAAATTCATGCTCAGCATCCATTTTATATTCATTATCTTCTTTATTATTATTTTCAAGAGAAAACTTATCCAAATTAACACAAGCAACATCCATGTCATCATTTGAACATGAAGAAGGCAAAAAATCATCAAAGGCAACATGAATGGATTATTCTATAACTAATGTTCTCTTATTAAACACTCTATAGGCTTTACTATTTAAAGAATAACCTAGAAAGATTCCTTCATCACTTTTAGCAACAAACTTAACTAATTGTTCTTTTCCATTATTTAAGATGTAACATTTTGTGCCAAATGAATAAAAATAAGATATGTTAGGTCTTTTTCTTTTCCAAAGCTCATTGAGGGTTTTCTTGAGAATTGGTGTTACAGAAACTCTATTTGATATATTGCAAGCAGTATTTACAGCTTCAGCCTAAAAATAATTTGGTAAATTATTTTCACACAATATGATTCTAGCCATTTCAATTAAAATTCTATTTTTCCTCTCGGCTACACTATTTCGTTTTAGAGTTCTAAGTGTTGAAAAGATATGTTCAATGCCATACTTACTAAAAAATCATTCATTTCATAATTTTCAAATTCTTCCCTATGATCACTTCGAATAAAATATAATGTTAAGACCTTTTTCATTTTGGATTTTCTTGCAATATCTAAAAAATGCATGATTTTTTCGTCTTTAGATGCATGGAAGAAAGTCTATGTATATCTAGTGAAGTCAGCAACAATAACCATTGTGTATTTTTTGCCTCTCAATCTTAGAGTTTGACTAGAACCAAAAAAGTTCATATGCAATAGTTCTAGTGGCCCAAAGGTGCAAATAACATCCTTAGACTTAAAAGAAGTTTTAGTTTGCTTTTCTTGTTGATATGTTTGATAAATACTTTTCTTTTGAAAATTTATTTTTGGTAAACCTTTGACAATATTCTTTTTAATAAGTTTTGAAATAATATCTATGTTAGCATGTCCTAATTTTCTATGTCATAACTAACTATTTTCATTTTGGGAATATAAATAAGTTTCATTTGACGATTTAAAATCATTTAAATTGATTTATAAATATTTCTATATCTATATTTTTCAAAAAGCACTTGGTTATGGTTAATTTTTTCAATAGAGAATTTATCGAGAAGAAATGTTACTTTAAAACCATTATCATACGATTGACTTTCACTAAGCAATTTATGTTTCAGATCATCAACTAGCAGTATATTTTTAATAATTAAATCTTTGTTTATGAGAATGTTACCTTCACCAAGAATGACCAATTTTCAGTTATCTCCAAAGGTAACTTTTCATTGATCTTTCAAGTTTAGAAGTGTGAACTTGGATGCATCTCTAGTCATGTTTTTAGAGCAGTTGTTGTCCAAGTACCATTTGTTGTTTTCACTTGAAGATCCTACAAAACAAAGCATTATTTCTTTGGTACCTATTTGAGTTTGGGTCCTTTTTGGTTAGGTGAGACAAGAATCTCTCTCTTAGGAACCCAAACTAACTTGCTTCTATGATTCAAATGCATGGTTTTTCTTATTGCATAATTGTATGCAATATGACTAGATTTCCCATAGTAGTTGCATATCCCATGGGTGATTTTTATAAATCGAGTTTTATGGGGCTTGCAGCTACTTTTTCTACTATAGCTAATTCTATGTTTATTTGAATCACACCTTTGATTTTTAGGAAGTGTGTTCAAATTCTTTTTACCATTTGTGAACTTGGTTATAGTTGCTTTTGAATCATTTAATCTAGTCCGTAACAATAAATTTTCATTTTGTAAATTCTCTAGCTTTTTTTGGATTTCATTACTATTGCCGACACATTCAACATTATTACTTTTTATAGTTTTAACTTCTAGATGAAGTAAGTCATTCTTAACAATTAATTTTTCATTGATTTTGCTTAACTCATCATTTTTACTTTTTAGCTTCTTACACTTATTATTCATCTTATCGTTTTCTAATTTCGGACTATTTATTTCTTCTCACAGTTTTTCATTTTCAAATTTAATCTCTTTATGCTTGGTTTGAAAATTTTCTAGTTCTTCTCTGACTTCTATTATTAAAGAGTTAAGCATGATGTTCTTTTTCTCTACTTTAGATAACTTACAAAATACTTTATCATACATGGCATACAACTCAATATAAGAGGGAGAAGAGAGGAAATTTACCTCATTATTTAGTGCCATGAAGCATAAATCCTCATCCTAGTCTCTTGAGTCATCTTCACTCTAAGTGGTGATCAGTGCTTCTTTTTTGGATCCTTTGGATGCCTTTTTGAGCAGTGGACAGTACTGTTGGATGTGTCTAGGTTTGTGGAATTTGAAACAAATTATCACATCCTTCTTTTTGTGTCTCAATGAGTTGTTGCCATTATCTATTCTCTTTGACTTGAAACTGGGCCTTATGAACTTCTTCAGTTTCTTAGCCATCAAAACAAGTTCCTCATTTTCATCATCACCATCATCATTGATGGAATCATTTTTTTTGGCTTTTAGAGTAATAGCCTTCTTGTTTGATTTTTATCTTGCTTTTTGATGAGCTTATGTGTTTTGAATGCTCTAAGGAGTTCTTCCTTACTCATAGCACTTAGGTGTTGTGCTTCTTCTATGGTAGTTCTTTTCGCTTCTAGTTCTTAGGTAGTGACCTAAGGAATTTAGAATGTATTTTTAAGTTAGTAAAATTCTTCCCAAATACACTCAAGGCATGACAATAGATTCATTTGGAAGCATTTTGAAATTTTCAAGTTTTTCCACATAAGAGACTTATTTTTATATCTCAAACTCTATAAGTTCACAAGTCTTTTCCAATTTATCCATATTTCTTTAGCATATTTACATGTACATATTCTATTGAAATCGCTTTCATTTAAATCACAATGCAAAATATTTATAGTAATTTCATTTATTTAAATCTAATTTTTTCCAGTCCTTTTCATTGTAATATATTTCTTCGTTTCCTTCTACTTATAGAGGCCTATTTTCTATAACATTCCAAATTAATATATTTTAACCTTTAAGAAAAGTTTTCATCTTGTACTTATAATATGGGTAGTTATCCCATTTAGACGTGGTGGTCTATTTATAGCTTGCTTCTCTAGAAACCTTAGTGCATTAAATGCTATGATCTTTACTCTATTATGTGATTAACCATAGAAAGATAGAGACTAGCTTTGATACAAAATGAAAACGAGAAAATGCACTATAAAATACTCAAGGAGGGGGAGGGGGTGAATTAAGTATTTGCCCTAAAAATTTCAAACAACTAATTTTAATACAATATATCAAAATTAACTTTAAAAGTAGCAGATAATACATAGTAGATTATAATGTAAAATATGAAAGAGATAGGGATAAAAAATTTGAGTCTAGATTTAATGTGGATTGCTCTACAATCAATCAATGCCTTCAATCAAGGACTTTACCACACTTTATTAATCACCAAATAATCACGCTCAAGATGAACAATACACCACTTTTACAACACTATGGAAATAAAATGTTTCCTTTCTCCCTCTCTATATGCTCACTGATAAATAGTAGATATAAGAATAAGACACTAGAATATTTTTCTCTCTCTATCCTGATATTTATAAGTTAACGAATAAGGGAACAAAAAAAATTAATAATTTGTCTATTTGCAAACAAAAGCTCCTTTTCACTTTCGCACTTCTCTTCTCAATCGAATCTTCCAAGGATAGAGTATTTATAGCCTTTAAAAATTCAAATGTTCGTTAGAGCTAATGTCTTTAAGTCGCTAAGCATTAAATACCTTTCAACGGCTCTGTTTGCCAGATCGGCTCATGCTTTTAAATTGTCATGCCCTAAATCTTATCGCACCATAAAGTTTTATACCCTCATTTTAGCCATAGACCAAGTCTTTGCTTATATAGACTCCATCGAATCTTCAATTCAAACTTGTTGCACCTCAAACTTGTCGCTCCTTAAACTCATCGTATCTTGGTTTTGTCACTCAACTAATGCTATGTATGTTTGAGCTATTAGGTCTTGACTAATTAATACGTCGAGCCCTCGACGTGACCCCAACCAAGATGCATTTTTTAATTTATTGAGCTTTAGCCTTTGAGCTTGTTATGCCTGGAGGAGTGGACTTGTCGATCCCTCGATGTAACCCTCAACTAATGATTCTGCATTTTTAGGCTTGTCAAGCTTTAGTCTTGAGTTTATTGTGCATTAGTGAATGAAGCAATTTAGCTCTCAACTTGACCCTCGATCAGGATTGTTCATAATTGATTTGTTCCTACTAAAAACCTATAGAAATTCTATAGAAATGCACAACATGCACACATTCACACACACACACACACATATATTCTTGCACATTATCCATCATATGCTTGACTAAGTAAGTGCATTTTTCCATAATTAAATAGTTAATTGCGCATCATATTGTCTCATTAAAATCCATATTGAGCATATAAGTTCAACATTATTCTCGTCAGATTAATTATTACTCAATTCTCAATTACTTATACACATTACCTATTCTAATTTTAGATTTCACTTAACTCCTATATAAAATATCAGTTTATAACTAATATCATGTTCTAAACTAAATTTTAGATTCATCTATTAGAGTTCATTTGTTACCTAACTTAACCATCTAAGCTTACTTATAATAATTAGGTCCTTAAGGTGATATTCTTAATAGGATATATGATAATTAATTAATTAAACTTTTATCAAGTGGAATAACTCATTTAAGATATAATTAGATCATTCATATAATTGATATTTCAACATTATTCTTAAGTGTGTTAAAGAACCAAAACTAGCTTCCTAGTAAACTGTTATTAACTGATAAGTGATTATTCGTATGTATTTTATTAAATAATTTCCTAAAATTAAAATAATTAACGTAATTAAATTGGTTCACTAATTTCTAGGCTGGTTTCTAAGCTCAAATTCTTGTGTAAACTTCCTAACGCATTGATTTATATGTTTCTAAGTTGGTTCAACCCAATTAAATTGGTTTAATATGATTTGAAAATAAAAAACTTCAAATCTGGTCTGAACAAGGAAACAGTTTTGTCAACCGATCAATTTTTGCAAAATTGATAATGATCTTGATCGGTCCTTTACACTTTATTAAAATAAACTTCTTGAACTTTGAAACCATTATACTCTCACCCCAAAAGGAGAAGAAAAAGTTATCGATTTAGCTTTATACCTTACCACCACTATGTTGTCCAAAAACTTTATTTTGCTCAATTTTGTTAATTAGTAATTTAATTTTTAAAAATAGAAAATATATTTTAAAAATTACTAAAGTTTCTAGTTTAAATAAAGAAACATTAAAATACCGTTCCTAAAAATTTCATCCAAAAATAAATTTGTTTGATATTTTATTTGGATTTTACATCTCAATGATTTTCATGATTTCCCAGCCTTTATTCAATATAAACATTCATAATCATTGATAACCTAATCATAGATTCATAGGTCTTCAAATATAATCTTTAATTACATCGTTCAATCATTGATCCTAAATCATCAAAACATCATCATCTACACTAATTTTCTAGATTTCTAGCACATATTATACAACATAAACTATAATTATTTAACTTAGTCTAATAATATAATCTATGATTTCAACATTAAATAATTGATCATATAATCAAAATTAGGAATTTAAAGATAGCATTACTTATCTATAATGAAGAAAAACACAATCATAAACTACTACTACTACTACTAATAATAATCAAGACTTGCTTGTTGAAGAAGCTTCGCAAGCACTCCTCATTTGTCTTCTTGATCCTTGATTATCATAAGATTAATTTTTGTATTAGTGCCGTTGATATAATAATTAGAGAGATTATGATATTGTTTTTGCCCTTTTCTCTAAAATCTTATTGTGTAAATCTTTTAATCCAAAAAGAGAGAGTGGAATTGAGTTTTCTTTCTGATAAAGATTAGAGAGAGTTTGAGAGGATGACTTCTTCAAGAAGTCTTGTAGTATGAGTAATGGGAGAAAAGAGAAAACTAAGGCTTTTATATAAGGGTAGAATGCTATAAGCATATAAATTATATGTTTGAGATTGAAATTACCCCCATACCCTTATATTTTGTATTGATTTAGTTAGCTACAACCTAAATTATCTATTTTACCTCTCCTTGTTTTATGACATGGGATGCATATTAATTATTATCCTCCTTTTAATTGTTCATTTTTGTAAATTTAATTACATTTCTAATTTTTATATTATTTTATTTATTCTTAATGATTCCTTACCATATTTGTTGAACATTATTATTATCATTATTGATTACTGTATATATATATATATATATATATTATTCCAATATGATTTGCTATTGTCTATTAATATTATTATCTTTGTTATTGATGTTACACTTGTAACATAAATTTTTAGGATATTACACTTGGCTTTTTATACTATGAGCTAATAATAAAATTAAGTATCTTAAAACAAGCTAAATTTGAAATGTTATTCAAAGAAGTAAGTTTAAAGCATTTCAATATGTGTGTTCGAGTATTTAGATATCAAGTTGAATGAAAAGATATTAAATCAAATCTAAATAGTAAGTGCATTAGATAACCTCTCTAATGCTTGAGCTTACATACATTTACTATTTAATGTGACAACAAGTTCATTCAATAAGTTCATTTGACTCTAACTTCTAAGGATAAAGTTTACAATATTATTTCTTATATTTTATTTCTAGTAATTAAACACATTATATTCACGGATTTCATCGACCTTCATCTTATTCCATCATGTACTTTTGTCTTCATTCTCTTTTCTCCTTGAAGTTCCATAAAATAAACTATATAAATTCATCCTCTAACATATTTTTCTTTGCATTCAACCCATAAGCATATATATTAACACAGAATCTTTTAAGCATGACACATTTTTCTGACCAAAGTATGGAAGCTTTCAATCAATTTACAATTTATCTTTCTCAATAGAGGAGCCAAAACTTCTTGGTCATCATTGAACTTCAAGTGAGAAGGTTTGTTAACTTTCTAATACATTTACTCATGAAATCACATTGAAATATCCTAGAAATTATTCCTTAAATAGGGGGCCAGATAGTAAATTGCTCAAACTTTTTGCTTTTCTAATCTACCAGGGCTCCTTCTTCCTTTCGAAAAGATACTCTCTAAGAAACAATTTTATTCCTATATAAACCCCTTGTAGCACCTTTCCCCCTTCTCTTCTTGTGGGAATATCAAACAGAGAGTTAAAGAGAAACACTTTGAAACCTTAGGAAACAACAATTAAGTGGAAGGTAAGAAACATATCAACCTTCTTTCTATCACTTCTATATTATTTCTCATGAACTTTAAGTAATTTAATGATATCTCTTGATTAGCAACTTGGAAAAATAGGATAATATAAATGGTAAGAAGATAAAAAATTTGTACTCGTTTTCAATCGCTTTTAGATACTCTCTTGTGAATCAATAGTAATGAAACCCAATTGTTGGTAAGAATTGAGGAATTTAAGAAGAATGGCTACGATAACGTAATGGTAATAATCTCTAATATTGAGAATTTAGGCATTATGAATGAGTTACTTATGAGAATCGAATCCATGCTTTTGTAAGCTTGAGTTAAGATTCTTTGACTCGTTCTTGGCGATAATTGCTAGTGTTATGTAAGATTTTAAACCTGTGGTGAGATAGTTATTATAAAATGAGGCAAAAATATAAAGTTGAATTTATTTGAAAGATGAATATAACCAAAGGAGAAACTAAAAATAATCAAGATATTGGTCTAAAGATGGAAACATATAATGATTTTGAGTTAACCATTAGAGTTTAACTGAGAATGTGGTGAAAATTGAGTTTGAAAATCAATTGCATGATAAAAATATCAAAGAATGGAAATTTGCAGAGAATACGAAGAAAGACACCCCCAATATTAAGTTGGATCATTAGCAAAAGGTACCTCAACTGATATGAAGGAGAAACAATAATGGAGAAGACGACTGCACTAGATCGGTTAATCGACCCTGACCAACTACATAGGTCAACTAACCCAAACCAGTTGCTCCAATCTAACTAGCCTTGTTTAGTCACTAGCTTCTTCTAGTTGGTGAAATCGACTAGGAATTAACCATTGGTGCATGCTACTTTGACCATTTTCATATATTTGGAAAAAGTAAATTATAAAATGGGACAAAAATATAAAGTTAAGTTTAATTGAAAGATGAATATACCAAAGGAGAAACTAAAAAGAATCAAGAGATTGGCCTAAAGATGGAAACATATAATGATTTTGAGTTAAGCATTAGAGTTTAACTGATAATTTGGTGAAAATTGAGTTTGAAAATCAATTGCATGATAAAGATATCAAAGATTGGAAATTTGTGGAGAATATGAAGAAAAACACCCCGATATTAAGTTGGATCGTTAACAAAATGTACCCAAACTAATTTGAAGGAGAAATAATGATGGAGAAGATGACTACACTAGATTGGTTAATCAACCCTGATCAACTACGCAAGTCAACCAGCCTCAATCAATAGCTTCAATCCAACTGGCTTTGGTTAGTCATTGGCTTCTTCTTGTTGATGAAATTGACCAGGAATTAACTATTGGTGCATGTTATTTTGACCATTTTCATATATTTGAAAAAAGTAAATTAAAATTGAAGTTTAATGGGAGAAAATTTTAAATTTTGGCAATGAAATATCTAGAAATTTTGGTTTTTATTTGATATTCATTTATTTTGTGATAGGATTTAGATTATGAATTTTACTTAGACACTAGATGTGTAGCTATTGTTGCTTGTTGTATGTGTATGTTAGTGATACAACTTAAATGATTAGTATTATTTTGAATTCATAAAATTAAAATTATTGAACTATGTATTTGAGATGTTGACTGCTGGGTTATATTGTGTTGATTTATACGATACTATTTACAAGAGTCGATTGAACCATTAAAGTTTAAGCTTTTTATTTATTGTTTCTTGTAGTTAATTGTATTGTATGCACCGCTTTTATTAAGAAGTATTCAAAACCCCCAAATTGTATTTCAAAACTATTTTCTTAGAGTTTCACCATATCTTATAAAATTTACTAGGTACGTAGTCAATTCACATTTGTTAAACTGTCAAGGTGCATGAGTATAGATATCGATATTGGTTGTGGTCTGGAATTGAAGAAGTTTATGTGCTTTTATAATGAACAAGTTTATCTGGTCTAATAATGGACATGATTAATGTGGTTTCACTTCTGTGTATGTTCTAGTTTCACACGTATATTTGTTTTAAAACTTCGACTTGTACCCAATTCAATTATGATTTTGTTTTTGGTTTAGTTTTTAAAAAATGTTTTGAGTTTGGTTATAATGAGTTCCAAGTATTTCCTTCTTAGTATTGGATATAACAACAGTTTAATTATTATATTGGTAAGAGTTATAAACCATATATTAGTTTGATGACTAGTTTAATTATATGTTACATTAGATATCTTTAAGTTGAATGTGGTGTGGCATTATGTGTCTTTATACATAGAAGTATGTATTGGGTGTTTCCTACCCACTCTTTACTCTTCAGGTACTATTGGTAAGGATGATATAATGGAGACAAATTTTGTCAATTTTACAAGTAAGGAGTAGATTCTTTCTAATTAACAATATTTGAGTTTAGTTTAGTTAATTGTTACTTTCAAGGATTGACATAATCATTATAAGAGTATTTTGGAAATTTACTTGTAACTCTAGGGTGGTTTGCATGTTTTAGTTGGCTTTTGCATGTGTGTTTCAATATGTGTGTGCAACAAGGCTCATGACATTCTAATCTCAAGGCATTACAACTTTAGGTGGCATTAAAGCTTAATTCTATAATCCCTTGGAAGTATAAGCTAAAGAGCCGTAGTATAATCATATCAGATTTAGGTATATGAATCCCCTAAAATAATAGGTTAATGATATGTGGTACAATTTAGTTTTAAGAATCACTTGGGAGTCTAGATTGATGATTTGTAGTATAGCTCTATGAGAGCTTAGAGAGCCACAATAGAACTTAAGTTAATTATTTTAAGGCAATAAGCATAGCTATCAACATCATGAGTCAAATATATAATTCTACAAGTTTTTAATTATTATTATTTTTATTTTTGTCACAATTAAAATGAATGTGAAAATTTTTAAGTACACACTTTAAGTAGAATTACAAATTTAGGTTTATGATCCTATATGTTATAATTTTGCCAATTTTGCACAATTTTGTATAATTTTGCCAATTTTATACATTATAGTAAATAGTTGTAGTAGTAAGGGTTCTTTATATCTATCACATGTGTGCAACAGACTTCACATGCTTCATGTGATATGAAGGTTATTATCATTGCATAGAATGATTATCAAATAATTAAAGAAATGATTTAAAGTAGATGAGAGAGGCGAAATAGATTGCAGGTTAGAGGCCAGTGACATGTTATTAAAATAGAGTGTTTAGTTCCCTTAAAAAGTATTTTTAAAAAGCCTCCCTTTGATAGGTAATATGCACACATATTTATAGTTGGTCACTAGCTACTGTCACCGTTTGATCTTATATATCATTAATGAATAAGTTTAATTAGGGTTTTGTATCGCTAATGGGCCAAACAAGGGAAAAACGAAGCCCAATTACATATAGGGACCTAATTGGTATTTAACCTACTGAGAAAGGTTAAAAATGTTTTAGACAATTTTAGCGGACCCCATTTCAAGCCCACTAATCTAAAAATCTCTAAAATCATCCAAAATTAGTCTAATTACTTGAATCCATCACTAATCCAAATAATTAGCCTAAGCATAATTTAATTGATTCAAGTTTGACATATGAATTTATATCATATAAAAATTTCCTCATCTATAATAGTAAAAATGTAATTTTGACAACCATGGCAATAAGTAGTAAAGAGTAGGTACGTAGAAATAGGATAAGTTACGACATTGATCCATCATTGCCTATTTGATGATTCTATTATACACGAAATATATTGAGTCTTAAAGTTATTTTGAAATTTATCACTTACCCAAATTGTGGATGAATATATAATGTCCACAAGAAACCATGCTCCCCATCATCATCTTGTCGAAGACCAGCAAGATCTTAAGGGGAAATTTCCCCCTCTACCACAAAATCCACTAGTATAGCTTAAGGTCAAACATATCAATACAATTAAGCTTAAAGTAGTACAATAGTGAAACCAGCACAATATGCAAGCTATGCGAATACAAATTGATCTGCTGAGACATAATATGGATGGAAATGGTAATAATCATGGAAACGAGAACAATAATGGGTGCCAAACACAACACAATATGCAAGTACAAATTGATCTGCTAAGACATAATCTGAATAGAAATGGTAATAATCATGGAAACGGGAACAATAATGGGTGTCAAACATAAAGCAAGAATGAAGGTAGAGCAAGCATTGTTGGATTGCTAAGATTTATGAAATTGGTAAAGTATTTCTTTACCAACCAACCCAACCCCACAAAGGCTAAAGAATGAATTCAAAAATTAGAAAACATTTTTTGTGGCTTATGTTATGTTGAAGGACAAAAAGGTGGACTATGTAGGACTCATTTTGAGAGGTGTTGCAAATAACTAGTAGAGGTTCACCAAAATTATAATTTGCCTTAAAGGCTTATTTAAAACTAATTCAATGTGGTTTTCTACAAAGGCTTCTTTTTAGACAATGTTCAAGAGAGAGTGTTTACAGAGTTCTTCACATGAACTCTAGGAAAAAGAATTTTAAAGGGATATAAAAGTGAACTGAATCGATTAATGAGATTTTATCAACTAGCATTATGAGATGATGATGATTTAAAAATTCAAAAGTTCTTTATTAGGCTAAAACCGAACCTATAGGAAATTGTTAAATTGTTTTGACTTACCACTTATGTTGCCATAGTTAACAAGACTGAACTTATCGAGTAAAGGCACCAAAAAAGTAAAGGAGATCGGAAGGGTGGAGAAAAAGATATCCTTTGGAATAAGGCTAGCAAATTGGTTATTAACTAACAAATCAAGAAGGTAGCAAGTAGTAAAACGTGTACCCAAGCCTCAAACTAAAATGGCCTTATAGGTAAGAGTATTAAGGTATATTTTTGAGCCTGATGAGCAAAAGGACTGTAAATGGCATCCATGAATATGCTTTTCATGTGGACAAGTTAGACATAGTTGGAATAACAATAGCAACCCAACAGTAAGCCCTATGCTCCATTACTCTTATAAACAAAGGGGTTATTATATAATAGAGTGTAATAAATTAAGGATGAAGAAACTAGGATAGTGCAAATGATGCATTAAGTATCAAGAAGTAGGAAGCTAAATAATTAGAAAGGGTCCTTGCTATCAACCACAAAAACTACCCAACAAGTATGTCTCAATCATTTTCTTGTCAAGATGTTCATATTATTTTATATAAACGCTAAATCCTTATGTTCCCTTAAATCATATGTAGTATTATCAATATTTATGCTATTTTCTTGAACATTATTGAAGTTTATGGAAGCTTCTTTAAGAAAGTAAAAGGGATATGAATGCATGTTTAGTGACAACTAGTAATTAGAATGGTGAAATTTTATAGAGTGACCGTTAAATCACCAAGAAAAGAAATGGTGGTTATTGCAAATTTAGTGGCTAATGGAAGATTAATGAAGGCAACATTAATGAAGAAAGGCCAAAATTTAGGAAGTATAAGGCTGTGATGAGAAAAGTTAAACTCTTTAGGTTAAGTGATCATAAAGGACGGGATGTTGTAGTTGAGAATCACCACTGAAAATATAAGTTCCTAGGATTGGTCAAGTTTAGGGATAACTTGAAAGTATAGCAAGGTACTTCTATTATTGGAATAAGTAATACCATTAATAAAAACAAGGAAATTGATGTACCTGCTTTGAAATGGCTGAAACCACATGAGGAACGATTGAGTAGAGATAAGAAGATGACTTGAATTCACCAATGATCACAATTAGAAACGTAACACCATTTCTTAGGGTATAAGCATCTTGGTAAATGCTCAAAACTGGAATGCAACATTATATTAAAATATCACCCTCAAACACAACCTAAGGTGGTAATGCAAAAAATGAGAGCAGGCACTAGTCCCTCTAACTCATAGAGTAAAAGAATGGAGAGTTGGTTTCCATAAACCCTAGATATATCTTAAAGTGGTTGAAGTGCACAAGAACTTAAAGGAACTAAAAAGGATTGTTAAGATCGAATATCTCGAATACAATGGAAAGACAAATCCTATTACCTTCTTACTTAATTACATAAGTAAACATTATGAATTGAAGATGAGGGGCAAGAATGCAATAATATATTCCCCAGTAAAGACCGCAAATAAAAGAGAATGATTATAAAAGCAAGTTTACATTAAGAGAGAGATGATTTAGGAAGGTTATGTGATCTAGGGGAAACCAAATCCTATAAATAGAGGCTAGATAGTAAATTGTCCAAACTGTTCCTTTCCTTATTTACCATGTTCCACCTTCTCATAGAAAACTTACCATGTAAGAAACACTTAAACTCCTTGTACCACCTTTCTTTATTCTCTCCTCGTATGGATTTCAAAGAGAGTCAATAAAAACATTACAAAACCTAAAGAGAACAAGATTCAACAAAATGATAAGAAGATGTGAACCTTTTTCCTATCGCTTTTAAATTATTCCTCATAAAATTTTAGTAATTTCATGACATCTGTTTATAGGAATCGCTAACTTGAAAGGTGATTCTCATATTGTGGGTATACACATGATATGACAACTTTAAGATAATCCTACTAGGTCCTTAGTAGGGCCATGACTAGGGGTATAAATGAACCAAACTGGTTCACAAACTACTTGAGTTCGGCTTGATGTTTATTTGTAAATAGCCAATCGAACTCGAATTCGAACTATTCAAATAGTTTATTGGACTGAATTCAAACTTTATATGTCTGGTTTGATTAGTTCTCGAGCTTGATCGAACTTTATCGAGTATAAATGTTAATCAAATTTAGATATTAATATTATTTATATTTAGAATTTAAAATATATTTTTTTAATAAATCGAGCCTAAACAAACTTAATCAAGTCGAACTCGAGATTACATAATTTTATTTTGAATCGAACTCAAGCTTAAAATATTAAGCTCGATCGAACCCTAACTTAAAATCTAATTGAACTCGAATTTGAACTCAATACTGTATCGTCTCGATTCAAATCGATTGCAACTCTAGCCATGACAATATTAGCACTTACGAAAGAAACTTGAGTCATTTTTTTATTAAAAGAAATTAACATTAGTTATGTGTTTGCAATTTGGGAAAACACAAGCAAGTTTAACTGTAATTTTCCTTTATTTTTCAATAAAAATAAAACATACTATTATGAAAAGAAAAAAAAAATGCTTTAGTTTGGTGTTGATTTTTTCCCCCTCAAGCAACTCATCATATACTTTAGTGTTAATTTTCTCTTTTTCTTTTGGTGAACTATAGGGGCTTTCAATATTCTAATAGGATAATGAATAAAAGAAATAGCATGGGCTAATCAAAAGGTAATCCTTGCTTCAAATTTAGAGTTTTTGCATTTTTCAGATTTTTGCTCTCTACATATTCTGTGAGGATATATAATCTTCTTATATATATATATATATATATATATATATTGAAAAGCACTTTTGCATTATTATTATTTTTTCTTTTTTGAATCATTGACCTTCCATAATTGTGTTATATTTTAAAATTTTATTATACTATAATATTTAATTTTTACGTACACACATCTCCTATAATTCTTCATTATAATATAATGCCATACAGACTTCAAAGTTAATATCTTCTCTAGAACGATGCACAGCTTTAGAAACTAATAATTTTACAATTAGAAAATTCCTTATACTAATAAAAGCATTTACCCATTCCTTTTCTACATTACAGTTTCTACAAATTATAGTACTTACAACATGGACATCATAAAAATAAAAATTATGAAAAAAACTACAGTGGGACCACAATAAAACCCAAAGAGTTCAGATATAAGAGCTACAAGAGACTATACTATACAAACAAAATTGAGTAAATAACAACAATATATCAACAATTTAAAATAAATTGATTTAAGATATTAATATTTCAAATAGTTAAAAAAAGAAATTAATATTTTGTACAGAGTCAAATAAGATATCATTTAAGAAAAATTGATTAAAAAAACTATCTAAATATTCATATATTAAATTTACTTTATGAAACATTATTATGTTGTATAACTCAATTTACAAAACATTGATTCCGACTCTATTTAATTATTATGTTGTATAACTCCTTTTATAAAACATTGATTCCTAGCTCTATAATCATTCAAAATATTGATATTTTATATATATTTACATCAAACATTAATATTGTCTGATGTAATCTATCAAACAGAATTTCATGTAGAGAATTAATATATTCTTATTTTAAATCATTTCTAATATAACCTGGTTTTGCTCCCCATTTATGTTCGGCAAAGTTCCATTCTTAGAATAGTGGTGTCTTGTCATTTCCTTACAACATAAAGGTCGAATAATCTTGGAACGGATCTTGATAAACATTAAAATTAGAGGGAAGCATCGTGCGTTGGCAAATGAACATGTGATTAGGTTAAAACTATTTAAGGAAGTTAAAAAAAAAAAAAAAAAGAAAGAACCCACTAGAGTGGGAGAAGCCTGCCCTCATGATAATTACGAAACTACACAAATGGCAAACAAAACAATGTTTTCATTCATAAAGTACATAATTACCGTTAATAAATAGTACTTCCTGATTGATGAGCAATGAAAAGTTGAAGGTCAAATGTGTAACCAAGTAAATAAGAGTCACAAATGAATCCAACTACATGTCAGGTACTAAACTCAGCTTGAGTTTAATTAGTAAATAATAAGTTAGGTTTCAACTTAAAATAAAACTTATTTATCTAAATGAGTTAAATTCGAACTTCGATTTAAATTAGTAAGTTGGCTTGTAAATATGCTCGTTAGAAGATTTATGAATTTTATATTTATGACATATTATATAGGGGTTACGTACCCTACCTTGTAAAGTACAAAATATTAATTTTTCTATCCATAACCTACCCAGTAGCATCTTGTTCCCACCTTATATCATGTATCCTATAAAGTCTATAGGTACAGATTACTTTGTGAAATGTGTAATTTCTTTATGAATCCTTTGGTTTTTTTGTTTTTTCCTTTCTTAAGTTTCAAATTTATAGTAGTATATGTAATATTATGTAATATATAAAATTACCTTATTTTTGTAGATTTACAATGAACAACTAATGGGAAATCTTTTTTTTTTTTGGTTAAATAATTGAACGTAATTCAAAAAGTAATTATCAATATCACCAATTTTGTAATATAGGGAATTTATTTATATATGAGAGTTAAAACCTGTAATTTTGTTTAATTGAAAGAAAAATAACAAAAATAGTAAAAGAACAAATATATTTACCAAAAGTTCATTAAAAGATTTGTATTTTAGTTTGATTATCCTTGAATAATACATAAATATATATTTTTTTTAGGTTAAACCCTATATTTAGTAGAGTAGAGGTTCCAAGACGGGTACAAGATATGGAAAGCCTATACTTATACTCTATCTTGTGAGAGTAGGTTCCGAAAATTTTGTACTTGAAACCTACCCACTAACCTTTAACACCCACTCGAAACCTATTCGTCTAATAGGATTTGGATGGGTACCCTATACAATAGGATTACCCACTCACCTCTAATATCATATACATAACTAAAATAATAAAAACTGTTTTCTATTTAATGTATGTCTATTTATATATTTAATCATTCTTATATATTCTATTTAGGTTTAAAAAAAATTGGAAAACATGTTATTTAAGCGTGTGGAGTTCAATCTTAAATTTCTAGTTTAATAAAAGCTTGGCTAAGCTTCATAAAAAGCTCAGCTTGAGTTGAACTCGATTTATAAATGAGTCATATTCAAGCTTGAAATAAAACTTATTTAGCTGAACGAGCCAAGTTCAAATTTGAATTTTATACTCGATAAAAAGTTTGGCTTGAACTTGAGGTCAATAATTTTCAAAAGAGCCAACACAAACCTTCAGAAAACTCGGCTCAACTTATTTGTAGCTTTAATGGCCAAAATACAATATTGGAACTAATGAAAATTACGTTTTGAGGGTTGAGCAAGCGACAAGTTGGAGGCACAAATGTTATGTGTTAATGAACACAAAAGTAGAAGACTCGAAGGAGAAGACGTGACACATGTATTGATTGTAAATTACATGTTTGACCCTATTATTGGCTACAACTACAGCTTAATAGAACTTAAGCTATTTGATGTTGGAGCAAAGAAGCCATTATGTGCTGGGATGTTAATTTTATTGTGTGTAAAGGAATACATTGGGAGTTGTCTATGGGATATTCGGTGGTATATCTCATACTCAATAAGTTTTTTCTTTAAAAGAATGTATTAGACTATGTTTCTTATCCTATTTTCTCTATTGTGTTTTGTCATATATTTCTTGTAACTAAACTCAACTAAGACTATTTAAATATTCCGATTAAGAGAGAGGGGGAAAGTAAAGGAAAATATATTCATTCATCATAATAAGAAAAAAGAGAAAAGACAAAAAAAAAAAAAAAACATTGAGCTGCTTTTACCCGAACAAGATCATAATTTACCCTCATCTAATATTTAGTCATATATGTGAAGGCGTAATTCTACGAACCTTCTCTCAACTCAAGCATCGACCCCAACTCTTTTGATGTGATTGAAATTATGTGGGCTTCGTGGAAACGCACCTTTTACCCAAAGAAGTAAATATCAACCTTTCCATTCAACACTCTGTCGGCCAGCTTCCCTTATTTTTTTCTTCCTTTTTTTTTTTTTCTCTTTTTCTATTCCCCCCCTCTTGTATAATATTACACATTACATATTACATATTATATTTATAATATATTTATGTAATATATACATAATAATTAAGAATAATTACAAAATATGTTGAAAAATTTCCAATATATTAGGCAGTTATTAATTGTATGGAGTTATGGTTAAATAATAATAGTTTGATGAGATATATTAGTTGGGCTAAATTTATTTAGTTATTTAATCCGTTAACTCCATACATTGAATCTAATATGGAGTCTTTGTTTACAACATCAAGATCAAATCTTTGCATAATTGAAAATTCCATCAACATAATAAAATAACTCTTTTATATTTTTAGAAACAATATATGAAATATATTGATCGATCTTTTATTGACCATAAAACCAAACGATTGCTATTACATTTTACAAGGCTCCGAACGTGGCAGTCAATGGAAGACATTTTTTCTTTCTATTTACAACAATATAAAGTTTTTGTCTTCCTCAGTGTTGAATCTTGGGTCTGTTTGGATTGTTTGTTTTTCATCTGTATTTGTATCTTTTTTAAAATGATATGTGTAAATATATCTGATTTGTATCTAAATTTTATCTATATTTATTCTATTTGATCTTTTGATGAGAACTGTCAACTTTTTTTTTTTTTTTTATCTATATCTATTTCTTGATAAATAATTTGTTAGAAAAAAGTTTGAAAAAGTGTCTCTATCTGCCGGAAAAAAGCCAAAATAAATAGACCCCTTATTCCCTTTTCTACTTTTGTGTTTCATATATGTGGTGTGAGATGATGAGGTTGATTGTGAATTATTATGAAGAGTATATATTCTTTTTCTTTAGGAGATGTTTCATTGTTCATGCAATTCCTTTTGGTTTTTACTATTTTTGCTATTATTATTTGATAGTATCGGTAATATATCTATATATATTATAACGCCCTAACCTAAAGGCATTATCAGACCGTCACGTGTCCTTACTAGAATAGACACGCTAAGACTATATATTCTAAAACCATAAACATGTATTTCCAAATCACAAAATACTCATATATAGGGCACTTTTAAGACTTTTCATATCAAGTTAAATGTTCTCATATCATCAATTAACATAACTAAATATCCAATCTAATATATAATAAAGAAATTGTTGAGATATATTTTACTCAATTTATATTAGATAAAACTTGATTAACTTGTTATTAATTTTATAGAAATTATGAGGAATTGGTACTTAATAAAGTTAATGTTATATTTCAGGTTTTTAAAGTGAATGGAAAGATTTAGAGGAACTAAGTATGGGAGATATACATCAGAGGAGTCATGGCCGCCAGCCATCATGGAATTGCCGCCAGCCATGAAGCCCAGCGGAGATCCCAGAAGCATCATGGCCGCCGGCCATGGAGCCGGCCATCACCTTGAAACAATGACCAGAAGCATCATGGCCGCCGGCCATGGAGCCGGCAATCATGCGTGCAACACTTGTTTCGCGAATAATAGCTGCCAGCCTTATTGCGACATGTCTCCAGCCATCTTTTATGCGAAAAATACTCTTTATATCTGATGTTTATCTCATATATATAAAGAAGGAGGAGAGAGAATGGGGATTCATTCATTATTCATTATTGATTTATTCTTGTTCTTTATACTTTCAAGAACCTTAAAGATTGCTTTTCTTGAATCATGAACAACTAATCTCTTAATCTAGCCAAGGGATTATTGCAACTCAATTCAAGATGGATTGTGAGACCTAATTGGGTTTGATTTCTATTATTCTTATCTTTTTATATTTGTATTGCATCTGAATCTATTGTTATTATTGCTTGATTATATCTTATAGCTTTGGATCCGGTTGTAGGATGATTGAACAATAAACAATCAATTAGAACTCATATCCGTAATTGTATGAGTAATCTAATATAGGTGATGAAACAACACGATAGTCATAAAATAGATGGTTATTTGATGTTGTGATGAAATATAATCTAATTTAAATAATCCATGCTTTATGAGATTATTGATTAGGGTTAGGTTCTCTTTTCTTAATGCAATTGATAGATTAAACCTTAAGAGCGTATTTAGGGTTATCTATTTGATTAGGAATAATCAAAGATCTCATCTTGGTTATTTAATATCTAAGGAGAGATTGAATTTCAGAGCTTATTGGAATTTATAACTAACCTATTCAAAGTAGGGATAATAATATTTGAGTCAAGGATCAATCTTGAGAATTGAGTTGTAATGAAACCTAGGCTAGATAATCTTTCGAATACATATAAATCTTCTCAATTAGAAATAGGTTTATTTTATTTGCTTGATTTCAAAAAATCCCCCAATTTTATTTTCTTTTTCTCTTCTCAATCTCCGATAGAAACTTAGGATTTTTACCAGTCCCTGTGGAGACGATCCTGCTCACCACTGTTTACAAATCTTAGAGTAGGTTATTTATTTTTGTTGGATTCGACACCCGCCAAAAATCCTTACATATAAAAGTCCCAAAAGAAAACTAACTAACTCACAATATACTTCTTCTTCTCAAATTACTAATAACTAATTTCAATTGTCACCAGAATGGTCATAACCGCTATCGCACTCCCTAACATTGATGAATACATCATAGCATGTCAAGTCATAGATTATAGAATTTTCATCTGTACCTGTAAAAGTAAAGGATTGAGCGAAAAATGCCCAGTACACCAAACCGAAAGCACATGCACATCATGTAAATCACAATATCACATACAACTTATTTTCTAATGTAATAAGCACAAATTAATTATCTTTTCATTAGCCTGCAACCAACATAGTTTAAGACTATTAATCACTAATCCTAAACCCGGAATAATCATGATTCTGATGAAAACCATATTATAGATAGTATATACATATATAATTGCATTCCACAATTAAGATGGTAACGACTCCTAATCTACCGGAATCATCTCCAAGTGCAACTCCACTCGGGACAACGACATACAAGAATCATCATGTTGCCAGCGTTAGTATCACACTACTGTCATAGTCTTTACTAACCGCAGTCAAGCACAAGCAACACTTGATTCAATTAGAGTAGGATATAATTAAGTTTGGTTTATAACTGATCCTTCAAGCACAAGCAATCAAACATGGTAAGGTCGTACCTGGATTTGCTTTCAATCCTAATCTATCCAATATAAACATTTAATTGAAAAGGAACCTTAATCTTGTAATACTCATGTTTAACAATATATATATATATATATATTGCAACCAATCCCAATTGTAATAACAATATCAAACCCTGACCCTAATTCCATAAACTTAATCAAAGATCAACACACATGTTTATCCCGTTTGCACTTCACAACAACCTTTTTCACAATTTCTCCAGAGTTTTTAATGATCTCCAAAATTCCCTTCACAACACATACATATATATACAAATCCTCTATGAGCAAAACAACTACGAAAGTTCATAACTTTATATCCACAGAGATAGAACGGGTTCATACCTACTTAGAACTCATATATCTTGCTTGCAACAGAATTCTAATTCGTTCAATCAATCTCCTGTCACAAGTAATTTACTATCGCTATAATCATATTCTTATAATCTATTAATCTCAAAAACTACAAGACTTTGTTAGAGATCTTACCTTTACTTTGATTTGAAAATCGAAATTCTCAAAATCTGCTTTAAGGTTTTCTCCAATAGATTCCAGAATCTCCGTCGATCATATACAAAACTAGAATTAAATTTATCTATTTAAGGAAAGGAATTGAAAAAGACCAAGATTAGACCTACATACCTTGAGTTTAGCTTAGGAGGAAGTTTTGGAAAATCGAAAGTTTATGGGTCTATTTATGGAGAAACTTAGTGTAGGAAAAACGCCACTGTAGGCCGGCGACCTACCATGATATGCCAGCGGCCTTCCTTGCTATGCCTGCGGCCATCCTACTGGTGTAAGACCAATTTCCTTAGCAAAAATTCAAAACTTCAATGCTGCATCTTAGGCCATCATCTGTTGTTTCTAAGTCGACAGCTTAGAATTAAAGGCTGGCAGCTTAGATGCTGGCTTAAGCCAAATTCATCTGTTTATTCACACGTGACTTCCTCGTGTCCAATTCAGTCTGTTCAAGGACAAAAATACCTTGTTATATATCATTATATTACAATTCTATCCTTTACTATGGATTATTTATTTGTACTTTACGTATATATTGCTTAATGGTATGGGTTAAAAAATAATATTGATTTTGCTTTGTTTTGAGATGATACATATATTTTATGTATAGACTGTAATTTGTGAAAAGAGAATTATATTTGAGGGAGCCTATGTGTATAAAAGCATCATGTATAAATATATTTTAAGTGCCCATATGTGATTAGATGCACTTTAATGATTTGGAAAAAAATTATTTATAGATAATTTTACAGGTAAAATTAGATAGTTGCCACCAAAGTGGTCTACTCATTTAAACTTATATAATTATCTTATGATACACAATGTCTTTATTGTAAAATTATTATATATAATTACCTACTTAAATGGGGTATAATATATATATATTGATTTTAAGAACAAATTGGAGCATTATATAGGAATACATAGACTTAGAAAATATATCTCCTAAAGGAAAAATTTTAAAAAATTTGTATATTTGCATTGGTTCGCTTCATGTAGGGAGATCCTAATGCATGTTGCATTCCTTCCCAAAGGAGGTTTGTAAGTGATGCACTGAACTCTTGAGTAATTAAGAACATATGAATTTTTCTTTTTTATTAGAAATTAGCTAATTGCCCAATTTATTAATTTTTTATATTCTTATTGTGATTCACATTTAATTTAGTGTGAACAATAACACTACTACCATTGAAATTCTTAATGGTGCTAATTACAAGAAGTGGAAACAAGACATTGAGTTTGCTTTAGGTATTACTGATATTGTCCTAGCTTTACATGAAAATGAGCCTATTAAACCAACTAATGATTGTTTTACTAAGAAAAAGGAATTGTATGGAAAGTGGAAGAGATCTAATAGATTGAGTCTAGTGGCCATGAAATTATCTATATCTGAGCAGACCAATAATGGTATAAAATTTTTTACTATTATGAGAAATATGTACCAAACCTCTAGTAATGTCAAGGTAGGAAGCCTATTTAGTTAATTAATGGGTATGAATTATAAAAACGTGGGAGGGCTTAGATAATATATCCTCAAAATGGTCCATATTCAATTAAAATTAAAAAAATTTTAACATTTCCCTTCCGAAAAATTTGTAGTAAGTCATGCCCTTAATTCTTTACCACCTAATTTTTGTCAAATTAAAACAACTTATAATACTCTCAATTCAACTTGGAGTATTAGTAATATTATTTCTAATTATGTTGCTGAGGAAGAGAAGCTAAAAAAAGGAAAGGAGTGAGAGTGCTTATATAGTTTCCCAATATAAACCAACTTTTCACAAAAGACAAGGCATCTAAAAAAAAAAGCTTCTCATCATATTCTTAAGAAAATTCAGGAATCCAAGAGGCAAAATAGTGGTTGCATATTTCATGTGGGTGGTTCTAAAGCAGCCATTAAGAAAGATGTCAACTGTTTCATTTGTAAGAAACCTGGATATAAGAAGAGTAAATGTGCTAGATTTACATCTTGGTAAGAAAAGAAGAATAAAAAAATGGTGACTCACTAGCCCTTGTTTGTTTTGAATCTAACTTAGTTAATGTTCCAATTAATTCAAGGTGTCTTGACAATGGGTTTACCATCCATGTTGCAATTACCTTGCAAGGGTCGTAAGGAAATGGAAACCAAGTGAACATGTAGCTAAATTGAGAGTAGGAAATAACATAGAAGTTGATGTTTAGTTCATTGAACTATTTGTTTAAATTTAAGGAGTGGCTTTCAACTAATTTTAGAAAATATTTTTTATGTACCAACTTTTAGACAAAATTTAATTTTTTTTTTATTGTTGGACAAAATTGGATATTCTTTTATTTTCAGTAATGAAAAAACTAAGCTATCTTTTAAATTTCAAATTATTTGTCATGGTGTTTTAAATGATGGATTATACATGATGTGCTTAGCCAATAATAATGAATATGCTTCTTTGAGTGTTGAGAAAGCCTAAAAGGCCTTTAATTACTAAAAAATATTCAATGTTGTGGCATAAAAGGTTAGGTCATACCTCTAAGGAAAGAATTGGAAGATTAATTAAAGAAGAAATTCTTCCTTCCCTTAATTTTAGTAATATGGAAGCTTATGTTGATTGCATTAGGGACAAACTAACTAAGATTAAAAAAAAAAAAAAACAAGGTGCAACTCATAGTTTAGGTCTTTTAGTGATAATTCACACTGACATTAGTGGATATTATTCTCTCACATTGTGTGGTGATAAATATTTTACTACTTTATTGATGACTTTTTCCATTATGGTTATATTTACTTAATAAATGAAAAATCTAATGCTCTTGAAAAATTTAAAGTTTTCAAGCTTGAGGTTGAAAAAAAAATTAAGTAAATTTGTTAAAATTGTAAAATCTAATCATAGTGGTGAATATTATGGCAAACATGGTGATACAGGGTAGCATGTCCATTTGCTAAGTATTTACAAGAGTATAGGATTGTTGCCCAATAGACTATGCTTGGGAGTCCTGAATAAAACAGTATGGTTGAAAGACATAACTATACCCTTAAAAATATGATAATGAGAAGTATGATGAGTTGTTCTAATTTACTTACTTTTCTTTGGGGTGAGGCCATTAAAACAGCTTTGTATATCTTT
Source organism: Combretum micranthum (assembly GCA_024138025.1). NCBI lineage: Eukaryota > Viridiplantae > Streptophyta > Magnoliopsida > Myrtales > Combretaceae > Combretum > Combretum micranthum. The sequence goes on from JAMXBD010001217.1 coordinate 327,400, forward strand.
AATGGTTTTCCAAGCAAATATGTTCCTAAAACTCCTTTTGAATTATGGACCAATAGGAAGCCTAATTTAAATCACTTTCATGTGTGGGGTTGTCCAGCTGAGGTATGATATAACCTATTTGAGAATACCACTGATTCTAGGTCTACTCAATGTTATTTTATTGGTTATCATGACCGTTCCAAGGGGTATAGGTTCTATTGTCTTAAACGTGGTACTAGGGTTGTTGAGTTCATGACTTCTAAATTTATGGAGTTTGATGTAGCTGATATTGCATGTGATGAACGATCTAAGACAGAGCAAAATGTGATGAGTTTTCCATTACCTACTTTTCCTTATCTTATTCTACATATATCTTTTGATGTGAATGATCCATAAACCATTAATGCTACACCTAGTAATGAGATATGCTAACCATAAGAGCATGAATCAGAAATGCCATTGAGAACATCAGAATGACAAAGGCATCCTACTATTTCTAATGATTATGTTGTGCATCTTAGTGAAAATGTTGATGAAATTAATGATATTGTTGAACCTTTAACATATGATGATGCAGTATTTGGTCCACAATCTGCTATGTGGTTACACGTGATGAGACATGAGAAATAATCTATGGTTAACAATAAAATGTGGGACCTTGTTGAGCTTCCTAAGGGTTGCAAACCTGTTAGTTGCAAATAGGTCTTTAAAGTAAAGAACGAATCAAGTGAAAAAATTGAGTACCTTAAAGTAAGATTAGTAGCTAAGGGGTTCACTCAAAAGGAGGGTGTTGATTATTGTGAGATGTTCTCACCTGTTTCAAGTAAGGATTCATTTAAAATTATTATGGCCTTAGTTGCTCATTACAACTTAGAATTACACCAAATGGATGTAAAAACAACTTTTTTGCATGATGATCTGGTTAAAGAAGTGTATATGACATAACCTCAAGGCTTCATTGAGAATGGTAATATGGTTTTCAGCTAAAAAAAAAAATCAATTTATGGTCTCAAATAAGCATAATGATAATGGTACTTGAAATTCGATGAGGTGATTACTTCTCTTGGTTTTATTGAGAATAAAATTGACCAATGTATTTATCTTAAGGTTAGTGGGAGTAAGTTTATCTTTCTTTTTTTGTATGTTAGTGATATTTTGGTGGCAAGTAGTGATTTGAGCTTGTTTCATGAAACTATAAATCTATTGTCCAGGAATTTTGACATGAATGATCCTGAGGAAGCTTCTTTTGTTTTAGGTATTGAGATTCATTGTGATAGATCTTATGATTTATTGGGACTTTCTTAAAGAGCCTACAATGATCATGTGCTAAATAGGTTTAATGTATAACTTGTTGTCCTAGGGATGTGCCAATTGTTAAGGGGGATAAACTTAGAAAGCTTCAAAATCCTAGGAATGATATCGAGATAGAATCTATGAAAAATATACCCTATTCTAGTCTTATGGGAAGTTTGATGTATGCTCGAGTTTGCACAAGACCAGGTATTGCTTTTGCTGTGACAATTTTGGGGAAGTTTCTCTCTAATCCTGGGCATGATCATTGGGTTGCAATTAAGAAGGTCTTGAGATATTATAGAAAACCAAAAAACTATATGCTAGTGTATGAGAGGGTTAAGCAACTTGAAGTGATTTGATACTTCGATTTAGATTTTTTTTGTTGTCCAGATGATTTAAAATCCACTTCAGGATATATTTTCATGTTTGCAGGGGGAGCAATCACATTGAAGGGTGCAAAATAAGGTTTAACAGCTTCATTGACCACGCATGCAGAATTTGTGGCATGTTATGAAGCCACAAAACAAGCAATTTGGCTAAAGAATCTAATTTCTAAGCTCATAGTTATAGAACCCCATCACAAGACCATTGTTAATATACTATGATAACACTGCAGCTATATTCTTTCCAAGTATAACAAAAGATTAAGGGGGTCAAAACATTTTGAAATCAAATATTTCACTGTTAATTGAACATATTCATAATGAAGCTATGTTAATTGATGATTAATCAAGGGTTTGAGACCTATTATATTCTAGAGACATGTCAAGGACATGGGTGTTGTAGAGTCTTTTGATTTTCTTGGTTAGTAGGAGTGTTATTTAGTCATCTTTTCTCAATATATGAATTGATGTTTATTTGCAACTTGGTGTTTATTATATTTGTTTTATGAATAATAAACTTTGAGGTATTTTGCACACATGATTATAATTTGTTTAAATTTTATTGTTGATACTTTGAGAATTTACGTTTTTCTCAAAGGTGAGCATATGTTGTCATTGTATATCTCATTTTCGATAGAGATATATGTTTGAAATTACATGCTTTAATTGTTCTCTCAAGGACATAAATAATATGTTTTATTTATCTACGGATTTCTTATTGAGCTTATTGTGAAAGCATTTGTGTGATTAAGAAATTATGTGTGAAATGATTGACAAGTAATAAAATAATTTTTGGATTATTTTTTATGTTATTACATGCTATACTACTACATCTTAATCCATGTTGGCATTATTCCTAATATTTGTGATCATGAAAGGTCCTATGATAGTGAGTGCATGATGGCTGCCATGGTTCAATACATGTGGTTTTTGTTGGAGTAGATTGTCTTTAAGTTGTACTCTTAAACTATATTAGAGATAATTGTGGCCACATTTGAGTTATGCTATTTAACATATTTGTGATTACAGTTAATGTTGCCTAAGTGGGAGAATGTTGGAAAATTTCTAATATATTAGGTTATCATTAATTTTCTAGAGGTATGGTTAAATAATAATAATTAGATGAGATATATTAGTTAGGAAAAATTTATCTAGTTATTTGATCCATTATATATTAAGCCTAGTTATACCTTATTGCAAAATATGTAGTTGGATGGTCAGTGTGGGCCTTGAGCCTAATAGTTAGCCCATAATGGGAGGACCTTATTAGATTATTATAAATAGATTAGGTCCCCTCTCCACTCTTAATATATAAGAGTAACAATAAGAAATTCTAGTTAGCTAGTCTCATTGAAAACCATCGATTGAGTAGGAGAAGGAGAGGAAGACCCAGTGACACACACAAAATAAACGAGAAGATAATTATGGTTGTGATCAACACATGTATGTTGTAAAACCCCAAAGTTTTGAGATCAATTTAAGCTTAAACCCTAATTAGAAAGTCAACCGGAATCCCAAAAGTCAACAAACCCTAGTCTTTTGTAACCGTTTAAGTCTGGATTCCCCGTTTAAGCAACTCTAGGTAAGTTAGTAAGAGATTAGTATGTGTAATAGTTTGTAAAAACCTGAGAAAGCTTAAAAATATCAGATTAGTTAAACCGCGATTTGTTCTGAGCACAACCGGACACAATTTTCGGAAAGCGTGTCCTGGGGCTCATATTAGTAAAAATATTTTGAATATACCGTTACACTCGTAAAAATATAAGGTTTTCAAAAATATCAATTTTATAATTTTTCGGTAACTAAAAATATTAGATATCGTAATTATACGCGTCTTTTCTTACTACCGGTACTTAAATTGTCATGTCTACTTTACATTACACTATTTTCTACTATTCTATACTATTAATCGATCTTTACTTTTCTTACAACCTACTCTTACAACCCATATCTCTATTTCTTACAATTTTCATTTCCAATATAACTTCACATCTTTCATATCTTAATTTTCATTAACAAAAATACAAAAAAATAAAATTCACTCCCTCTCTACTCTCCAATTTGCACCGGTCATGCTCTCTCTCACTCTCCAATTTGTTTTATTTTCATTTATTTAATTAGCACAAATTCCTCCCACATTTTCCTATAAATACCCCCTCTTCCTTCCACTTCTTTCACAACTTCCATACACTAAAATTACTCTCCAAAAATCTCTCCATAAACTCTCTCAAGTTTCTACTTCTTCTCTAGGTAATAGTTTTAGCTTTCTAAAGTATTTATTTACTTAGTATGAGCTTAGTGTGTGTTTTTTAAACCATGAAAGTTAAAGAAAGCAACAATAAGTTTATACTTTGTTTTTGTTCATGAATCTAATTTCTTTATGTTGCTTTTATATATATGTTACTAAATATATCTATATAGCTATATATTATATATATATATATCTTTAGAGCGTATAAGCTCATTTGTTTTGCAATTTATTTACTTTCATGTTGTTTTTTAGATAGTCTTTCTAGTCTTAGACTTATGTTGGTCCCGAAAAGATAACCGGGGGGGGGAGGTGAATTGGTTATAAAAACTTGTTTAAAAATAATTTCAAACAAAAATCCCACCACTTGATTATACAATAATATGGCTTTAGATCTTTCTTGTAAATGTGAAAATCACAAATGAACACTTAAAAACAACACAACAGATCAAAACACAATGCTCAAGCACTCGGAAAATAAGTTTGAGTTCTAAATATTTTCTCCTTGGATCCTTCTGAAATACCCTATGACTAACCCTCTGACTCAAGAACAATAACTACACTACTCTCTGCTTCACCTTTTGACTCAAGAACTCATGCAGCAAGTGAAATTAAATTTGCACGAAAATAAAAAGAGATGAGAGAAGAGATTGCAAATTCGATATATAGAGGTTCCGCCTTGAGCGTCAATCCTCCCTTCCAGCTCCAGGCCAGGGCCACCGGTAATCCACACCGGTTTTGTTCCACTAATCCAATCAATGAAAATCCTTACAAGAAGTTCACAATTCACTCAGCTTGATTCTCTCAAACAATCAAACTAATGAGCCTACTTGCAACTCACAATCACTCAAACAAAAAGTAATTCAAAATCTGAGGAAAACAATAACAATCCTCGACAGTGTTGCAACGAAGAAGATGAACAGTAACGAATACACAATTTCGCTCTTTTTAACTCTTTTTCTTTTTCGAGATGTTATCCTCTATGTATGTTGTTGTTTCTTCTGACTTGAAGCTCCTGGATTTTATTTGTTTCCTTCATCGTTCGAATTTGAATTATCCAGATAAGCCTCAATTTCAAATTTCCGAGAAAGACGATATGATAAGCTTTGTTTCCATGTTTTTGATTGACAAAGTCCCTTCAAGTTTATCTTCATAATCTGCCTTGCTTTTGAAACTAGAACATCTGATGAACTTCCATAAGATTGGGACAACCTCAAATCACTATAATCATGCATAAAATTCTCAAACAAAAGAAATTCGAATCAATTTTCCGTTGAACTCGTCTGCCACAGTTCATGCTTCAACTTCTTTTATTACCGCTCATCAGATTTATTGATTCTAATCTGATCTTGGACAAGCTCTATAATTCCTCGTTTGTGTCTTATACTTCATTTATGTAATATATATTTCCTTCATTTTCTCTTATGCAATTCGTCCATAATATTCGGAATAAAAAAAATAAACTTGAATTGTCATGATTATATTTAAATCCGTAAAATGAAAACCCTGTGCATATTGAACCAACTTATGTGGAACAGATTGAATATATTTCCCAAATATATCCAATCATTGGAGCTAGGTCTTCAAAGGATAGATTAAAACAAGATTTTCTTCAAAATTGGATATACTGCACCTTCTGATATTGCTTCTGAAATACCTTCTACCTTGGTTTATGAACTTGTTAATAAGCAATGTTCCTTCTGCCTAACCTTCTGAGTATTCTTCTGAGTTTTGCAGAAAATAATTTCTAATCTTCTTGATAAATTTTCTAACAAACACAACTCAAAATAATTGTTATTTCATTCTTTTTGTTATCATCAAAATCTATAATTGAGAGAAACCAACATTCTCCCCCTTTTTGATGATAACAAAACTCATATATAAACAAAATCATAAGATTCGAAAATAAATCTGATTTTCAAAACAATTATAAATCAATTTTTTGTTAGACAAGGTGCGTGATCATCAGAATGTCATAAACTATATCCTGCAAAATAATCATCAAGTCAAAACATTTTCTTTTTCTTTATGGGACTAGTTTATTCTCAGTCTTGGGATACCTTGATGAAGCTAAGGTTCCAATACTTGATTTATTTCTTTACTAGTTTATTCCTTTAAGTTATTATGTCTCCTTATGTTTTCATAACTTTATGATTCATATTCATGCATGAACATAATGATTTTTGTCTCAACAAGATAAATGAGAAAAGGTTTTCTTAAAATAGAGATTCTTTTCTAGAAATAAAAGTGGGAAGTAATTTTTCATAAAACTAAGGATTTATCTTAACAAACTTTTCTAAGAAATCTAGAGGAGTTCATAGGAATTTTACAAACATATATGACATAGAAGGAACTTTTTGAGTAAACAAAAGTTTTACTAAAACCCCACTTTTTCATCAAGTACTAGAAATTCTTTCATAAAAATGGGATGATCTCAAGAAATAAGGAAATTATTTCTATGAATATAGAATTGTTATTAGAAACTAAGAAAATAAAAGTATTCTTTGAAAAGACTAATAAAAATGAGATTTACCCATTTAAAATAACTTGACTAAGAGGAATTTTTCAAAAGTTTCATTTTCCTTAGAAGACTTTACTTTTATACAAATTTATGGTTTGAGACAACTTCATCCACTCTATACATTTGATATGAGTCAATAAATATATGTATATGCATTTCAAAGGTTTTACAAACTATTATAATACCTATCTCTTTTACATGAGTTTTGTTAAAAAGAAGAAATTCAAGTTTTAAAAAAAATCGTGGTGAATCTGGTCACCACTATTTCAGAACCCAAACGACCTAGTTTGATTAAAATAGTTTTGGAAATAGATAGATCTATTCGAATAGATAGAAAATGGTATATAATATGCGAAATTCCGAGTTAAAATGAGCAAGTTATAGCCATTTTAAGTTGGAATTTCCCCCAATCCGATTTTTCCGCGATTTTAAGATAGATTTAGAGTTTTCAAGAATAGAAATTCTATGAAAGACTCATTGTGGGTATTTCATCTTGTCTAGGTGAAGAAGGAACCGAGATCACTTTCCCGAAAGACTACTTTGATTAGGAGCTACCGACATGGAGTGAATTAATCCTTTACCAAGTTACATTTCCTTGTTTGTACTTGTAAGTAGTCACTAGAAAATAAGGAAAAGATAAATGAACAAATATTGTGTGATTTGGATTTATGATTGATTGAATATAAGTTAAGAATATCGAAAGAGAAATTGATAAATAAATTGTGATTCTTGCTTTGATATGATGAATATTGTTTTGATCGCCTTTAACTTGAACTCTAACATTAATTGGTTAAACTTATATTGAAAATGATTCATGCATATCATATTTGTGAGTCACATTTATTTCACTACTAATTTTCGTGTGGGGAAACAAGGAAGTTGTAGTGGTGGCTAGTAGGAGCCGGAAAGTCTACAGGGTATGCTGGAGCCAACAAATCTACACCCTCGACATGGGGGGCGTAAAATCCATGCTATACGTGATTTCCAGTTAATCTTGTGTATTTTGTTTGCTCATGTGTTTGGTGCATTTTCATATGATTGTTTAGATACTTGTTTGATTTATGGAAATATCTTGTAGATGGGAATTATCTCACTAAGCTAGATTTGCTAATATCCCCATAGCTTTTTGTTACAGTATGATTGCCTTTAGTTGGCACTGAGGAGCCCCGTATGCTAGGTATGAGCCAATGCCACTAGGAGTTTTTGGGAGAAGTTGTATGTATTTAGTTTTCAACATAGACTTCTAAGAAAATCTCTATAGTAGGCTTATGTTATAGTTATATTTACCTTGTTAATGGTTTAGTTAAATCAAGACTATCTGAGATGGGGGAATGCCCCCAAGAAGTTGTAAGAGATTATTATCCAATGAATATTCCATGTTTATTTATATAAGTTCTTGCATGCTTTCATTATCTACTTAAATGTAATACCCTGTGAGTCTCTTACTATCTTGGAAGCATGGCTTGCATGTGATGTCGAAGCTCCTACATAACTACGGTTATCATTCATTAGCTTTAATATTATATGTGGCAGACTGCCACGTTTAGGGTACCCTCTGGGGCGTGATAGTTTAAGTTGGTATCAGAGTGCAAGTTTTAGATAAAAGATAGTAGAAATAGACTTTAAGATAGATAATAAGAAGCTAGGACTTAAGGTTAAGATCTGATCCTTTTCTTGTTCTATTAAATAGTTAACCTTCCTCAAAGTTAAGGAAAAATCCCAAAATTTCCTTAAGGACCCAGATGAGACCTTTGTGAACTACCACCTTAGGTTGAGAGTCATATGTGAAGAATTTGTGTTAGTTAGAAAACCCCGAACCGCCCGAGAAATTTTTAAATTGTGGAGGAAAGGTTTGAAACATTCCTTATAGAGAAACTTGCCTAGAGAACTGAGATTCGATGCCGTAAGCAGACGAAGGTGGAGTGATGTTGAGGTAATCTACGTAGTGGAAAGGATGATGGTTTTTATGTATAGAGAGACCATGCTGCAAGAAATGACCTTTATCTTAAAGGTGGAAGGAACCCGATAGGACCCAGACTTTCGAACATGGAACAAGTTAGGACCCCTTTACATCTTTGCGCATGATGAGTTGGTAGACCACAGCGACTGGCTAAGGGCTAACGCAGAAGAACGGTTCTACTGGTATGCCGCCTACAGACGTATTGTCCCCATGCCATCGGAATGTAGTACCCAACTAAACTCCATCGGAATGCAGCTGGACGTAATACTGGACGATGATTTCATCATGGAAGATGCCTTAGGGAATGAAGCAAATGGAGAGACAGAAGGAGACCCTAAAGAAGACCCTGACGAAGACCTAAAACCTGAGGAAACTCTGTCTACATCTCTTTGGGAAGATAGTCCTCTGATTCCTAGTCCGGTACCTCTGCGAAGGTTAAGCCAAGATGTTCCTATGGAGACAGTTGCAAGAAACAACCCTGTGATGATCTCTGACTCAGAGGAAGAAGGAAGGAGAGATAACCAGCAATGGAGGAATGCTTTTGAACCAAGTGGATTTTTGAGGAGCAGGTCTTAGCAGTGGCACCCGAAGGAGGAAACCAAGAAGGACAGGAGGCAACAAATGCACCCAAGGAGAAAGGATTTCTATGCACGAAGAAGTATGGCCATCTTAGGCAGAGATCACCTCGAGGTATAGAGGAAAGAGGATGACCGTAAGTCAATATCTGCGATAGTTTGTCAAAAGGCAAAAAGGTTCCTCTAGCCGAAGCATGAACCATGCACCATCACTGTGAAAGAGAAAAGATTGAGGGAAGAAGAAAAGAAGGAGCTAAGTACAACCCCGATAAGTCCAATAAGCCTTTTTCCTAGGATTAGGATAGGCATATCGTTGCTTGTAATGAATGTTTTTGCTTTTAATAATTATGTTTTAAGTATTTCCTATTCTGAACAACTATCTTTTGTTGAGAATGGTTCTAACCTTCTTAGACTATGTAAGGGTTATCACCCTCTTCTATTTTATTGAAAAGTACTTTATGTTTGATTTAATGACTTTTGATTTGATTGCCTTAAATATTTGTTGTGCAAATTTTTTATATTTCCGATCTTTTTCCCCCTTGTAAAGATTTAAGAAGGTTAAAACTAAGAATAATTAACAGAAAGGTAGAAGAGGTAGGAGATGTGAACGTCGTGCCTCCAATATTGTTCCGGTTGAGCTAGAAAATCCAGTAGGACAACCAGCAGCACCACCAAATCCCCCACCAAATCAACAAGGTGATGGTGGGCTGCGATCAACCAACTAGCTGGTCTGGTCAATAACTTTATGCAACATGCACAAAACATGCCACCCCTAGCTGCCAATGCATTGGAAGCGACAGTTGACGCACCAACACCACCAGAAGCTGAATCTCAGACTGTTCCTTTGCCATCACTACCGCCACCTTGATTGTACCGAAGTTCCTTGCCTGACTTCATCACAAGTAATCGATACTTTGATGGGAGTTTCGAAAAACCAGATGAAGCGGAGGACTAGCTAGCACAGATAGAAAGATCGTTTGCTGCATATGAAATGCCCCATCACCTTCGTTTGGATTATGGCACTTATACGTTGAGATTCAACGCTAGAGTGTGGTGGGAATCGAAAAGTAGAGAGTCGCTACCATCAGTGACCTGGGCAACCTTCAGAAGGGAGTTTTTGGAGAATTATTTTCCTGGAAGTTTGAGAGTACAATACAGTGAAGACTTCCTTCACATATCTCAAAAAGGAAGGACAGTGGAACAATACGAGACTGAGTTTAGTCGTCTACTCCAGTATGCGCCGAAATCCTTTAGGTACTATGAAGAGCTAAAGAGGCAAGTCTTCCTGAGTGGCCTGGATGAGGACTTGAGGATGCGTCTGGAGGAGTTGGATCTATGGACCCTCCGTGAATTGGTTGAAAGGGATCACATTATAGAAGGAGCCAAGAAGTGGAAAAGTAAAGCACCTGAGAAGAGAACCTTTGTGTTGAAAGAGAACTCAAGATAGTTACAATCCCAGTTTTTAGAACAAGAAGTTTAAGCCCTTCAACAGTTACAGAGGAAGTGCTAGTGGCAACAAGGAAGCATCAAAGGTCAAAGTAACATGCTGGAAATGTAAAGAGGAACATTATCTGAAGAGATGTCTTTTGCTTTAACACAAATGCTATTTTTGTGGAGACCCTAGCCACAAGATCAGTGACTGCCCAAAGAAGGCTTCCACCGTTTGCTTTGTATGCAAGCAAACTGGACACTTCGCCAATGAATGCCCGCAGAGAAATAATGCCCCAGCTAGACCGTTCGGTTCAATAGGAGGAGCTACATTGGCGAAGAATGGAAGTGGAGTGAGCAACTCGAGTCGTTCTGGAGCAGTTGTCCATAGAATGAGAATTTACAACTTGGAAGGGCAGTAGATGTGTGAAGAATCAGACGATGAAGGAGCTGAGTTAGCAGCTATGGATGGAGATTGTGGCCCCGATTTTGGACTAGTAACAGGTTAGAATCGGAAACTCCTTTACCTTTGATATAAGTTATAAAGGACCCTGTATTAAATTCTTAATCTAGAAGTTACAGTTTTATACCAGCAAATAGCTTAAGTATACCAGTTTTGTGATTAATATAAAATTCGAGTGCAGGTTACATATGCATAGCTAGTCAAACGCTTATGCTTTGTTCGATATCGGAGCTATGCATTCCTTTATCACCGTTAGTCTGGCTAAACAAACTGGTTTACCCATGATACTATCGCTACTGGTTTTCGAGTTAAGACCCCCACGAAGCATAGTAACAACTAAGGAAATGCTTAAGGATTGTCCCATGGAAATACAAGGATGTTACTCTAAGAGTGACCTGATAATTTTGGAAATGAGCAAATGTGAAGTGATCTTAGGAGTGAGTTGGTTGACATCTGTTAAGGCTCTAGTGGATTGTAGACACAAAGATGTGAAGTTTAAGGATCAGGATGGGTGTGAAATAGTATTCAAGGGAGAATCCACGGTGAAGCCAAACTCATTTAAGTTAATGGATGATAAAGAAATCAACTTAAGTAACATGGATGAAGAAGAGAAAGAAGAGGAGAAACCTAAGTTGGAATCCATACCCGTGGTTAAGGAATTTCCAGATGTATTTCCTAACAGCTTACCTGGATTACCACCCAAGAGGGAAATCGATTTCGAAATCGACCTATTGGTGACCATGGAGCCAATATCAAAGGCACCCTACCAGATGGCACCAGTGGAGCTAAAGGAGCTAAAGACTCAGTTGCAAGACTTCCTAGACCAAGGTTTCATTCGACCAAGTGTATCACCCTGGGGAGTACCAGTGCTGTTCGTGAAAAAGTAGGATGGTTCTATGCATTTGTGCATCGATTACCGGGAGCTCAATAAAGTCACCATTAAGAATAAGTATCTACTCCCAAGGATAGATGATCTTTTTGACCAGCTTCAAGGAGCTAGTGTCTTTTCAAGAATTGATCTACGATAGGATATCACCAGTTGAGGATTAAACCTGAGGATGTACCCAAGACGGCTTTCAGAACTCGCTACGGACATTACGAGTTTCTGGTAATGCCTTTTGGTTTAACCAACGCACCAGCAGCTTTTATGGATCTCATGAACCGAGTATACAAACCTCTACTGGATAAGTGTGTGATAGTCTTTATAGACGATATTCTGATCTACTCCAAGACACGAGAGCAACATGAGGAACACTTAAGAATGGCATTATAGACCTTGCGTGAGCATAAGTTGTACGCCAAGCTGTCTAAGTGTGATTTCTGGTTGGATAGGATATCCTTCTTAGGACATGTCATATCTGGAGAGGGTATATCAGTAGACCCTGAGAAGATCAAGGCAGTGATGGATTGGAAACAACCTAAGACTGTTACTGAAGTGAGAAGTTTTCTCGGATTGGCTGGATATTATAGGAAGTTTGTGAAGAATTTTTCTACCATAGCCAAACCCTCACACAGTTGACTTAGAATGATGAGAAGTTCATCTGGACGGATAAGAGAGAATAAGGTTTCCAGGAATTAAAGAAAAGGCTTGTTTGTGCCCCAATTTTGGTTCTACTAGACCCCAAGAAACCTTACACGGTGCACAGTGATGTCTCTAGAAATGGCCTTGGATGTGTGTTGATGCAAGATGGAAAGGTGATTGCTTATGCCTCGCGACAACTTAGGCCTCATGAGCAAAATTACCCCACCCATGATCTGGAGTTATTCGTCGTTGTGTTTGCACTAAAGTTATAGAGACATTACCTATATGGGCAAAGGTGTGAGATCTACACTAACCATAAGAGTCTCGAGTATCTATTCACGCAAAAGGAGCTGAATATGCGGCAATGGAGATGGTTGGAACTCATTAAAGATTATGACCTTGGGATAAATTACTGCCTAGGGATAGTAAACGCAGTCGTAGATGCCTTGAGGAAGATTATGGAGAAGTAGCTACTTTGCTCACTGATAAGAGGGAGTTAATAAGGGAATTTGAAAAGATGAGCATCGAATTCATAGGGCAAAACATGGAAGCATAAATCGCCAGCTTAGTCATGGAACTCACCTTAGTGGAAAGAATCAAGGAAGCCCAACGGTATGACGAGGCTATTCAGAAGATTAAGGGAGAGGTACAAGAAGGAAAATACACCGATTTTACGATAGATGAAGATGAGGTGGTGAGAGTGAATGGGAGATTATGTGTTCCAGATGAGATGATGAGGATATGAGGAAGGAAATCATAAATGAAGCACATCATTCAGGATATACCATGCATTCAGGAGGAACTAAGAGACTACTGGTGGGACTGTATGAAGAGAGATGTGGCCGATTTTGTGATAAAGTGTCCCACATGTCAACAAATGAAGGTGGAACACCAAAGACTAGGAGGAATTTTGAAACCTCTGTCGATACCCGAATGGAAATGGGATCAAATCACAATAGATTTTGTGTGTGGATTACCAAGAACATCTATAGGATATAATGCTATTTGGGTCATAGTCGACCAATTAACAAAGATATCACACTTCCTTCCAATTAACATGACGAACTCCATGGATAAGTTGGCAACAATATGCATAAGAGAGATAGTACGCTTGCATGGAGTGCCCGCTGGAATAGTCTCCGATCGAGACCCAAGGTTTGTGTCTAAATTTTGGATAAGCTTGCAGAAATGTATGGGGACGAAGCTACACTTTAGTACTACTTATCACCCTCAAACAGATGGTCAGTCGGAGAAGACGACACAAACTTTGGAAGATATGTTGCGAGCTTGTGTAATAGAGTTCAAGGGTAGTCGGGACGCACACCTACCATTGGTGGAGTTTGCCTACAACAACAGCTACCACTCCACAATCTAGATGCCACCTTATGAAGTGTTGTATGGAAGGCGGTGTCGGTCACCTTTATTCTGGGATGATGAAGAAAAGTTGAGTATTGGACTCGACCTGGTATAGGACGAGGCTAATAAAGCACAGGTCATTCAACACAAGATGAAGGAAGCACAGGATCGACAGAAAAGTAGGGCAGATAAGAAAAGACAAATACTCGAGTTTGAGGTTAGAGATCATGTGTATTTGGAGATAAACCCTATCAAGAGTATTCACAGAGTTCAAGCACAAGGAAAGTTGAGCCTACGATATATTAGACCTTTTGAAGTGCTTGTAGAGTAGGAGATCTTGCTTATCATCTAGCTCTACCTCCTAACTTATCTGGAATTCATAATGTGTTTCATGTATCAGTTTTACAGAAGCATGTGCCAGATCCTAATAGACTCACAGAGCTGGAACCAGTCCAGTTAAGAGAAAATCTCACATATGAGGAGCACCCGATTTAGATTCTAGATCATAAGGTGCAAAAGCTTCAGAATAAGGAGATCAAGTATGTAAAGGTTTTGTGGAGAAATCACTCGCATGAAGAAGTAACTTGGGAAGCTGAAAGCGACATACGCCAGAAGTATCCAAAGTTGTTCGAGGAATCAGGTATGAACTTTAAGTTTTGAGGAAAAAACTTTCTTTAAGGGGGGGTAGGTTGTAAACCCCCAAAGTTTTGAAATCAATTTAAGCTTAAACCCTAATTAGAAAGTCAATTGGAATCCCAAAAGTCAACAAAATCCTAGTCTTTTGTAATCGTTTAAGTCGGCTTTTCGTTTAAGCAACCCTAGGAAAGTCAGTAAAAGATTAGCATGTGGAATAGTTCGTAATAACCTGAGAAAGCTTAAAAATATCATATTAGTTAAACCGCAATTCGTTTTGAGCACAACCGGACACAGTTTTCGAAAGTATGTCCCGGGGCTCATATAGTAAAAATATTCGAATATACCATTTACACTCATAAAAATAAAGGTTTTCAAAAATATCAATTTCATAATTTTTCGGTAACTAAAAATATCAGATATCACAATTATACGCGTATTTTCTTACTATAGGTACTTAAATTATCATGTCTACTTTACATTACACTATTTTCTACTATTCATCTATCTCTACTTTTTCTTACAACCTACTCTTACAACCCGTATCTCTATTTCTTACAATTTTCATTTCCAATACAACTTCACATCTTTCATATCTTAATTTTCATTAACAAAAATATAAAAAAAAATAAAATTCACTCCCTCTCTACTCTCCAATTTACACCGGCCAAGCTGTCTCTCACTCTCCAATTTGTTTTATTTTCATTTATTTAATTAGCACAAATTCCTCCCACATTTTCCTATAAATACCTCATCTTCCTTCCACTTCTTTCACAACTTCCATACACTAAAATTACTCTCCAAAAATCTCTCCATAAACTCTCTCAAGTTTCTCTAGTTTCTACTTCTTCTCTAGGTAATAGTTTTAGCTTTCTAAAGTATTTATTTACTTAGTATGAGCTTAGTGTGTATTTTCTAAACCATGAAAGTTAAAGAAAGCAACAATAAGTTCATACTTTATTTTTGTTCATGAATCTAATTTCTTTATGTTGCTTTTATATATATGTTACTAAATATATCTATATAGCTATATATATATAAATCTTTTAGAGCATATAAGCTTATTTGTTTTACAATTTATTTACTTTCTCTGTAATTTATTTACTTCCTTGCAATTTATTTACTTTCATGTTGTTTTTTAGACTAGTATTTCTAGTCTTAGGCTTGTCCTCATTAAGTCAAAACATTTTCTTTTCTTTATGGGATAGTCTACTCTTAGTCCCTGGATACCTTGATGAAGCTAAGGTTCTAATACTTGATTTATTTCTTTACTAGCTTATTCCTTTAAGTTATTATGTCTCCTTATGTTTTCATAACTTTATGATTCATATTCATACATGAACATAATGATTTTTGTCTCAACAAGACAAATGAGGAAAGATTTTCTTAAAATAGAGATTCTTTTCTAGAAATAAAAGTAGGAAGTAATTTTTCATAAAACTAAGGATTTATCTTAACAAACTTTTCTAAGAAATCTAGAGGAGTTCATAGGAATTTTTACAAACATATATGACATAGAAGGAACTTTTTGAGTAAACAAAAGTTTTACTAAAATCCCACTTTTTCATCAAGTACTAGAAATTCTTTCATAAAAATGGGATGATCTCAAGAAATAAGGAAATTATTTCTATGAATATAGAATTGTTATTAGAAACTAAGAAAATAAAAGTATTCTTTGAAAAAACTAATAAAAATGAGATTTACTCATTTAAAATAACTTGACTAAGAGGAATTTTTCAAAAGTTTCATTTTCTTTAGAAGACTTTACTTTTATAAAAATTTATGGTTTGAGACAACTTCATTCACTTCATATATTTGATATGAGTCAATAAATATATGTATATGCATTTCAAAGGTTTTACAAACTATTATAATACCTATCTCTTTTGCATGAGTTTTGTTAAAAAGAAGAAATTCAAGTTTTAAGAAAAAATCGTGTGGTGAATCTAGTCAACCACTATTTCGGAACCCAAATGACCTAGTTTGATAAAATAGTTTTAGAAATAGATAGATCTTTTCGAATAGATAGAAAATGGTATATAATATGCGAAATTCCAAGTTAAAATGAGCAAGTTATAGCCATTTTAAGTTGGAATTTCCTCCAATCCGATTTTACCACGATTTTAAGACAGATTTAGAGTTTTCAAGAATATAAATTCTATGAAAGACTCATCGTAGGTATTTCATCTTGTCTAGGTGAAGAAGGAAACGAGATCACTTTCCGGAAGACTACTTTGATTAGGAGCTACCGACATGGAGTGAGTTAATCCTTTACTAATTATATTTCATTGTTTGTGCTTGTAAGTAGTAGCACTAGAAAATAAGGAAAAGATAAATGAACAAATATTGTGTGATTTGGATTTATGATTGGTTGAATATAAGTTAAGAATATCGAAAGAAATTGATAAATAAATTGTGACTTGCATTGTATGATGAATATTGTTTAATCGCCTTTAACTTGAACTCAAACTTTATTAGTTAAACTTACATTGAAAATGATTCATGCATATCATATTTGTGAGTCACATTTATTTCACTACTATTCTTCGTGTGGGGAAACGAGGAAGTTGTAGTGGTGGCTAGTAGGAGCCGAAAAGTCTACATGGGCCAGTAGGAGTCGGAAAGTCTACTGGGCATGCAGGAGCCAGCAAATCTGCAAGTATTGATAGTTGTATGGGCCTGTAACCTCCCAACCCCCCACATGGAGGGCATAAAATCCATGCTACACATGATTTCCGGCTAATCTTGTGTATTTTGTTTGCTCATGTGTTTGGTGCATTTTCATATGATTTTTTAAATACTTGTTTGATTTATGGAAATGTCTTGTAGATGAGAATTATCTACTAAGCTAGTTTTGCTTATACCCCTATAGCTTTTTGTTACAGTATGATTATCTTTGGTTGGCACCAAAAAGCCCCATATGCCAGGTATGAGACCATGCCACTTGGAGTTTTTGGAAGAAGTTATATGCATTTAGTTTTGAATATAGACTTCTAAGAAAATCTCTATAGTAGGCTTATGTTATAGTTTTGTTTGCCTTGTTAATGGTTTAGTTAAATCAAGACTATTTGAGACGGGGGAATGTCCCCAAGAAGTTATAAGAGATTATTATCCAATGAATATTCCATGTTTATTTATATAAGTTATTGTATGCTTGTATGATCTACTTAAATGTAATACCCCTGTGAGTCTCTTACTATCTTGGAAGCACGCCTTGCATGTGATATCGAAGCTCTGCGTGACTGGTTGTCATTCATTAGCTTTAATATTATATGCGCGGACTGCCACATTTAGGGTACCCTCCGGGGCATGACATATGCTATAATAATAATAATTAATAATGTGGTGTTCTAAATTCATGTGTGAGATTTAGGGAAAATTCGTACAAAATATCCCTTCGAATTTTCACTTGGGTGCATATTCATCCTTGAACTTCAAAGTACAATTTTTGAGCCCTTAAATTTTTAAAATTTGCACAATTAATAAAAATTAACATTTTCCATGCGTACTTTGAAATTTAGGGAGTAAATCCACATATAGATGAAACTTTAGGGGGTAAATCAATAAATATGTGGTTTGAGGGACAATTTGCAATTCTCTCCATTTTTTTTCAATGAAAAATATTAATATTTAACTTGCCAAATTTCAAAAGCTTAAGGAATCAAAAAGTGTACTTTGACATTTTAAGGAGTGAACTCACACCATTGTGAAAGTTCTAAGAGTAATTTGCAATTTCTCCTAATGATTATTTTAAAACCTCTTTATTTTTTATATATGTGATATTTAATAATAAATATTTCTTTTTTCCTTTCATGGGGCTCAGTAGATATATTTGAATTGTTAATCTCTTATGGAGTTTTACCAATTTCCAATCCCATTTTTGAACTAATGTATATACACCTTATCATTATGAATGATGAGGAAATTGTATGATATAAATTCTTAAGCCATACTCAAAATTCATCGGATCATGCTTAGATCAATTATTTGGATTAGTAATAGGATTCAAGTAATTAGATTCGATTTAGGAAAATTTAAAGTCTTACATTGATGGGCTCAAAATAGAGTTAATACTATCTCACATACATTTAAACATTCTCAGTTATTAATTGAATGCTATTATCTATATGGAAATCTTATAGTCCTGTCACTAATTTTGACGAGACTAGTCCTATCGGCTATCCAATGACTCACACTATACCTAATTATGATTACACCACTAAAATAGTTAATATTCCAATTACTATATTTAATTTAACGATTAGATGATTGACTGGACGGTCCTATTAACGGGTCTGTAGAAACTACCTTATATATAATTGATTTTCTAAGCCCACTGGAGTTGTAAATACTGATTAATCTTATTTGTTTAACGGTTTATAAAAGCCAATAGTAATAATGGCTTTTGTAATTGACCATAAATACATCTGCATACTACATGCTCTTTGGAACTTTAACATTTTGACGGACTCTCATTTGAGCTTAAACTTGGTGACCTTGTTTGTGCTTCCTCTCCAATCCCTCCCCACATTATTATTATTATTATTTTTTTTTTTCCATTTGCTAAGTCATTGTGCACAAAAATTAACCTTCGTCTATTCACAGGAAGCATAAGATACATACTACACGCACGCAATACTAATTACCACCCCTTACATGTACACTCAAAAAACTATCTTCCCCTCAAAAAATGATGTCAAACTGGCCCAACGAAATTATGAACCAAGTAGTTCCCGTACACTAATGGTCCTACCTCAACTTGCTTTCACGTACAGGAAAATCTCCACTAGAATATAAAAAAAGGAAAAGGAAGCATCATAGAAGAGACTAAAAGTTCAATAAAAGAATAATAGGTACAAAAGAAGAATAATTATAAGATAGGTTCCGCTAAAAGAAGATTAGGACCATAATTATCACTTTAAAAGAAAAATCACATAAATGAAAAACTTCCTTTTATTCACTTTCATCACCACCACCACTTGACCAACCTGGAAACTTTATGGCAATCCCTATTTTAATTATACATAGAACCATGATAGCCATCACTAATAAAGAACCATCTTCTTTGTCTAGGTTCTCCTAAACACAAAAGGCACACTTCTTTAAACCTACAATCATGGAGTCGGAGCTCGATATAGCTCAATCCCAGATCAAAAAATTGAAGGCTGAACTCGAGTATGAAAGCAAGTTTCGACGAAAATTGGAGCATTTGAATAAGGAACTGGAAACAGAATTGGTAGAGGAGAGGAAAATGAGAGAAGAGTTGGAGCAACTTTGTGATAAGTTAGCAGAAGAAATATTGTGTGGAAAAGCAGAGATGGAAAGCATGAAGAGGGAGATTGAGGAGGAAAGGAACATGCTGAAAGTAGCTGAAGAATTAAGAGAAGAAAGGGTTCAAATGAAGCTTGCTGAAGCTAAGAATCTCCTGGAGGAAAAATTATTGAAATTGGATGATTCTTGTTCTCATGCAGATCTGTCCAAGGAATTAAACGAGTTAATGTTTTATGATGAATGGTGCAATAGTAGTACTGATGATGGGGTAGCGTCAAACGAGCCAAACAAGTTGAGTCTTGATGATGACCACGATGATGAGGTTGGTGAAGGATTTGTACCGAAAGAGTGGACGAGATCATTTAGTACGGGAGATAAGAGTCGCCGGAAACCGATACCGGAGCCGGAGAATCCTCACATATTGAGAGGAATTAAAGGTTTTGTGGAATTTCCTAAGGTGCTTCGAGCAATTGGATCAAAGAACAGAAATTGGGGTGCAAAATTGGAGTGTCAAAGAGGTCAGCTTAAGATGTTGCTCAAACGAAAGAGTTCACTCCAATCAAATAATCTTATTTTCTAAGCTAGTACTATGATCTTTAAGGCTTTATATTTCATGTAAATTTAAATTTGTCATGTTTGTATTTGTGTAATGTTTTTCATATATTTTGTAAGTGATCTACAAGGGAAAGCCATGGTTGAGGTTATTTTTACGTGTAATTATGCTGACGTCATGAGTAAAAGGATATTTGGCTTTTAAAGGTGGAAAGGAGTGAAAATGAAGCATGACAACAATAAATGCTCAAAATCATCATTGAACACTTGAAATAAGAGGTAATATCCTCAAATATAGATAATGAAACTCTAATTATAGAAATATCTTGATGTAATGGCTTAAAGTTTGTCGAAACTCTAAAGTTAAAGATGTTATGTATAAAGCAATTTCAGAATGGATGATCCCCTAAAAAGCACTGGCATCAAAAGGATAAAATCATGTGGTTTGTAGCCAAAACGGATAATACTTCAATACGTGGAGTTATGGGACATTACATAGGTCTAGAAGTTAAACGTACCAAGGATTCTAACTAAGATAAATGTACCGAGAATTCAGTCGAAGATAAAATGAATTGGATGCTTCATACACATAATCGTAATATAATATTTACTAAATTTTAATCTTAAAGGAAAAAAAACTGGGACTCATAAATTCCTATATATCATAAATGTATATTATGCTCCTTATAACTTAATTAACATTAATGGGTGCACCAAAAGATATCAATGTTTAGAGATAAATTCATCTAAGATATTCACGTTTTAAGTGGTTAAAAAGAGGTATTAACATATTGCAAAGTTTATCAAATGAGGTATCAACGTTTTATAAAATTCATTTAAGGTATCAGCGTTTAGATTAACTTTTAATTAAATCTTTTAAACTATCATCAATGATAAATTATTGATACCTTATTTGAATAAGTTAATACCTTTTTTAACCCACTCAAATCATTAATACCTTGAATAGACTTACCAATACATTTTTTCAACCTCTCAAAATATTGATATATTAAATGAACTTGCTCCAAAGTTGATATTTTTTAATGTAATTTACCCTAACATTAATGCTTTATTGTATTGCATGTAGATATTGTCACGCCCCGGAAGGTACCCTAAACGTGGCAGTTCATCGCGCATAATATTAAAACTAATGAATGACAACCTTAGTCACGCAGGAGCTTCAATATCACATGCAAGACGTGCTTGCAAGATAGTAGGAGACTCATAGGGGTATTATGTTTAAGCAGATAATAAAAGCATGCAAGAACTTATATAGCTAAACATGTAATATTCATTAGAATAAAAGTTTCTTACAACTTCTTAGGGGCATTCCCTCATTCTAATAGTCTTGTTCAACTAAGCCATCATCAATTTATACATAAATATAACAAAAGTCTACTATAGAGATTTTTCTTAGAAGTCTACATTTAAAACTAAATACATATAAACTTCTCCCTAAAAACTCATAGTAACTTTGGCTCATACCTCACAAAAAGGGCTCATTGGTGCCAACTGCAACTAATCATACTGTAACAAAAAGCTATAAGGGTATAAGAAAAACTAGCTTAGTGAGATAACTCCCATCTACAAAACATTTCCATAAAACACACAAGTATTTAGCCAATCAATCACATTTCCATAAAACACACAAGTATGAACATGCATCAATCATATGAGTAAACAAAATACACACGATTAACCGGAAACCATGTGTAGCATGGATTTTACGCCCTCCATGTCGGGGGTTGGGTGGTTACAGGCCCAAACGACTATCAATATTTGCAGACTTATCGCTCCTACTTGCCCTGTAGACTTTCCGGCTCCTACTTGCCTATGTAGACATTCTGGCTCCTACTAGCCACCACTACGATTCCTCGTTTCCCCACGCGAAGAATAGTAATGAAAATAAATGCGACTCATAAATATGATATGCATGAATTGTTTTCAATATAGGTTTATTCAATTAATATTGAGTTTAAGTTAAAGGCGATCAAAATAATATTCATCATATCACTGCAAAAAAACATAAGTTATTTATCAATTCCTTTTTCGATATTCTTAGCTTTTATTTAATCAATCATGAATCCAAGTCACACAACATTTTTATCTTTTTCCTTATTCTCTAATACTACTACTACTTACAAGCACAAATAAGGAAATGTAACTTAGTAAGAGATTAACTCACTTCATGACGATTGCTCCTACTCGAAGTAATCTTCCGGGAAGGCGATATCGGTTCCTTCTTCACCTAAACAAAATGAAATACACAAAATGAGTCTTTCATAGAATTTCTACTTTGAAGATTCTAAATCTATCTTGAATTTGTGGTAAAATCGGATTGAAGGAAATTCCAACTTAAAATGGCTATAACTTGCTCATTTTAACTTGGAATTTCGCATATTATATACCGTTGTCTACCTACTCGAAAAGATCTATCTATTTGTAAAACTATTTTCATCAAACTAAGTCGTTTGAGCTCCAAGATAGTGGTGATCAGATTCACCACGAATTTCACAAAACTTGCTTCCTTCTTTTTACCAAAAACTCATATCAAAGAGATAGATATTATAATAGTTTTGTAAAACTTTTGAAATGTATTTATATGTATATATTCATTGTCTCATATCAAATGCATGAAATTAATGAAGTTATCTCAACCATGAATTTTTAGTGAAAGTAAACTCTTCTAAAGATTTTAGAAAAGTGAAACTTTTGAAAATTTTCCTCTTAGCTTGTTAGAAAATCTCTTAAGTTATTTTAAATGATTATTTTTCTTTTCCATAATTTCATTTCCTTAGTGTTTTTACATTTCTAAAGAATGATTTTTATTTTCGAAGCTTAGTTTCTAATACTTTTTGAAAGTAGTAATAATTCTATATTTCTAGAAATAATTTCTTCATTTCTTAAGATCATTCTACTTTTATGAAATGAAACTCTTAGTGTTTGTTAAACTAGTATTGATGAAAAGTGAAGTTTAGTAAAACTTTTGTTTAATCAATAATTTCTTTCCATTTTATGAATTTGTAAAGTGTATGTAGTGTTTAAAAATTCCTATGTTCTTAAAATTTATAATGAACTCCTCTAGATTTTTAGAAAAAGTTTGTTAAGATAATTTCCTAAGTTTGTATGAAAAATTACTTCCTTCACCACAACATTTATTTTTTTTAAAGAAGAACTTCTATTTTAAGAAAACTTATTGAGACAAAAATTAATATGTTCATGCAAGTTCATGAATAAGAAAGATATAAAAATCAAAGAAATAAGCTAATAAAGAAATATGTCAAGTATTGGAACCTTAGCTTCATCAAGTATCCCGAGACTAAGAATAGACTAGTCGCAAAAGAAAAAGAAAATTGTTTCGACTTGATGAGGACAAGTCTAAGACTAGAAAGACTAGTCTTAAAACAACTTAAAAGTAAATAAATTGCAAGGTAAATAAATAAATTGCAAGGAAAGTAAATAAATTACAATAACAAGGATCTTATATACTCTAAAAGCTACATATATATATATATATATAGCTACATCGATATATTTAATTTAATATATATGAAAGCAACATAAAAGAAAAATAGATTCATGAACAAAAACAAAGTATGACCATATTGCTGCTTTCTTAATCTTCATAGTTTAGAAAACACACACTAAGCTCATACTAAGTAAATGAATATAAAGGAAACTTAAAGAAGTATTACCTATGAAAACTAAACTTGAGAGAACTTTTGTAGAAATTTTGAGAGAGTAATTTTAGTATATGAAAGGTGTGAAGGAAATAGAAGGAAGAGGAGTATTTATAGGAAAATATGGAGGGAAATTTGTGTTAATTAAATAAATGGAAATTAAAACAATATGAGGGAAAGAAGAGGGGCCTAGTGCAAATTGTGAAGGAAAGAGAGAGAGAAATTTATTTTTCTATATTTTTGTTAAGGAAAAGTAAGATATGAGAGAAATGAAGTTGTATTGGAAATGAAAATTGTAAGAAAATAGATGTATGGTTGTAAGAGTAGGTTGTAAGAAAAAGTATAGATAGATAAATAGTGTCGAATAGTAATAAATAGTGTAATGTAAAGCAAGCATGATAATTAAAGTACCGATAGTAAGAAAATAAGCGTATAATTGCAATATCTGATATTTTTAGTTACCGAAAAATTATGAAACTGATAGTTTTGAAAACTTTATATTTTTACGAGTCTAACGGTATATCCAGAATATTTTTACCATTCTGAGCTCCGGGACATGCTTTTCGAAAACTTTGTTTGATCGAGCTCAAAACAAATCGCGGTTTAACTAATCTGATACTTTTAAGCTTCTCATGTAATTACGAACTATTCTACATACTAATCTCTTACTTACTCTCTTAGGGTTGCTTACACGGGATTACCAGACTTGAACGGTTACGTCTGACTAGGGTTTTATTGACTTTAGGATTTTCGGTTAACCTTTTAATTAGGGTTTAAGCTTAATTGATCACAAAACTTTGAGGGTTTACGGATATGTACATACATTTGTGCTAGGATGTTTGATTCATTATTAAACCATTCAATTTCTCACTAGATTAGATTTATGCTTATTTATCAATGATCAAATGAAGGTAAAAGGATTCAATAGAATCTTATAAACTTTCGTACGGTTATTGTAATGACCCACTTGTTGATATAGAAAGCCTAAAACATTTAATCGTGTATGCCAAACTTTCCTGAATTTCGTTATTAAGTTTATGATGTTTGGGCCAAATTTATTTATATTTTGGACCATAACTTATCATTTTTGTGTTTTATTGGCATGTTACAACAGAGTAGTTCAAATTACGCATAATAGTTAATACAATAATTTCCCAGAGATTAAAGAGAGAAGTGGATCTTTCTTTTTAAAATACTACTATTTGTTCTACTTTTTTTTTTAATGAAAAAAGAAATTAAATTGCTTAAATTATAAATTGTTTTAATCAAAGAGGCCGAATAAGTGTACACCTTTCCCGTAAAGCATTTCTATCCTTAAAATTATTAATAACTGTAGTGACAACGACATTCTTAAATTTGAGTGCTTTTGACCCTTTAACGACCGCAGGAGCCATAAATCTTGTTTACATAGTTGGGGATCAAAATTAAGAAGATAATCAAAAGAAAATATAAATAAACAAATCACAAAACCAACTTAAAGACTCTAGAAACTATATGGAATTTGCGCTTGTTAAGAGTTATTTTAAAGTCATCACATAACTCTTAAAAAGCCGATCTGCCTACATGTACATATGCATTTTTTCTTTTCTTCTTCTTTTTCTTTTTTACTGTTAAGGCAACAAAATAACCTGCTGTCCGAAGTTTATGGACGCGACTGCCCTTTGCAATTAACGTGATTTTCTGTTATGTATTTCTTTCCCCCATCAATTAATTAAATATGCTTTATTAACGCAATGACTACATTTAACAGCAATGTACATTGACAGCCACGTCAAAGTAATATTGATATTTAGGAATGTAATCGGATCGAGTTTCGAATGAATTGTATGTACCTGAAATCCGATCAATTATTCTATTGGATTTATTAAACCTAAGATTATAACTTTATAAAATTTTCATTCTATATCCAAACCCATCTTATGGAATTTGTCTTAAAATCTAGGATCCAATCCAATAACCCTAATATTTTTTTAATCTATTTTCAAATTTTACTAATAAATTCAAGACAAAAACTTCATATATCAAGCACTATTTTCCATTATTTAAAATACATTAAGCTATCCATGAGTTGGAAAATTTGTAGAATTGAGGAATCATTATGAGTCTAGAATGAGCCTAGCATCAATGCCCGTTCCAGGCCACTAAGAAAATGCAATAGATTATTTGCACAAATGTATCATTGAAAATAAATTTCTTGTACATTCATTTATTTGCAAGGTAAATACATTTAGTGCTCCTACCATTTGTGTATAGTGTGTACAAATATTGGTTTTTGGGTCATTTTTGGTCCATTTCTAAAAAAAAATGCAAAAAATAGGCATGTCTGGAAAAATAATATAGAACTAGGCTAGTGAAGACGCTATCTATAGGCGTTGTCTTTGACAATGCCTTCTGTGTGATATTGTCTACATAGAAAGTGTTGTCAAAGATAGTGCCTACTATTTGAATAGAAGGCGTTATATCATATGGCACCTTTATCGTAGACTCTCATATTTACACAAACAAACTTACACAATGCCTAAATTTTACACTTAAACAACCAATCAAAATACATTAAACTTGCAAAAAAAAAAAAAAAAAAAAGAAAAAAAGAGCCACCACCCCGTGAACTCCATCACCCCTTACTCAAAAACCCCACTCCATACCCCTATTCAAAAGTAAAAGGGATCATTACATCAAGTAAAATGGAGTTCATTACATAAGTCTAAATCGAAGAGTACACATGTCTTTAGTCAATAGCATTCTCTAACATTGGTAAAAAAAAGTAATCTATGATCTTATCGCCTTTTACCATCCCTCGGTGTACTTTAAGCAATCCTTGACACTATGGATTGCCGACCACTATATAGGTATTGCCTCTTGTTCGTCATCTTCATTTGCTGGTGGACTAAGATTAGGTGGATTAATTGAGCTAGCCTGAATGGGACACCTAAATTGCAAGAGCTATGTCAAGCCCTCATCCATGCCTAGGTCATGATCATCAATTGCTCACCTCTTCTATGGTGTAGGTGGAGTTAGACAGGATGGTATTCCACACTGGCTGGATAGAGTGTCGTATGATGGCACTGAAGATGTACTATGTCATCCACACATAATTGCAAAGGTGGCATAAGATGTAGATAAAGCACGTTGGACGGACTAATACTGCTACTCCTTTTTGTCACCATTGCTATCATGCATAGCTTGAGCCTCCTCACGTATGCGGTGTCAGAACTTAGGATAAAAATGATCAATGACCTTGTAACGCCCTAAAATAAGACATTACAATCCGCCACGTATCCTCTCTTGAAATAGAACAAGCTAAGGCTCTAATATCCACAAACGATTCAAATATCACTTGTAAACATACACATTATGTCACGCCCCGAGGGGTACCATAAACGTGGCAGTCCGCTGTACACAATACTAAAGCCTAGGAATGACTATCTTGGTCACGTAAAGGCTTCCATATCATGTACAAGGCGTACATCAAAACCAAGGGAAAGCATCGAAGTAGCACAATTTATACTGATAATAAATAAGTAACAAGGCAAAGAGAATACTTATCATAAAACATAAACATATTTCATTGCAATTTTTAGGGGCATGTCCATCTATTATCCTTAAATAAATATACATCACTAATCATATAAGTCATTATATATAAATAACCTTACAAAATTACTTATCTTATGATTCTATTTTCTTCATAGAAGCTTAACCATCCTTCCATAACTTCCTCAATGTCATGATCCTCAATTTGAGCCACGGGTATACCTGTTTTATCAAAATCTATAGGGGTATAAGCTACAACTAGCTTAGTGAGATATTCCTTTTCATTCGCACCAAATATTCAAACAAGTTTATTTAGATTTTCACTCATATGCTATGCAAACAATGCAACAATCACATGATTACGCAAATATATATAGTTATCCGGAAACCATATATAGAACGGATTTACCCCACCGTATCAAAGGTTAGGGAATCGGGGTTGAAGATACTCGACCTTCTACTGCTAGTCCCCAGATCCTCACCCACAGCGTTCGGTTGGCTCGACTCCGAACCTAGAGTTGCTTTCCTCGAGTGATTTGGATTCTCTAGGAAGGAACATGGCCCGTGGCATCGCACGATCACAGCCAATCCGACTCTATGCGTAAGAGTAACAGCCTTCCGAAATAGGTGTGACTCCACAGATGCTATGCGTGAGCGTTTTAATTTTCTTAAGCCAAACCTTATTAAGGTTTATTAGGGGCGATCAATCAACTTAACAAATAATAAACAATCATACAAGTAAGTAAACAAAATTATTAAACAAGCAGTTCGAAGTTGCGATATTCTTAATTCTCATTTCATACATAAATATAGAATCATACATACATAATCCCGATTTCCCCAGATATATATAACCATTTTTATCTTTTCTTAGTATACTAATGCCGCTATTTTACAAGCACAAACAAGATAACGAAATTAGGAGGAATAACTCACTCGTCCATTTGCGATCTTCTTAGTCGTAGTAATCATCGGGTAGGGTAATCTCGTATCTTTCGTCACCTAGACAAAAGAAATACCCGGGATAAGTCCTTCATGAAATTTTTATTCTTGGATTTTCTAAACTTTTCGTAAATCGCGGTAAAATCGTATAAGAGGAAATTCCAACTTAAAATGGTCATAACTTGCTCATTTTAACTCGGAATTTCGCATATAATATACCGTTTTCTACCTATTCGAAAGATCTATCCATTTCTAAGGTTATATTTGTCATAAAAGGTCATTTGGGTTCCGAAAACATCGGGTACAGATTTAAAACGAATTTTTCTAAACTTTTGCAATTCCATTTTCTAACTCAACTTTCTTTTTAAAGAAAAACCTTTTGCAACAATATAAGTATATATAGATATATATTTGATAAACACTTTGAATATATAGGTAAGCTCACTTTATATGCAAAATTTCTAATGGTAGTGTCTCAACAATTTATTTCATAAAACAATTCTTTTTAAAGTGTTAAAACTTATTTTGATAAATTCCTTTTCAAGTATTTGGAAGAAACTTTATATTTTCATTATAAATGAGTATATTCTTGTTTCATTTCATTCATT
Source organism: Combretum micranthum (assembly GCA_024138025.1). NCBI lineage: Eukaryota > Viridiplantae > Streptophyta > Magnoliopsida > Myrtales > Combretaceae > Combretum > Combretum micranthum. Next base: position 356,348 of record JAMXBD010001217.1, read on the forward strand.
CCTTTTTCCAAAACAAGTAAATTTTCCTTTAACCTTAGTTTTTCATAAATTTCACTTCTAGTGATAAAAGATTAATTTTTATTCAAAAAGTAATTTTGTATTTAGGATGGTTTTAGAAAATGAATCTTATTTTCTTATATTCATTTCTAAAATATAAGCTTTTGCTTTTCAAAACTTGTTCTTTCATTTCTTTTGAAAGGAATCATCTTTATAAAATCTGTTATTATTAATCTTACTTTATTTATATTCTTTTGAAAATGAGTTCCTTCTTTTAGAAATTTGAAAATCATTATTTTTCCTAAGGGGGTACATAACTTTATGAGTTGATTTTATCTTAACTTTGAAAACTAGTTGTTTCTTGGTTTTGGTTATGGAGTTTAAAAGAGTTTAATCTTTAAGCTTTTTGTAAGGACTTTGAAAACTAACCAATTAATTTACTAGAACTTAGGTTCCCATAATGTAAAATGAAAATATTTATTTCTTACATTTCCTTGGTAAAACTGTCTTTGACACTTAAGAAAACTTTGAGAAAACTTGTATTAATCTATTTCCATGTTGTTTGATAATAACTTCATTATTTTGTGACAAATCACATAATAGAAAGTTTAGCTTTAAGTTCTTTTAATAAAATAAAATTCGATTTTTGAATTAGTTGAGACATTAACATTATGTAGATGCAAATATCATGAGCATATAAAATAATAAGAACATAAGAAAATACTAGAAACAAATAATAAGTAAGAAAATAAAATATCAAGCATTGGGAACCTTAGCTTCATCAAGGAATCTCGATCAAGTATTGAAGCCTTAGCTTCATCAAGGCATCCCGGGGCTAAAAATGGATTAGTCTCGAAAGAATAAAGAAGATAAACAAAAGATTGTTTTGACTTGATATAGACAAGTCTAAGACTAGAAAAACTAGTCTTAATAATTGCATAAAAAAATAAATTGCATAACTTGAAAGTAAATAAATAACAAATGAGCTTATATGCTCTAAATAAATATAATATACATATATATATAAGCAAGTTATAGCAAAAGATCAAAATATAAACAAGTAATAAATGACAAAGTATATATACATGAAAGTAGTTCCATGAACAAGAACCAACATGATCTTAATGTGGTTTTCTTTAGTTTTTCAACCTAAGAAACAACATCAAAACCATATAAGGTTACTTGACATAAAAAGAATAGAATAAGAGTTCTTCATTACCTAAATGGGTAAGAAGAAAAGAAGGATTGCTTGAAGGCTCTTGGTAGTGGTAAGTAGTGAGGCTTTGAAAAGAAACTTTCTTTAGTAATGGAAGAAGAGTGTTTTCCCTTTACAAGAAGTGAGTTCTTGTAAGATTATAGAGAGGAGTTTTTGGAGAGGATTTTAGCATAATTTCTTTGCTTTGGAATGGTATGAAGAAATGAGAAGGGGAGAGGTGCTATTTATAGAGTTTTGTGAAGGAATTAAGAGTGAATTAAATAAAAGAAAAATAAAATAAAATAGATATGAAAGAGAGAGGGTTAGTGCCGGTCCTAGCATGGGGAAGGCAAATTTGTACAATTTTGATTAATTTTGTGTAATAAAGAAGTAATGTGTAAAGTTGATGTGAATAAAGTTGTATTGGAAATGAAAAAAAGTAAGAAAAGTATGTAATGTAAGAAATAGGTGTAAGAAAAAGTAGAGATAGTGAAATAGTAATGAATATAGAAAAGTACTATGAATAGTAGACTAGACAATTAAAGTACCGTAGTAATAAAAATACACGTATTAAGGCGATATCTGTAATTTTTAGCTACCGAAAAATTCTAAAACTGATATTTTTGGAATCCTTATATTCTTACGATTCTATTGGTATAAACGGAATATTTTTAATATTCCGAGCTCTAAGACACGCTTTTCGAGAACTGTCCCCGTTTGAGTCCGAAGGACACTCGAAATTCGCGAATTTGATATTTTATGTTACCCTATATTATTACGAACTATTCTAGGCCATTAACTTAATTTCGTTTTCTAGGGTTTGAAAACGCGAGATTACCGGATCTTAAACACTAGGGTTTGTTATAGGCTTGTTGACTTTTAGGGTTCCATTTTGATTTCCGATTTTATTGAGTTATTCGGGATCGTTTAGCCGAGTCTAGGGTTATGAGTTGACTCAGATTGACTTTTGGTGAAGATTTGGAATTTGTGATTCTAAAATTTTACCGAAGGATTTAGGATTTTATCATCTCGTTGTTAAGCGGTATTTGGATTTATCGTTTCGACTCGCGTTTTAGGAATTGGGTAGATTATTTAATCAGCGTACGGACGTTAATTATACTGGTAGTTGGACTTTATATTTTGTTTCAAGGGTTCTCGTTTTCTCAAGATCCAAAGAGCTCGTTCTTTATCTTGTTTGGAATTAAGTTTTAACTTGATTCGATTTTTAGGGTTTCGTTTTCAGTATTTTGACTCGGTCTAGAATTTAGTTTTTTTTTTTTTTTTATCTTGAGTCGATTTTCGGGATGTAAATTTTAATAATTAGACTTATAGGATCATTTTTAAGAATTATGAAATTTTCGGGGGTTTACACATTAGATATCTCATAGGATATTCAAATCAACCTGCATAATTTGGAAACACAAGTAACTTCGTAACATTCCTGTTTAATCAAGCAAACATCCTAGTTGGTATATCCATAAGCCAACAATCCAACATAACAACCGAAATTGTCTACAAAAGAAAAATTTTCATTTACAACTTAGTCTTTCAACAACAAATGATCTAAACATTGTTCATAAAACATAATAATAAGCCAAATACAGCAAAATCAAGTCTTCAACATAACTAGCAATTCTTTTCTCCCAAAATCCAATAATCAAAAGTTTAACTCTCAGCTGGTTAGTCAGGTCCACTATCGCCATCCCCCTAATCAAAGATCAGATCATAACCTGAAAGATCATACACAAAGTCTTCATCATCTGTACCTGAAATTTTAAAAAGTGAGCTGCGAAGCCCAGTATGATAACTCTAATACTTAAAAGCAAAAGCAAATGCAAATGCACACGCAACATGTATATATATCAAATGCACTTAGTCTAATGCAAGCAATCAGTTTGTTATCTTTATATAGTTAGCGAATCAACACAGTTCAGAACTATGTATACTTTAGTCCTGAACTCGAAGTAACTCAGACTTCTTTTTAAAAACAACCAACTCTTTGAAAATAAGGTAATTATATACATATATGGATGAGTGGGTACTCCCCAAACATCCCTGTTTCCCCTAATTCTACTGGAATCATCTCTATACATGAGTCCACTCGGGACAACCTCACACATAAATCATCAAGCTGCCTCAGCAGTATCACTATTTGCCAAGTCTTTACTGGTCAAAGCCAAACACAACCAAGCAAACAATTATTAAGCCGAATAGAATTAGGTTCATTATAAAGTTCTATCCCTACAACCAATCAAGTAATATTAATCTTACAAGCAAAAATAGTAAGCGGGGATTGGTCGTACCTTTTCCAATTCCAAGAAAACTAATCCAAATTCACCAAACCCAATATCGACAACAACAACACTAACAAGAATCTCTACAACTCCTCGATCAATACCAACAATCAAACACTAGAACCTCCAAATATCATGTTATAACATATATATATATATATATATGTCAACAGATATAAACACGTTATCAAAATATCCTAACAGACATGAATTCTCCAAAAACCCTAACCTGACAAGATATCTCCACTATCCGCACCATCTACTCTGATCAAACTCCACAAATATCCTCAAGAACAACAATGAACTGCACAAAACTCCACAAACAACAAATATTTCACCAAAACCCTAATATTACATAACAACAAGAACATATAAAGATCATCTAACCACACATTGTTTAAATCCATCAATGAAAAGACGAAACTTACTATTTTGGCTCACCAAAACCTGACTCACACCCACAAATTTGGATTCCAACCAAATATAAGGTTTTCTTCATGCAAACAACCACAAAGTCCTTAGAACTTGCATGAAATTCGCATAAAACTTGCATGAGAACATTATACTTACTTGTTTAAGTCACAGAACTCACTCCTTATCTAATCGAGATAGATTAAACCCAAGATCTTAATCATTTCCACATTTTTCCTTTAAGAACACAACAAAACCCTAAGGAATTATGCGTAAATCCGTAGAAAACATGTTGTAGATGGATTAGGATCACTCACATTTGATCAAACTCGCCTTAGGATGAAGATTCCACACTAGAACACATAAAATAACAAAACTTCTCTCTTTGCGAAGGAACAAGGATGAAATAACTTCTATTGAAAAACCCTTAGATGAACATGTCTATTTATAAAATTTGCACATACGCCGGCAAATTTAATTCCTACGCCAGCAGCGTAAAATCCTGAGGAGGCGGCATTCGTCGTGCAACAAAATCCTTCGCGTCGTTTCGAACATCAAACGCCGGCAAAACCTAACTCAACGGTAGTGGTGTTCGACTCCGACGTTAAACAATAACGCTTCTGATCCAACTTCAACACTGACAAAAACACACACACACACACACCAGCATTCACTCCAGCATTAAAGAATTCGATACTGTACATAACCTACGCTGCTTCTATTCCAGTGGCATTCCCTTTCCAGATGCCGGCGTTGCATCTGTCGAAAATTGTAGAAGTTCCAAATTTTCACAATTCATTCCCAAAACAAGATTAACCAAATTTAACTTGTTTTGTGGCTTTGATATAAGCTTATATATATATATATATATATATATATCGTGACCTATTTATCTTCATTTTATCTTATATTTTTATGTGTTACCTAGACTAAAGGAAAAGCTCGGGGTATCTAGATCTCATGTCCTCCTCTAGCTCCCAGGTGGCTTCATGCTCGGTTTGATTCATCCATTGTACTCTTACATATCTGATCACTTTGCTTCTCAAAGTCTTTTCTTTAGTATCTGTAATCTTCACCGGCCTTTCAACTGTTGTAAGATTTGGCTGTATTTCAAGCAGTTCAAGAGCTATTATCTCATCTGGATCTCTGACATATTTCCTAAGCATGGATATGTGGAACGCATTATGCACTCCCTCCAAATCAGGCAGTAAAGCCAATCTGTAAGCCATGTCGCTTATTCTCTCCAGGATCTCATATGGTCCAACATATCGAGGATTCAACTTCCTTCTCAATCCAAATCTGACAACTCCCTTTGTTGGTGATATCTTCAGCAAAACATGCTCACCCACTTGAAATTCTAAGGGTCTTCCTCATTTATCTACATAGCTCTTTTGTCAACTCTGAGCAGCTTCTAATCTTTGTCTTATCAATCTAACGTTATCAACTGCATCCTGAACCAATTCTGGTCCCAATAGCTGTCTTTCCCTCACTTCATCCCAATGAATAGGCGATTTACATTTTCTGCCATAAAGTACTTCATACGAAGGCATGCCAATAGACGCTTGATAACTATTGTTATAGGAAAATTCTACTAATGGCAAATGCTCATCCCAACTTCCTTTGAAATCCAACATGCATCCTTCAACATGTCTTCTAACGTCTGGATGGTCCTTTTAGATTGCCCACTTGTTTGAGAATGATAAGCTGTACTGAAGATTACCTTTGTACCTGAAGCTTGATGTAGACTTTTCCAGAATCTCCCCACAAATCTAGTATCCCTATCTGATACTATAGTTACCGACACTCCATGCGGTCTTACAATCTCCTTAATGTACAACTGTGCCAAACGCTCTAACTTATACCCAGCCTTAATAGGTATAAAGTGAGCTACTTTTGTAAGACGATCCGTAATGACCCAAATGGAATCAAACTTATCTCTTGTCTTGGGTAAAGCAAAACCAAAGTCCATCGTAATATATTCCCACTTCCACTGTGGTATAGGTAATGGTTTTAACTCACCTACCACTCTCCTATGCTCAATATTTATCATCTGACATGTGTGACACTTGGATACATATTCCGCTATCTTCTTTTTCATATTATTCCACCGATATGGCTTCTTCAAATCCTAGTACATTTTGTGTCCTCCAGGATAAATGGAGTAACTAAAGTAATGTGCTTCCTTTAACAATTCCTTTTTAAGGTATCCTTGAACTGACACACATAATCTCCTTTTGTTTCTAACAATACCATCATCATCTAAATAAAACTTTGGCGCTCGGCCTATATCCATTCTTCTCTTTATATCCAGGATACTCTGATCATTTGTCTGAGCTGTCTTGATTTTGTCCACAAGAGTAGGCTCAATTCTCATGTTAGCTAAACGTTCACCTATTTGTCTCGTGACTATCTCTAACTTAACCTTCCTCATATCATCAAGCAAACGTCGTTCAATCATAATCAAGGACGCAAGATTTTCTACTCTCTTTCTACTGAAAGCCTTAGCCACAACATTTGCATTTCCTGGATGATACTGGATATCAATGTCGTAGTCCTTTATCAGCTCTAACCATCTTCGCTGTCTCATATTTAACTCTCTTTGTGTAAAGATATGCTTTAAACATTTATGGTCGGTATACACTTTACACCTTTCCCCGTATAGGTAGTGTCTCCATAGCTTTAATGCATGTATGATCGCCGTTAGTTCCAGATCATGAGTAGGATAATTCCTCTCATAGGACATCAATTGTATAGAAGCATATGCAATTACCCACGCCCTTGCATCAGCACACATCCTAATCCCTGAATAGAAGCATCGCTGTATGTTGCATACTCCTAACCACTCACAGGTAAAGCTAGCACTAGAGCTGACACTAACTTGTCTTTCAACAATTGAAAACTGGTTTCACACTTGTCACTCCACTTATACTTCACTCCCTTCTGTGTCAACCTGGTCAACAGATTAGCAATCTTAGAAAATCTTCCACAAATTGCCTGTAGTACCCTGCTATTCCCAAAAAACTTATAATCTTTGACACTGTCTTGGGTCTTGACCATTCAACCATTGCTTTGACTTTCTCAGGATCAATTGATATCTTACTACCATTTACCACATGCCCTAAGAAAGATACTTGTTCCAACTAGAATTCACATTTGGAGAATTTAGCATACAACTTCTCCTCCTTCAATTTGTTTAGAACTAACCTCAAATGTTCTTCATGCTCCTCTTTATTCCTTGAGTACACTAACACATCATCAATGAATACCACAACAAACATATCAAAATACTCCCTGAAAACCTGATTCATCAAGTCCATAAACACTGCTGGTGTGTTGGTAAGTCCAAAAGGCATGACTAGAACTCGTAATGTCCATACCTTATCCTAAAAGTAGTCTTTCGAATTTCTTCGGCTTTCACTCTCAACTGGTGATATCCATATCTCAAGTCTATCTTTGAGAACAATGAAGCTCCTACCAACTAATCAAACAGATCATCAATTCTTGGCAATGGATACTTGTTTTTCACTATCACCCGATTCAATTGTCTGTAGTCGATACATAATCTCATACTTCCATCTTTCTTCTTAACAAATAGAACTGGAGCTCCCCAAGGTGAAACACTGGGTCTAATGAATTTCTTCTTCAATAGATTGTCTAAATGCACTTTAAGTTCTGTCAGTTTTGTAGGGGCCATTATATAAGGAGTCTTTGATATCGGTGTAGTACCAGGTATCAAATCAATTCCAAACTCCACTTCTCTCATAGGCGGTAATCCAGGAAAATCCTCTAGAAAAATTTCTAGAACTCACATACTACAGGTATATCAGAAAAAACTAATTCCTGCTTATCCTCTTTCACCATGGAAGCTAAAACCAATCTCCCCCATAGTTCATAGGTAGGTAGAACTGGAGGTCGCTGCACTACCAGCTTATAAGCAAACTGGTCTCCATCAGGTAAACTGAATTCCATAACTAAATTATGGCAATCTATCACCACATGGTACTTTGCCAACCAATCAACTCCCAAAATCACATCAAAATCCAACATGTTTAATACAATCAAATCTACAAGTAGATGTCTGCCCTTTATTTCAATATCCACATCCTTACATACTCTATCTAACATAGATTCACATCCCAAAGGTGTATTAATAGATACATAATCAAACATGTTATCAACAGATAAATCACATATATCCACAAACGATTCAGAAACACAAGAAAAGCTAGCACCAGTATTGAACAATATGAATGCACTATGCTAAAGTATAGGAAACATAACCGTAATAGTGTCCACAATGGATGTCTCATTACACTAAAGAGGGTATACCTTTGCTGGTGCTCGCTATCCCTAGCCAGAATAAACTCTGCCAAACTGCCCTCCTTTGCAATCTATTGCTCGGTGTCCTCTCTGCCCATACTTAAAGCAGAAAACCTATAGAAGGACTCTATCTATACAAACATTGCTATTGTGTCCAAGCTTCCCATAAGAAAAGTAAGCATTTTCCACCCACTTACAATCCTTCAAGTTATGTGGCCCAAGGCATCTAGGGCACCTTTTGTCAAAATTTTGCACTAATGACTTGAAACTTTGAGTGACAGGCCTCTTGCCCTTGTCTTATGCCAATACACTAGCTGCTGGTCTATTGCCTAAGAAGATATGATTTCTTTGAGGCTCTCTACTCTTAATCCTGCTCAAGCCCTGTTCCACTGTCTTGGCTTTATTCACAACTGTTGAATAGTTTCTCAAATCCATCAAATTGACCTGATACTAGATCTCAGGCTCTAATCCAATAATGAACCTACTAACTTTGGCTTCCTCACTCTCCTTCAACGCATCAGGTAGAAACCTCATCAATCTATGCAGTTCAGCCTCATATTCCTCTACTGACAATTTCCCTTGATGTAGAGTATAATATTCCAGGAGCATTCTCTACTTGACACTATCTAGAAAGAACTCTCTGAAGAAAGCCTGTTGAAAGTTTTGTCATGTCACCACTCCTGCCATGTGTCTTTTTGTGCTCAACCACTAGTTATTGGCTCTTCCAGTGAATAGATAAGAGGCATAATCAACCCTTTTGTTCTCTAGAATGTCTAGAGAGGAAAAGTCTTCTCAACTTCCTCCATCCATAAGTATGCCTCTAAGGGTTTTCTTAGTGCTGGCTCAAACTTAGGCACCAGATCCACAAATTTGTTCAGGCTAAGAACATCTGCATGTCTAGCCCCATTACCTCCATTCCTATTCAACCTTTGTGTCTCCTGTCTCCAAGCTTCAACATTCGCTTGTACCATTTGCATGTCCCTCCTCATATCTTGCTGTTGTTGGCCAACCACTCCCAACAAAGCATTCACAGCTTGCATAAGCTGTGCAGCATCAACTGGAACCTACCGTCCTACAGGAGGTGGCGGTGGTAAATTCCCATTTTGAGTCTGCTGCTCCTCTTGTCTATTGTTTACTTCCTCTTCTCCTGCTCTAGAGGAACCCACATCAGCCGTTCTTCTTCTAGGAGGTATTCTAACACCAACAAAACACACCAAGATCAGACAAGATATCCAACTTAAGATCAAAACACAAAATCTATCAAACAACAACAACTTAACTAAACAAAAAACCTATTCCACCTCACTCGCCAAAGCTTACCGTCTTAAGAAATAAATTTCTTAAATCTAAAAGATTCAAACCTAAAGCTCTCATACCAAATAAGCTGTAACGCCCTAAAAAAGGCATTACAACCCGCCACGTGTCCTCTCTTGAAATAGAACAAGCTAAGGCTCTAATATCCACAAACGATTCAAGTTTCACCTGTAAACACACACATTGGATATCTCAAAGGATATTCAAATCAACCTGCATAATCTGGAAACACAAGTAACTTCGTAACATTCCTGTTTAATCAAGCAAACATCCTAGTTGGTATATCCATAAGCCAACAATCCAACATAACAATCGAAATTGTCTACAAAAGAAAAACTTTCATTTACAACTTAGTCTTTCAACAACAAATGATCTAAACACTATTCATAAAACATAATAATAAGCCAAATACAGCAAAATCAAGTCTTCAACATAACTAGGCAATTCTTTTCTCCCAAAATCCAATAATCAAAAGTCTAACTTTCAGCTGGTTAGTCAGGTCTACTATCGCCATCCCCCGGATCAAAGATCATATCATAACCTGAAAGATCATACACAAAGTCTTCATCTGTATCTGAAATTTTAAAAAGTGAGCTATGAAGCCTAGTATGATAACTCTAATCCTTAAAAGCAAATGCAAATGCACACGCAACATATATATATATATATATATATCAAATGCACTTAGTCTAATGCAAGCAATCAGTTTGTTATCTTTATATAGTTAGCGAATCAACACAGTTCAGAACTATATATACTTTAGTCTCGAACTTGACGTAACTCAGACTCCTTTTTAAAAACAACCAACTCTTTGAAAATAAGGTAATTATATTCATATATGGATGAGTAGGTACTACCCAAACATCCCCGTTTCCCCATAATTCTACCGAAATCATCTCTATGCACGAGTCCACTCGGGATAACCTCACACATAGATCATCAGGGTACCTCACTAGTATCACTGTCTGCCAGAACCAAGCAGACAATTATTAAGTTGAATAGCAATAAGTTCATTATAAAGTTCTATCCCTACAACTAATCAAGCAATATTAATCTTACAAGCAAAAACAGCAAACAGGGATTGGTCGTACCGTTTCCAATTCTAGGAATACTAATCCAAATTCACTAAACCTAATATCGACAACAACAACACTAATATGAGACTTTACAACTCCTTAATCAATACCAACAATCAAACACCAAAATCTCCAAATATCTTGTTACAACATATATATATCAACAGATATAAACACGTTATTAAAATATCCCAACAGACATGAATTCTCCAAAAACCCTAACCTGACAAGATATCTCCGCTATCCACACTGTCTACTCCGATCAAACTTTACAAATATCCTCAAGAACAACAATGAACCGCACAAAACTCCACAAACACCAAATATTTCACCAAAACCCTAATATTACATGACAACAATAACATATAAAGATCATCTAACCACACATTGTTTAAATCCATCAACGAAAAGATGAAACTTACTGATTTGGATCACCAAAACCCGACTCATACCCACAAATTCGGATTCCAACCAAATCTAAGGTTTCCTTCATGCAAACAATCACAAAGTCCTTAGAACTTGCATGAAATTTGCATTAAACTTGTATGAGAACATTATATTTACTAGTTTAAATCACAAAACTCACTCCTTATCCAACTGAGACAGATTAAACCTGAGATCTTAATCCTTTCCATGTTTTTCCTTCAAGAACACAACAAAACCCTAAGGAATTATGCATAAATCCGTAGAAAACATGTTGTAGATTGATTAGGATCACTCACCTTTGATCAAACTCTCCTTAGCATGAGGGGAAATAATAGGAAATCGATCCTATATCCAAACATGAAATAACACAACTTCCCTATCGATCAGAACCATATTTTTAGTAAACGCCTGACGATATGACTAGCTAAGGCATGCACTCCCCTAACTATACCAATGGCCCTGACTTGTCTACAAAAATACATCCAATAGTAAGTTGGAGTATATATGCTTGCACATGCCTCATGATCTGCTTCTCTAGTGCATTATCAGGAAGATGAGGAAAATTGTCGCATAGCTAGGTAAGGCTCATACGACCTCCATACAACATACCCCTTTGGGGATAGCCCCTTAATTACCTCATACATATTGATCTCCATATAATGGACGTAGTACCCATAATGGATGAGCTATTAACTGGCAATCCTAACTGAACCTCCACATCCTATAAGGTAATAATCACCCACCCCTTTGTGTCATGTGAAATGTATGCACTTTTTTCCTCCATTGCTTTACTAGTGGAGTGATGAGATGCTAATCGAGTTGAATGTATTGGAGGCATGCAAGACCTATGAATCTAGCCTGCTTCAAATAAGGCACAAGGCGTTCATCAATGGGCCTTCCAATTTGTCCATGCCTCAATGTTGGTTCCTCCTTTAATGACAAGGGAAGTAGTTAAGGCCTGCAAAAAAGAAGAGAAAGTATGATCAAAGATATGAATTTAATGACCATAAAAGCTTAAAGGATATTCAGTGAGTAGATTCCTTACCTCATCCATCCACACAACTAATGAATGATGCCTCTTTGGCTGGGTAAGCAACAATGGACTAATGGGGACTAGCTTTATCTAGCCTGCATGTAAGAAGAAAAGTATTAAAACAAAGATCTGATGCAAAACTAGAAAACAAAACACAAGAATACATATCACTTCACAATGTATGAGAATACATCTCAAACTTATCCACACCATGTCTCACTCTATTTGGATAAGTCCTCTCATTGTGGCCCTCCTATCTCCATAGACCACACATCATTTTATCAAGTCATTCTCTATAGTCCATTTCCAGTTTATATTGCTTCGTCCTAGGCTTGCCATTCGGGCATTCAATTCCTGGATCAGGGACTAAGCAAGGGAAGTTAGTTAAGTTAGGCCGATCTAGCTCATCACTAGGTGGAGAAAAATAAGATCTATAGCACTGAACCTCATTTGTCCAACTATACCATGGCTTGACAAAGGAAGTTTAATCCACATTAGAATAACTCGCTGCTACCATTGCTTGTGAGATTGATAGTCAATCTATTTGCCATTAGTTGCATGTCTAGGTATGTGTTGAAAAGTCTAACTTATGTGTGCGACCTCCTCTCTTGAGACGACTTTTCTCCCGTTGGATGCCAGTTTGCTCCTCAAACAATCCAGTGTCTTGAAGACCACAGATCCACCTTCTTCTTTGCATATGGTGTGAGAACCTCTTTGCCCTTTATGGCATTCATTGCAACATCTAGTCTCTCTTCTCAGTACATGACATAATAATAGATAATTTTCTTAACTAGTGCTACTATTGATAAGCCCCTAGTACCTTAAGAACATAGTTGGATTTTTTTTCCATATTGCTTGTCATGTATTCAAAAAGGTAAAACCCATCAAATGCCAAAGTTCATGCCTCCTTACGTAGGACTAAATCCCCATTTGAGTTGGTCTTTTTGAACCACTCAATTGCTTCTTCATCAATGTTCTTCACAAGCTCTATATACTTTTCAAACTTCTGGAGATGTTCTTAAAATGCAGCATATGTTGCCAGGTTTTTGCACCTCTGATTTCATGTACTTTGTTGAAATTACAAGTGATGTGTCGTATACAAAATCAATGAAATGAAAAAGGTGGCTACCAACCGTTCGATGCATCATCCACTACCCTGATGATACTAGCTCCCCTATCTGAAATCTCATCTCCTCTATGTCCTATAACTCCTTCCTTCAGTTTCCTCAAAAACTAGGACCATGTGGCTGTAAACTCAGCAGGTTCAAGACAAAAGGCAAGGGGTATAATCTTATTGGCCCCATCTACACTACATTCCACGAGCAAGATGTGCTTATATTTCCTATATAAAAATGTACCATCAACACAAACAATTGACCTACAATGCTTAAAGGCCTCCACACAAGGGCTAAAAGTCTAGAAAACCCACTTGAAATACGCCTCATCCAGTTAACGCTATCTTGTTTACCCCCATTCTACTAGCGATCTCAAATTGATGGCCTTGATTGTATAGATAAGCTTTGGTAGCTCATTGTAATATTTCACTCAATCACCATATACCATAGCAATTACCTTTATCTTACCTTCCTACATTCTCCTTCGATAGACCATATACCTGTATAAATTAAAGCAATGGGACTCAAGCTCCCGAGCTTTGTAATCAGGATTTTTCTAAACAAAACTGATAAAATCTTGGGCTAAGATATTAGAGTCTATTTAGGAGTAGTCTTGTCCAAGTACTGGATTGGTACATTAATGAGGGCTATCAAGCCTCATGATTACAAAAAGACATTCTATTTTTTCCTTACAAAAATGAGTCATTCACAATCCTTTCTTCGATTTGTCGGCATGGAAATTGCAGTGTGTTCTTATGTGGAAAGCTTTTACTACCTAAATTAGATCATCTTTCGTGTTAAACATGATTCCTTTACCTAATTCTTAGCAATCATAAATATTATTGCACATAGCATTTACATCATCTTCAAATTTCATATAACCATCACTGCCTCCACCCACATTAAAATAAAGAATTGAATCTCTCACCATTTCTTGGCTTGACATTGCTTCCTAAGGAATTGAGCATTGGGGGCAGCCAAGTCTACAATATTGCACCCTGAACTTCTTTTACCACTTCATCCTCTTCTTCTTCTTCTTCTCCCTTATCTTCCATAATATCTCCACTTTTGTTGATGTGATAATATCCATTAAAATTATCATCTTGTAACCAACAGTGAAACACTAATGCCACTTCCTCCTCAACTCTATTCTCAAAATCTGACAACGACTCATCCACTAGCATAGGGATCATATTCTTCATAATGCATGCGTGAAAATGACACTACTCCTTAGTCTTTTGAAGGTATACTTATTGTCACACCCCAAAGGGTACCCTAAACGTGGCAGTCGCCACATACGGAATTAAAACTTAAGAATGACTTTCCAAAGTCATGTGAAAGTTTTCAACACCATATGTAAGACGTCTATGACAATAATAGGAGACACCGGTGGGATGTATAGTTCGAGATAGTAAATACAACATACAAGAATCTAAATAATCATCCAATTTATCATTAATAGAATATAATCCTTATATCATCTTAGGGGTTTTCCCCTATAATTCTCCAAACGAATAGAATATCAACCTAATCTTCCTCACAATAAAATAATACTAACACCAAAACACATTAAAGGATAATTAACCTAAGATTTTCAAAGATTTCCAGAAGCTCCTCAAAATATAATCCCACTCGAAAATATGAAGTCCTTGGGCATAAAAGATATTGAACCTGATACAACAAAGGTCTATCGGAGTATAAGCATAACTAGCTTAGTGAAAATATTCCTGAATCAATGTACTTGTATAAATAATTTCAAACAAGTAATTAAACAAACATATGAATGCATCAAGCAAGTGATCAAGCAATACATATGATCTACCGGAAATCATATGTTTGAATGAATTTAATCCTCCATTCAAGGTTAGGTGTTTCAGGCTCTTTAAAACCTATCTTTAAAATCCAACTCATGTGGTTTATTTTAGGCGCCTACTCGCCCATCTTAAAATAGTTCTTTTAGGCTCCTAATCGCTCATCTCACATATTTATGGCTCCTGCAAACCTGGCTACTATACTCTTGTCCCATCAAGTATAGCAGCTCATGCAATGAAACTAACTACGTGATATGCAAGAATCAATTAATGTAACTCATAATATATGATTAGCGCAATTTAAAGGTGATCACAGAACTTACACACACTCCATCATAATAATAGTAAAGCACAAGTTAATTAACAAACATTCATGTCTCGTATGCTTAGCATTCTTTCAACCAATATTATCATACATAATTCATTTTTATCTTTTCTTATTTCTAGTGCTTCTAGCTACAAGCACAACCAAGTACGTAAAAGGTAGGAAATAAACTCACTTGGCCATGAGATCTATCTTTCTTATGGATGAGTCGATTGTCTACTAATCAAAATAATCTTCCGGATATGAATACTCCTCTTCGGGATCACCTAATCAAGAAGAATACCCATAATAAGTATTTCTTATTGATTCTATGATACTTATCAAAAACTATGTCATAAGATCGTTAAAATTCGTATAGAAGGTGATTCCAAATTAAAATGGCCATAACTTGGTCATTTTAACTCGGAATTGCGCAAATAATATACCATTTTCTACCTATTAGAAAAGATATATCCCTTTCTAAGGTTATTTTTTCCATAAAAAAAAAAAACCATTTAGGTTGGGAAATACTATGGTACAGAATAGTTACGAATTTATAGTTCACAAAATATGATTTTTCCAAACTTCATTTTACTTAAAAATCCTTAAGCAAAATATATGGATAAATATATAGTTGAAAAATCCTTTGAAAATTTATTTATACTCATATTGTATGCATGATTTTTGTAGTATTGTCTCAATATTGATATTTCATAAACAATTGGTCTTTGATGGTTTTAAAAGGTAAGACTTTTGAGAATTTCTCCTTTTTGAATTGTTAGAAGGAAAACAAAAATATATTTGAGTTGTTGTGGATAAATGTTTTTCTATTATAATTTCATTTTCTCACTTTTCAAAATTAAAATTCATTTTTTTTAATTTTGATTCCTTAAGTTATCTACTAACTTTATTTCTAGTAATTGAAAATAAGCTTTTCAAATATCTTTTAAGTTTTGATGTGGTCAAATATTTGAAGTGGTTAAATGTATGTTTTTCTCTTATTTTTATATTATTTTTCTTCTTTAGAAAATATATATACCTTTAAAACATTACTTTCTTGAAAATTTTATTTTCTAAGTTTTTTTTAAAATAGTGAGTTGACTTTATCTTGTTTGAAAAACTTTTTATTTTTAATATTGTTAAATGGTAGAATAATTCCCTTAGACAAGTTTATAAGAAAAACTTTCTTAATAAAGAATTGTTAACATAGAATTTAACAAAATTTCAATTTAATTTTGAAAAGAAATAACAACATATAAAAAATAAGTTTTGAAGAGGCTTTCTTAGTATGTATTTTCAAAGTCATAATGAACCTATTTAAGTCTTATAAAAAGATATGTTGAGTTAAAGTCTTTATTTCAAGGCGAAAAAAACTCTATCCTTTTGGAATATTTATTTTTGATTTACAAAAGAAATGAGTTCCTTTTATTTGAAGAAATCTTAGGTACTAATATTTTAAAACTCATGATTAACTTACTTAAACTTTTGAAAAAAATTTATTAAAAACAATATTTAGACTTTTTGTTGAAAACTCCTTTATTGAGAAATCTAGTTTACTTTTCCTTGTTTAAGAAAGAACCCATTTTTATTTTTACTTAAGACAACAACATTATAATCATTCATGAATATGATTATGTAGTAATGTAAAAGTAAAATAATACATAATAAGATGGAAAAAAAAATACTTGTAAATAAACATAATAAAATAGTCAAGTATTGAGAACCTTAGCTTCATCAAGGTATCCCGGTCATGTATTGGGAGCCTTAGCTTCATCAAGACAACCCAGGACTAAGAATAGACTAGTCCCAAAAGAAAAGAAAGAAAAATTATTTTGACTTGATATGGACAAGTCTAAGACTACAAAGACTAGTTTTAATAAATTTCATAAAATAAGTAAATAAATAAATTGCAAGACATGAAAGTAAATAAATAACAAATGAATTTATATACTCTAAATAAATATATATACATAGTATACATAATACTATATAGAAGTTAGATTAGAGCAAAAACAATAATAACAACAACATAGTAACATAATGTAAAATAGGAACATGAACATATTGTTCCTTTTTTATCTCATATGAGTCTAAGAAACATACACTAAGCTCATGCTACGTTGTATGAACATGATAAAGAATACAGGTAGGATTTTTACCTAAGGTTTAATGGAGGATTTGAAAAGAGATAAATGGGTTTTGTGTTTGTTATTTTCTTTTTGAAGTATAGTGAATGGTAAAGAGTATTTTGAGAGAGATTTGTTGGAGAGAGATTTTGAGAGGGAATTTTGATAGAGTTTTGTTATGTAAAATGGATGTGTGAAAGGATGAAGGAGGAATGGGGTATTTATAAAATTTTTGGAGTGAATTTTTGATGTAATAAAATAAATTGAAAAGAAAATAATATAGAGAAAAGAGAGGGGTGGCTGGCGGTTTCTAGAGAGAGAAGAGAGAGTATATTTTGTTTGTTTTGTAATTTTTGTAAAGAAAAGAAATAATGTGTAAGATTTGGTGTGAATAAAATTGTATTGGAAATGTAAAAAGTAAGAAAATAGGTGTGTAAGTAGTAAGAAATAGGTGTAAGAAAAAGTAGAGATAGTAAAAAAGTAATGAATAGTAGAAATAGTACTATGAATAGTAGAATAGACATATAAAATATCGGTAGTAATAAAAACACGCGTAAACGAGCTATATCTGTTATTTTTAATTACTGAAAAATTCTAAAACTGATATTTTTAAAATCCTTATTTAATTACGAGTCTTTTGGTGTTATTGGAATATTTTTTTATTCCGAGCTCCAGGACACCTTTTTGAGAACTAATCTCGATTGAGTCCGAGAGACACTCGAAATTCACGAATCTGATATTTTTATGTTACCCTATTATTACGAACTATTTTAAGCTATTAACTTAATTTCGTCTTCTAGGGTTTGAGAACGTGGGATTGCCAGAGTTGAAATTGTTTGATTGTCTTGACCTTTATTGACTTTTAACATTCCGGCTTGACTAGGGTTAGGGTTTAATCCAACTTTACCTTAGAAATTAAGGGGTTTATCTCAGGGATCAGATAAGTGGATCTTTTCATGTTCGGATTTTTGTGCCGAAAGATTAATGAATTTTCTCTTATGAAATTCCATGATCGAAATTGGTTTAAGGTTCGGTTTCAACTTGGGTCAAACTTTAAGGTTTCGATTCGGTATTCCAAAACCATTCTTGAAAAATTCGAGGGCTTACACTTATAGATGCTCTAGGTTGCCAATGCTGGTCTCCTAACATATGAGTCTATTGCTCAATCACATCGGCTTCAACGTGAGTGAGATTAGACGGTAACTAGCAGCATCATCTAGCCCCTAAGTAATACCAAGTCGAGCAGTAATTTTCACAAATATCTCCTGAATTATCCTAATTCCCAACTTAATAGCCATTGAAATTAAATCCTCAAGAGTATCATCATCCATAATTGTCATTAACATGTACCCAACCCCATGGCTCATATAATGAGTGTGCCTGTGTATTATCTTAACTTCATTATCATTTTGATCAACACTAACCTTTCCATAAATCACTTCTTTAAATTGTTCAAAATTCATATCCATTCTAAGCTTCACTTTCCCAATGGGAGGCCTGTCATATTGTGGCTCATGACTTCCATCCACAATATTCTCATTCTCTTATATGATGAATCGTATATAGCTGGCCAGCTCAAACCTATTGACATAAAACTACAATGTTAGATGATACTTTTGACAAATTAAATTATGGGAAACATCTTCAACAAGTTAAACATCGATGATGTAAACCTTATAAAATTCAATTTTCTCAAATGAACTATTCTGAAACAATTGGGGTATGTCACTAAACACCATCTAAGAGTCTATATTTTCTGAATGTAAACTATATAAATCTACCAATGCAAGCACATACACTTCACCAACACTCCCTTCAACACTTCTATTACACCTTACATTGCAAAATCATCAAATAAATCACATCAAACCAGACAAAAATACACATGCACTTACTTAGGGCATTTCATATGATTTCTACTAAAACAAAAACAAAAAAATGAAAAAAAAAATCAAAGGAAGGGTACGTTACCTAACTTTTGGGAGTATATTTAATGGTTAAAAGTCCATTTATATAGAAATGGTGCAGATCAGGTAGCTGCAGACAGGAGGGTTTGGAGAGGTTTTTCGGTGTTGTGTATGTTTTGGCCAAAATGAGATAAGGTAGAGCTTTAGGCAGAATCTAGGTGGATGGTGCCTTCTATTCAAATCATTTGATAATGCCTTTACTAGCTTACATCTGTATTATTTTTCTAGACAAACCTATTTTTTTCTTTTTCATTTTTTTCAGAAATGGACCTAAAAACCTACTAATATCATCCTATAAGCCAAATTCGTACGCATGATCATACAAGGTAGTTCATTGTAAAATGATTCAATCTCATTAATTCATCAAAAGATCTTTCTTCAAAGGACAATCTTCGTTAGCTATCGTTATTGGAAATATTTGAGTAATTCAATATGAATAGCTTTATGATTTTTTCTTTTAATTTTACTATTGAGTCAAGCATCTAACTATTCTCTTATAAGATCCAAACTTGATTTTATATACATATAGGGTTTTTAACTATATATCTAAACCGGACCCTCAAACATTATAATAGCTCTCTCGATTGCATCCCTATTGATATTTGGTAAAGTTTAAGACATGTTTGATTCTTGAAGTTTATTCAATTAATGCCCTAAGCTAGGAGAGTAAATAAGTCTAAGTTGAATTGATATAATATTAGAGATTAGCTTGAGCACAAGCTCAATACAAATATTCAAAGCTTAAATTTAGTTTTAGTTCAATTGAACTCTCAGTTTTGAGTTTGTGCTTTTGTAACGCCCTAATTGTAGGATCAATTACAACCCGCCATGTGTCCATGTCATATATGGGCACACAAAGGCTAAAAACCTGCTACAACTATAATAAACAATATAAATTCTCTAAACTCACTCATGTGTTAATGACTCCAAATATTATTCGGTTTCACATTTGTAATAACAATCAACAACATAAGTATATACTAATGATTTAACAATTAAATTAATATCCATTATTCCAACTCTATAAGGACTACAATTACCTCTAAAAGTTACTCTAGTAACACTAAGCTCCTAACATCCTTAAGAAGAACTTCATATAATTAGGGTCTCTCCTTTCCATTAATCTTTATATGTTCCCTAAGCATCACTTGGAAGGACTTCAATGCTAGCGATATTCCTAGCTTACTATCCAATAATAACTAACGATACATCGATTTGCGTGATCGTTACCTATACCTAAAAAAAAAAAAAAGAGTGAGTCGGAGTCCAGTACACTACATCACATGCACACACGAGTGAGCTTACACAAATGAATCACATTTAATCCTAATTCTTATACAGCAAACAACCGATTATTATCTTAAATTTAAGTCTTGCAATCAACACAAGAATAACTTAGTATCCTGACAGCACACTTTATATACATACATATATATGATGGTGGGTACTCCCTAACATCCAAGAGTCCATGAGTCAAATTCCTAAATCTACCCATAATCATCTCTAGGTGCGACTCCACTAATGATGATATCACACAAGGATCATCGATATGCTACGTTAGTATCATTGATACTTCCAATCTACTAACCACAACCAAGCACATGCAGCACTCAAGCTTAATGGCCGATATTCAATTAGCTAATTTAAGTTTCTAACCTAACAAGCACAAGCAGCAAAGAAAGTAGTACACGTACCTAGAAGTAGTTCCATTTCAAACCAGTATCCACTACTTGAATTGCACATAATTAGATTGTTTTAAATCTTCTATTTGTCTTACTTAAACTCTCATTATATTGTCATCACTCCTACTCCTACATTGTTATAACTTAGGTCCTAAATTCTTAAAGTAGACTTCAATTGTGAAGTGTATAGTTTAACAAATCTAGTAAGTTATAGGCTAAAAAATAGAGGTTTTCATCGTGTTTTAACATGCATAAACTAGTATACAAATACGCATAGGGTTAGGTATCATAAGCAGAGAAAATAGGTCTTAAAAAGGTATACGGGGAGATACATAGGGGTACACGGGAGGAACATAACTAGACATATCTCATCATGTTCTTTTCTAAGCAAGTTTCTAAAAGATATAAAGAGGAACACATTCAATAATATAGTGTCGTATATATGACGTATTCTTTGATAGTATCCTCTCGTGAAAAACTCAAAGAGAAACATGGCTAGATACATGTAGTCGTATATTAGCCATGTTTTTATGGGGAAAAAAAACACTATTTAACTCATGGAGAGCTATACAACCAAAAACATGGAACCGTGTTTTGGTCATGTACTTTTAGAAAAGCACTATTTTCACCAAATTTCTCTAGATTTGATCTGTTTTCAATCTAAACTTGTTTTACATCCTCCTCTAAGAGTTTTTATCACTCCAAAAACATTTCAAAACCCCTTTTTATACTTGCTACCATCATTCCAACATTACAATTAAATCATCAAACACATTCTCCACTAGAATTAATACAACGAAAGCTAAACAAAGAGTTAAGCGCTTTATCTTTTTGTCTCTCATATTCTTCGTTCCTCCAACCCTAAAATCCTAATCAATCAATTCTACAGAAACCACTTTCTTGCAAAGTCCGAGAATTATTGCTATAATGACCAAGGTTCTATTAAAATTCCTAAATTGGGAGTTATCCTATTTGTGAATGATGAAGGCAAAAAAAGGGAATATTTACTTACCATAATGATATTTCAAGAACCCTTCCACAATTATAGATAACAATATTAGGAGTGAAAGGGAGAGTTCTTTGAAATTGGAAATGTAGGAATAAAAGGCATAGCAGTTAGTGTCTGGTGATTTATATGTTGGTTCCTTCAACGTACATTTTCAATTTTAACTAAAATTCCTACATTGCCCTTATTAAACCAAACAATTACTTTCTTACCTTATTTATTTAATTAACTTGGGGATATTTCAACTTTGCTCAAAAATATAATTAACAAGTTCAAATTCAATATGATATCTAGATTAGACTTAACATTTATAGTAGTTTCTCCCAAAAGAATCAATGGTTTAAGTTCTAGAAGCCTAAATTAGCATACTCAAATCATAATCACAAATTTAATAAGAAGTAATATGTTAATTTTCTTTTTCTGTTTTGCAATTTACCTAATTGTTAGATAATTAAGAAAAGGGAAAAGTACACTTTTAGTGTCCAGCTAATCTACTTTTCTAATTAAAATTTCAACCATTTTATTTTTAGATTAAAATCCTTTGTTGTTTTAAAAATCTTACAAAAATAAGACCTTCAATCATTACACGAAATTTTCTATATCATCATTGCCACATATTAGCTTATCTACTTTTGTTTAGCCTTAGATGAATAGGCAACTAAGGCAATTAGGGTATGCACGATATTCAAGATCATCATTTTGTTAAACTTGTTACAGTAGACAAATTTAAAGTTGATAGTGCATTTATAAACTTGAAAACTTGATACAATTACTGGAAGTCCTGTTTCTATAAAAGTTACAAAATTATGAGGACTCAAATAGAAAGAAAAAAAAATAACAACATAGAAAAGAAGTATTTAAAATTTTAAGGGCTAAAATGTACATACTTTTCTCTTAGTATTGTATAATATCCATAATTTATAACCTTTTAGTAATATAGATATTAAGATGATATTATAACAAAACTCGAGACATTATACTACAAAGATTAAAAGTTAGAAATAACCATATATCATCATAGATTACTCTTCGATATATCCCTTTTTACATAACAGCCAGTGTAGCCACAAGCTTTTAACCACTTAAAATGGAGTAGCTATAGAAAATAATGCATAATATAACTAAATATAAAATATGTATATATTGTATTAGAGATACAAAGCAACTCAAAATTTTAGTGGTAAATTTGCTCTTTTACTATGTTATTATATAATAATAATGTCAAACTTAAACATTTAAGCTCATGCAACTATATTAGCAAATAACAAATGAAAAATCACCATGCTTTTATCAAAATAAAGTTATTCATCGTGTTAAATTAATTAAAATATTTATTATGTTATAATGGAAAAGTTGAAACATGTTAAAAATATTAATTCGTCAACACATTGAAATAGTTACCTATTTTTTATCACATTCAATTTGTAATATACAAATAAATAAACCATAGTGAAGGATAATATGGTAATA
The DNA here is from genome assembly GCA_024138025.1 of Combretum micranthum. Lineage (NCBI taxonomy): Eukaryota > Viridiplantae > Streptophyta > Magnoliopsida > Myrtales > Combretaceae > Combretum > Combretum micranthum. The sequence continues at coordinate 379,895 of JAMXBD010001217.1, forward strand.
TAATGACATTTAAGAGGGTAATGTTTTCATTTAACAAATGAAATTGTCTAAATAAGGGTTGTTCACGAAGGAGATGTAGAGCAACTTTAGGTTGGCTGAAGGCCATCGGTATTAGACATTTACGCCGTCGGTGTTAGAGTTTAAGTCGCCGGCATTGGGCAGGCGTATCTTCTGCAACGTCCATCATTCTTGTTTTCGAGGCTGCCAACTTTTATTTTAGGTTGCCACCTTATCCACTTAAGCTGCCAACCTATCCTACTAGCTTACAACATATGAATCTATATGTAGTTTCCTATTTTATTAAGTTTCCAAAAATAGACCATAGCCTTCTTCCCTTTTCATTGCTTAACCTATGGCAATTCTAAGTAAGATTTTCCTCTCAGTCTCTTTTGGTTAAGATTTGGTTAGATCTTAATTCCTAAAGTATATAAATAAATTATAAAAAGGCAGAGGTGTCATTTAATATAAAATAAGAGGGTTATATGGTCAGCCCTAACAAATGAAATATTATTATCAACCATCACATTAATGATGGTCGAAAAAAATTTTAAAGATTGTGGGGTTGCGTTTTTCCTAAGCTAACCATGTTTTATAAATAGACCCCTTTAGCATAGTTTTGCCTTACCTTTTCCTAAGCAAAAACCATAGGTGAATGGGTTTCTTCTTCATCTTTCCATCATTCTTTTAAGTTAATCCTTTGCTTGTAGGTTTTCTTTGTTTTTTTTTTTTTTAAAAAAAATTGTGGAGATCGATTCTTTGGAGAAACAAACCTTAAGACTTCTTGCGGATTTGATCTTAGAGGTCAGGAGAATTTGAATCAAAACCTAGGTAAGGTGAATCATCTTTTATTCTATGAATTTAGAGAAAAACTTATTTCTAAATGGTGGTATGTTTCTATTGATGTGGATCTTAGGGTTTTAAAGGTTTTGTGGAGACATCTCTTTTACCGACTCGTTGATTCAAGGACAGGTTTGGATTTGAGTTTCTGGTATAGGATTATAATTATATTTAAATGTATTTATATGGATTTATTGATTGAGATCAAATTTGTTGAATTATCAAGTTTCTATGAAAACTTTAGGGATTTTTTAGAAAGGGTTGAATACAAGTACGATCTTACCTTGTTTGTTGCTTGTGGTTGTAGCATTAAACATGCATATAAACTGGACTAACCCTTACAAGATTTTAAATTGATTGCTGCTTGTGTTTAGTTGTGGTAAGTAAAGATCTGGTAGATAATGATATTAACGTGATGCTCTGATGATCTATGTGTGAGGCTGTACCGAGTGGACTCGTGCATAGAAAGGATTCCGATAGATTAGGTTGTGGTGTGAGAACGGTACCAACTGGTCTATGGGAACTATCTTAAGATTATTTATATATATATTAATAAGTACTATTTTTTCTATCGGGGTTTAAGTCACTTCGGGTTTAAGATTTGTTCGAAATGGTCCAAAATTGTGTTGTTTGCAGGCTAATCAAAGATAATAACCTTGTGGTTGTTGCATTTATGCATGTGATCCTATTTGATGTTTGTTCATGCGCATGCGTGTGTGGTATGGCGTATCGGGTGTTTTTGCTCATCTTTTTATTTTTCAGGATCTAGAGATGAGCCCATGGTATTCGATCTTTTTGGATATGATATTTACATGGACTATGAGGAGGACGATAGTATAACAGACTATCTATAGACTTTTAGTTTTCAGATTATATGAATTAAAGGAACAGTGTTTTATAGCCTTTGCATGTTCTGTAGAAGAGAGAAAACGTGGCGGGTTATAATGCCTTTAGGTTTAGGGCATTACACAATTCATAACAAACTAAGCTCATGCAATGATAGTATCATGTCTATATATATATATATATATATTCACCATTCATGATTTTACCATTATATTTAGAGGTGAGTGGTTATGTGGTTGTCGGGCTAAAGATAACTACCTACAGCAACCTTCCATCCTTTCCACCAATACTCTATTGATCCACTACAAGAAAAAAAAGTAAAGATAAACATTATGTATTTTTTTTTCTTTTTCAACCAAATTTTACATAATACAACTAAGAGAAAGAAATTTGAATCAAATCAAGTCCCTTTTGAGATTTGTGTTCATACCACTAAACTATTGTTGGTCACGGAAGCGAAATAAAATTTGGAATTATGAAATAGATTTTTGCAAAGCATAAATATTGAAATATATTGTGAAACATATTCTAATTTTAGTTCTTCCTCAATTTTTCAGCTTATATATTGTTGAGATTACTTTTATAAATAGCACTTAATTCATTTTATATTTTCACAAGCTTAGCAATAAACTTCATATTAAATATCATAATATAATGTAGAAAATAGCGATAAATTTCATATTAAATATTGGAGTATAATGCTAAAAAAGGCACTTACATATGGTTGAGAATATTTTATAAATATTACTTGATTCATTATTTTACATAGCTAGTCATTATGATTGACCCCTCTAAGATTCTCCAACTATTTAAATTTTAAACACTTCGTTATTAATTAAAAATAGTTGTTAGATAAGCCTTCTAGATGTCCTTAGGTTGTGCTAAACTATTTCATTGACATTATGAGTAAAGTGAAGAGTACATCTTCTACAAAACAGTAGCTATTCTTAAAGATTTTCTTTCATATATGATAGATTCTCTTGGGTATCATGAGCTCTTTCATCAAATGAGATTCATCCTGTTTATTTTTTTTAATTCTAAAACATATATAATAATATTTCCTACTGAATTATAGTAATAACAATATAAAAACATATCAAAATCATCTTTAGAAAAAAATTCATGCTTCAACTTTAGGTAAACCATGATCTTAAATTTATAAAAATCAATTTAAAGTCTCCTTTGAATTTTTTTCCAACTCAGTGGAAAATTTGCTATTACAAGAGTTTTCCTATCTGCACGTTTTGTACTTGACAATCATATTCATTAACCATCAATTGATTGATTTCATAATGAATTTCTTAATATGTCAATCATTTCAAGTTTTCTTGATTAGTTTAGCAATTGAATATTGTGCTTGCTAAAATGGAGTGAATACAAGATTAATTCCTACAAAAGTTGTAACCAAGTTGGTTAAATCACTCTATGCACATTCTACTTCACTATCAATACTAAAGTTACATGTTTCACCAATAGTTGCCATTCATACATATAATTATTGACCACATTTTTCTATTACTCCATAAGGATCATTCTTCTTAAATCGACCAAGCTAATAAGGGTAACATGATTACTAATTGGTAATTATGAGTTTTACCCTTAAAACTATGGATTTAGCTATCTTTTAATATTTATAAATTAAAGAAAAACCCTTGTTTTGATTATTTGGAGTTTTGGATGTCTAGGATAGAAGAAGGTAATTGTTGGATGTTCCATATGCATATAATCTTATTCTTATGATTTAGAAAACTAGGTATTAGTTATATTTGTTGATTGTTGATGCATAAGATTTCTATAAGCACAAAGCGTAAGGGATGAAGATGCTTTATGTATCATTGATTTTAATACGAACATTAATGACTTAATAGTTGAATGGAGTTAATATATGAAGATGTTGAGAGTTTGCATGTTTCATATGTTGAATATGTTTCTAGTATGTAATGGATTAAAAGTAAGTGAAGATGCAATTGAAGATAATTGATAACTGTTACGTATAGGTTATGTGTGCTATTCCGCTTGGCTTGGTAAGGGACATAGAATTTTCAACATTAATCCTAATATTTAGCTCCTGCTAGAAAAGACATGTCTTAGTTATAATAAAGTAAAGTTGGTGACTACAATACTGTTATAGCTCCACTTTTAATAAGGAAGGATTGAAGTGTAAATATATAAATGTTTAGTAATGCATCAAATGATGTTATAATTCTATTTAAGAAGGTAAAACAAACCAAAGATTAAGAATAAAGTGTTGAATGTTGTGTTGTTGTATTTTGGGCATAAAATACTAGTGTTTTCAATAACAAGAATGTGATCAAATGTATCATGATCCTTTAGTAGATATAACTTGTTGACTTTGTCACGCCCCGAGGGTATTCTAATAATAATAATCAAGAACCACTCGATTAACATTATTAGATTACCTTCTAGGAATGACATGATTTCTAAAAACAGGATCTTTTAGTTGCTTGGATGGAATAAACAAACATATATAAGATGTAAATTAGTAAACAACTATTACAAACTACTATATTACAGATCATATGCTTCATAATTCCTTACACCCTTAACTGATGATTCTAATGCACATTCTTGCACCATAAGACTATTACAGATATAATATTCTAATTCTATACTAAACTTTAAACTTCTGGCTTCTATTCTCTTACCGGGACCATGCTCCTGCTAGTAATGAGCCACGGTCGCAGAGTGAACCTGAAAGGACTGTGGGAGTGTGAGCTAAAACACAAGCTCAGTGAATAACCAGGACTTATTACATATAGCATACAAGTTATTTAACAATCATATGAAATGCAGCAATCACACAAATGAACATTACAAGCTTGGATAACCCGGAATCCAAACATGATGAAGATTTACGCCCTCCCATCGGGGTTGAAGGATCCAATCTATGGTCCACCTACCCAGGAGAGACTTAAGCTTTCAGGAAATAACAATCTCAAATTTAGTTATCTCTTTATACTTATCATGTTTCATTATTTATTTCCTGTTTAGCTTTAGAAACTCCACTAAGTGTTAGTTATTCTCACGTAATACCATAAACGGCGTCCTTCGTTTACCATGTAGTTCTTATGGTACTAACAGAACAAAAGTAATCTTGCAATAGCCCTCTGGCCTAGATAATTCAAGCCTTACCAGAGATCCGAGAAACTAACACGTAGTAGGCTACCACTTACTCAATGCTTTTTATGCATAGTATGTAGTGCATGATTTATTTACATTATTTACCAGTAGTTATTAGTCAATTTGAGGGTGATCAATCAATACAGACATTCAATCAGATACTACTTACATTATCAAGATACACGCAATTGTGTTATCACTTATTTTAGAGTGACATGGCAATCAATGGTATACAATACACAATTTTCCTATTTCAAACAGATCATCAAGTTTCATTATCTTTTCATTTATGGTTCACTACTAGTACAAGCACAACCAATGTAATAAGACTGAGTCACTCACCTGCCCATCCTATTTAATCGTAGTAATCTTCAGGTAGGTCCTCCCCAATACCCGAGTCACCTATTGAAATAAATCATATAATTATTAAAAATTCCAAACTATACAAATTAATTTTTATTTAAGTGTCCTATTGGTTGGTTGGGTCTCTGTTTTATTCTTAGCTAATTCTTTCGAAATAGTTCTATGTTCTAGATTCTTACTCTCCATTTTCTTTTAAATTACTTAATAAAATTTTTCTTATAGAGTATATATACTCCTATACTCATAAATTTGGGTTATTTAAATTTCCATTAATATCTATTTATATACAAATATGCTAGTAATACTTAGTATTTACTAACTCATAGTTTATACATATATTTATTTTACTAAGAAAACAATCTGTAATAAAAGAATTTATTAACTTTATTATAACTATTTTCGAAATTATTTTTCTAAAGAAAATAATATTTAAACACCCTCTATTTAATAGTGTAAAAATAATTTTATTTTTAAATTTAAATAAATAAATTTTGGATTTAATGTTGTTAGATTATAATATTACTATTACTATTTCAGAAAATAATTAGGTGCAGGAAAACAAATAGTAAACATTCTAAAATTATTTAAATAATTAATTATTATATAATTATGTATACTTAAATTCGTTTTTCTTTTCTTCTGGCCGAGGCGTGCACGGGGTTGAGTACGCCCATACAAAGTTCTTGCTAAGGGGGGTACGGGTTTAAGCACGCCCGTACAACGAGCTGGGTGAGGGGTATACGGGTTAGTACGCCCGTACAAAGTTGCTAGCAGAGGGCTACACGGGGTTAAGTACGCCCGTGCAAAGTTCTGGTTGAGGGTTGTACGCCCGTACAACCTGCTGGATGAGGGTTGTACGCCCGTACACTAAGCCTGTGCTTCATCGGGAAACACTGTTCATCGTCTTCCTCGATGAGCTGTGGCCTTTTCCAGTGAATCCCGACGTCAAAACGTCGACATTTTTTATTCAAAAGACTCCTAAAGACCTAATAAACCTAAATATATAAGAATCACCACCTAAAAACAACATGCTATTCATGATCTCAAGTTCTCAATCTCGGTTAGGGTTTGGGAAAAATACCTTCGTTGTGGCTTCTCGATGAAATCCGAAGCTTTCAGTGGTCTTGGTTAGTCTCCTAAGATGTCTAAGAGTCAGTATACATCCTTAAAATTGAAAGAATACTCGCGGAATAAGATTGACTCACCTTAAGCTTGTTCTTGAGCGTTTTTCCCAGATTTTGTTCTAATTTTCGAACTCGATGATTATGGGCGTTTAAAAATCTGTCCCTAGGTTAATTCTACTCCTAATGATATGTAGATGGGTTCTGGAAGGTTGGAGAAGGTTTGGAGTTTGTTCACTAAGCCATCCGAGTTCGTTTGCATATATATATATAAGGTAGTGTAGTTTCCGCTCGCGTTGCTCCCTCAATTCTGAAACAAATTGCTCTGGCTTGTTGCTCATTTCACTCTTTGTTTGATTATCATTAATGTATGGAGTGACTAGGCCAGCTTAGATTGGTTGAAGGGGATTTGTATTGACTTTAACATAACTTATTGAAGGATTTTCGGCTCACCAAATTTGAGAACATCCCAGCCCTTCAACAATGCAATCCGTCTCCAGCAAGTTGCCATATATATATATATATATTATATTAGTTAGATTTTGTTTAGTTAAGTTTTCGGGTAGTTTAATACACTATTAGGGTATATTTTAGCTTATATATGTATATACTATACAAAGGTTTTTAATGAATCCAATGAAGTGTTTAGTTTAACAAAAAGTACAAATTTAAACTTTAATAAACGTATCTAATTGTCTAAGAAAAATTTATCCCACGCGATTTGAATTTGAAAAGCTTTTCGGGTCAATTTTCGTTTCAGGCTCCAAGGGCTTTAGAAAACCCTAATTTGTTATTGGTATGATTCAATTTATATTTGAGGTCTAGATCTCAAGTTATACATCAATTTATGTTTTTATTGGGTATTTATAATCCTAACCGTTTATTGAAATCACAATTTCCTAACTAAAACCCTATCAAGTAATTTATGTAATATTACTACTAATATATAGGCTATACTAGTTATATATATTAGATTTGGATACTCACTATGAAATCTTATCAAAGTATTTATTACTACTAAAACTCTCAAATTTTAGGGTTCCAATCTAAATATAGGTTCATTACTAACCTTTTTTAATTCCCGGTCTCTATCGAATACTAAGGTAATCACTTAATATTCATATTTAGGTTTTCCTATATTCTATCTGTTTGACAAAGATTCGGGTTTAGGATTGGAAGTTTCCTTTGATCTAACCTGAATTATTAACTCGGAATACTAAATCTTGTTTTTGGAAACATTGGGTCAAAGAAGTCCTTTTATAAAGTCTATGAGTTCCAAACCGATCAAATTTAGAGTATCTATCTAAACTAGGGTTTCTAATTAACTCTTAAGGTTACTAGTCGACTTCATAATTTCTAATTTAGGGTCATATCTTATGATGGAAGTATTCGGGGTTTACATTTTCTCCCCCCCTTAAAATAAGCTTTGTCCTCAAAGCTTGAGAGCGTACCTGGATTTTCGAACAGCTGTGGATAATTCTTTTGATTTCCTCTTCCAACTCCCAAGTTACTTCTTCAGTCCAAGGATCCCATAGCACTTTGACGTAGTGGATTTCTTTATTTCTGAGAACTTGACCTTCTTGTCTAGGATTCGGATAGGGTGCTTTTCATAAGTCAAGTTCTCTTTCAGATCAATTGGTTCCAGCTCAACAATCTTATCTGGATTTGGTACATACTTCCTTAGTACCGACACATGAAAAACATTATGTATACCAGATAGTTTGGGTGGCAATGCAAGACGATACGCTAGATTTCCCACTCGTTCCAGTATTTCAAATGGTCCTACATATCTAGGACTTAGCTTTCCTTTTACTTGTCTGCGAAGACTTTTTATTGGACTTACTTTCAGGTAAACATGTTCTCCCTCCTTAAATTCTAGTTCCCGTCTTTCAAATCTGCCCAGCTTTTCTGTCTATCCTGGGCTTCTTTCATCCTTCTTTTTATCACTGAAACCTTGTTGATTGTTTCTTGAATCAGTTCGGGTCCAACTAGTACTCTTTCCAGATTATCCCAGAATAATGGAGATCGACACTTTCTACCATATAAAGCTTCATAGGTGGCATCCCTATACTTGAATGGTAGCTATTATTGTATGCAAATTCCACTAGTGGCAAATGTTGATCCCAATTTCCTTTAAATTCCAAGATACATGATCTCAACATATCTTCCATTGTCTGAATTGTTCTTTCTGTTTGTCCATCGGTCTGGGGATGATAGGCCGTACTAAACCTCAACTGAGTTCCCAATGCTTTTTGTAATCCTTGCCAGAATCTTGAAACAAACCGTGGATCTCGATCTGACACTATATTAGCTGGTATCCCATGTAATCTCACAATTTCCTTTAAATATAACCGGGCCAACTTTTCCAAAGGATAGGTCATATTGATTGGCAAGAAATGGGCTGATTTAGTGAGTCTATCCACAATAACCCAAATAGCATCATAACCTGCACTTGTCTTAGGTAACGAACATACAAAATCCATAGATATTTGATCCCATTTCCATTCTGGAATAGACAATGGTTTCAACAATCCTCCTGGTTTTTGATGTTCCGCTTTTACCCTCTGACATGTCTCACATCTGGCCACGAATTGAGCAATATCATTTTTCATCCCGTTCCACCAATATGCACTTCTCAGCTCTTGGTAGGTCTTAGTTTCGCCTGGGTGACGGTATATCCAGAATAGTGTGCTTCATTCATTATTTCTTTCCTCAAACTTTCATCATGTGGTACACACAATTTTATTCATCTTAATACTCCATTTTCATCTATTTGAAAATCCTTGTATTTCCCTTGGGATGTTCTTTTGATGATTGTCTGCAATTCTTCATCCTTTCCTTGAGCCTCTTTTATTCGTTGTAGTAAAGTGGGTTCCAAGGTTAAGCTCATTCTGCGTCCAGACCTTGTATTGAAAATTCCAACTTTAAATTTTCAAATTCCCTAATGAGCTCTTTCTGTTCTGTCAACATTGAGGCTACTTCTCCATAATTTTTACGGCTCAAAGCATCGGCTACCGCATTCTTACCTTGGATGTAATTGATGGTTAAATCATAGTCTTTGATTAACTCCAACCATCTACGTTGCCTCATGTTCAATTCCTTCTGGGTGAATATATATTTAAGCTCTGATGATCTGTGTATATTTCACACTTCTGCCCGTACAAATAATGACGCCAAATTTTGAGTGCAAAGACGATAGCGCTAATTCTAGATCATGAGTAGGGTAATTCATCTCATGTGGTTTTAACTGTCTAGAAGCATAGGCTATCACTTTCCATTCTGCATTAATACACATCCCAAACCATTCTTGGATGCATCACTATAAATAGTGTAAGGATCCTGGTCATTGGGCAGAACTAGTATTGGTGCAGAAACCAGTCTCTTTTTCAACTCCTGGAAACTCCATTCACGTTTCTCATTCCATACAAACTTTTCATTCTTTTTGGTCAATTGCGTCAGTGGTCGTGCAATTCTTGAGAAATCTTGTACGAATTTCCGATAATATCCTGCCAATCCTAAGAAGCTTCTTATCTCGGTAACAGTTCCAGGTCTTTTCCATTCCACAATAGCCTTAATCTTAGCAGGATCAACGAAATTCCATCTCCTGACACAATATGTCCTAGAAAGGATATACTTTTGAGCCAAAACTCACATTTGGACAACTTGGCATAAAGCTGATTGCTTTGTAGTATCTGCAATACGGTTCTTAAATGTTCATCATGTTGTTCCTCTGTAACCGAGTATATTAGTATGTCATCTATGAAGACAATCACACAAACATCCAATAAAGGTTTGAAAACGCGATTCATCAAGTCCATGAAAACAGCAGGTGCATTGTCAATCCAAATGGCATAACTAGGAATTCATAATGACCGTACCTAGTCGGAATGCCGTTTTTGGTATATCTTCTGCCTTGATTCGGATTTGATGATAACCAGATTTCAAATCAATTCGAGAAAACACCTTTGCTCCCTTTAATTGATCGAAAAGATCGTCAATTCGGGGCAAAGGGTATCTGTTCTTAATAGTTACTCGGTTTAATTCTCTGTAATCAATACAGAGTCTCATGGAACCGTCTTTCTTCTTGACAAACAATACGGTGCTCCCCATGGTGATACACTTGGTCTGATAAATCCTTTATCCATCAATTCTTGTAATTGCACCTTTAGTTCCTTCAATTCTACTGGTGCCATGCGATATGGAGCTTTTGATACCGGTTCTGTTCCAGGTATCAATTCAATGAAAACTCCACTTCTCTATGTGGGGGTAATCCTGGTAATTCATCAGGAAATACTTCTGGATAGTCGCATACTGTTCTGATAGTATGAACATCTATCTTCTTGGATTCATCCTCAATCGTTCCATGATTATCCCCGCTTGATTCCATATCTATTTCATTTTCACCCTCTATGGTCATCATTCGCCCTTCGACTTTCTTGAGGACTTCCCCTTTAAACTCTTTTCTTTCTCCTTGGTCATTCATAAAAGATATTGTCTTAAGACGACAATCGACTTTTGCTTTTACAGCAGTCAGCCATGTCATACCTAAGATAACATCATATTTTTGGATGTCCACCAAGATTAAGTTAGCAAAGGATTTCTGTCCCCCAATTTCTAATGGATATCCCTTCATAGTTTCACGAGCCATCACTAAATCCCGTGGGTGTAGTAACTCCTAGTTCCTTAGTCATGGTCTCGATGGGATATTCCAATCTCCTTGCTAATCCAGTATTGATAAAAGAATGTGTTGCTCCCGTATCAAATAAAGCATAAGCAGGTTGACCATTCAATTGGATTGTTCCTAATTATTAAACATAGGTTATTATTCTCTACAGGAATGTTTGTTTATCCAAGTAGGGTTATACCGACTAAACTACTTAAATAAACAAATTAATTATCAGATTAAGTACCTGCAATGAGACTGTAATCGTCTGGATCAGCTTCATCCCACCATCTCCTCTTCTATTTCTCCTTCCTCAATTGGGGTTCCTTGCATAGCATATACCCTTGCTGCTGTCATGGCTTTGCTAGTACTAGCATTTCCATTCTTAGGTCCAGTTGTATTGGCAATGCCTTTAGGATTGGAAGATCCAGCAACTGCATTCACTCGTTGTGGACAATGAGTTGATATATGTCCAATCTTCTTACAAATGAAACAAGTTGCACTACTTTTCTTTGGGCATGCGAAGACCATATGTCCACTTTCACCACAGTAATAACATTTTTGTTGTAGATGTGGACATTCCTCGGGTAATGAGCTCCCTTGCATTTCCAGCACGAAACATTTTCAACATTCCTATTTTTCACATTTCCCATAGGTTTAAAGAATCTCTTTTTCTTAGGAACAAAACTTGTCCCTGCTTCCTCAAACTCTTTTACCAAATGTCAACCCGTTTTCTATATCTTTCAACTTCATATTTCTTGGCACGTTCAATGGTTCTGGCTTCTCAATCATGGCTGCAAAGTTGGAAATTTCAAACTCGGCTAGTCTCCTTTGAAAATTGGGTTCTAATCCTGCCATGAAAGTTTGCCTCTTTAATTCATCACTATCTCTGTAGCATCTGGTGCAAATTGGAGTAACCGATTGAATTCGTGCTCATACTCATCAATTGTCTTACTGCCTTGTGTTAGATTCATCAGGTCAGTACTGTACTTTGCTTTAAACTGCTGGGAAATATTCTTTAGAAATTCCTGTTTGAACGTTTCCCAACTGATGGGTTGAGGCAATATCCTTTGTTTAGAGTTCCACCATAATCTCGCTCTCAGCCGAAGCAAATAAGTTCCATACGGTACTCTTAAAGCTTCCGGTACCTGGAATACATCAAGAGATCGTTCAATCGAGCTAGCCATCTTCAGCTTCTTCGGCTTCCCAGGTAATCCTTCAAAGTACCGATTGCATTTGATAAATTCAGGCAATACATTTCTTTGAGGACGCAATGGTGGTGGCGGTGGTAATTCTGGTTCATATCTTATTGGTCCTTGTACCTCAGCCGCCGATTCATTTGGTTTACCGGTCCATTTTCTTGAAATTGAGCAGGTGTAGTATATCTTTCATTCCTCCCAGTGTTCACAGGAGGAGCTTCTGGTACTCCAGTTGGAGGTACCGCATGTGTAGCTCGCATATTTTGTAGAGCTTGAAATTAACACATTTTGTTGTTGCAGGTTTTTCAACACATCCTCTAGGATTTTGAGGTGGTGGAGGAGCATTTGTTGGGGAATTTTCAAATATCCTTGCATTTCTACCCCTGCCTCTTCCTCTTGGCATTCTAGTGTCATAAAACATAGTACTTGAATTAATTTCAAAACTCAACTCGAGAAAGATTACAAGTAATCATACATATTTCACATCCATATTCATAATCAAAACACACATGATATTATATAGTTAGTGCTTTATGTACAATCCAAAATTTGCACTAACACTAGTTCTATTTTCTCACAACTACTTCAAGGTTATCATGCTTCATACTACATATCATTAACATAAGTTCATCAAAACAGTACATTAGTATTATCTATCAAGGCATATATCAAGGCTACTCTATGGGCTAGGGTACAGAGGTCCCTTGCCCTTTCCCGAGGGCCCAACTGTGGATAGTGATCCTCCTCCTCTGAACTATCATCACTCTCCATCCTCCCTTTACCCCTGGTGGTGCTAAAGTCAGATTGGTATCCATCATCCGGATACCTTTAGTAGCAGGTTTCCTCATATCAGAAGGTGTCACATCTTCCTCAATCCACCCCCCATGAGCAGTCCCAGTCCAATGAGCATAATTATAATTGGAGACAAATTTTTCTGCTTCCTTCCTTCTCTTTTTACCTTCTTTTTCATCTATCATGGCTGTAGTCACACTTTGCATAACCACTGTGGTCTGCATAGCTGCTTGTCTTCTTTTATTAGCTGATCTCCTAATGGACTGAGTCTCACCTTCTTCTGGTATGATAGGGGGCCTGTTTGTCAAAACACTTCTAGAAATGGCTTCTGATCACATGTGTCAGCATCCTCTCATCATCAGGAGCAGTATCCTCCCGGACTAAGGCATGATCATACCTGATATCATGTGCATATACCCAATCACCTCCAATAGGAATCCAGATCCTAAAGTCTGGAAGATCAGGTCTCACTGATCGGGCTGACACAATGAAGGCTATATTATCAATCTCTATGCCTCCACCCTTCTGGATGATCAATCTCTCAAACCTGTAGAGGGTTTCTACTGCTGTGCCATTATCTGGAAAAGCTCTTTCTACTAAAAACAACCAAGTCTTCAACATGGGTTGTAAACCTTTCTTCCAAGTGCTGAAAATTTCATCCAGGGTCTTTGTAATGCCAGACAATGCCAAATCTTCTACTAAGACTCGGAGTCGGCGCCTATAATCTGTAAGGGTTTCCTCCTCCATCATGCTAAAGATTTGCCATTTAATATGACAAACTGCGGGATTGGACTGCACACAATAAAATTTGTATGATTAGCAATCACACAGATTTTATTCCTAATTGTGCATCTAATTCTACTAATAACTATCCTAACTCACATGGTTCTATTTGTGATCTAAATTGGTATTTTAACTGCACATTTACTAATTCAACTTCTTACATATATTTGTTTTTCCTATACCAGCAACCATGCTCTGATACCAACTTAAATCTGTCACGCCCCGAGGGTATTCTAATAATAATAATCAAGAACCACTCGATTAACATTATTAGATTACCTTCTAGGAATGACATGATTTCAAAAACAGGATCTTTTAGTTGCTTGGATGGAATAAACAAACATATATAAGATGTAAATTAGTAAACAACTATTACAAACTACTATATTACAGATCATATGCTTCAGAATTCCTTACAACCTTAACTGATGATTCTAATGCACATTACATGCACCATAAGACTATTACAGATATAGATATTCTAATTCTATACTAAACTTTAAACTTCTGGCTTCTATTCTCTTACCGGGACCATGCTCCTGCTAGTAATGAGCCACGGTCGCAGAGTGAACCTGAAAGGACTGTGGGAGTGTGAGCTAAAACACGAGCTCAGTGAATAACCAGAACTTATTACACATAGCATACAAGTTATTTAACAATCATATGAAATGCAGCAATCACACAAATGAACATTACAAGCTTGGATAACCCGGAATCCAAACAGGATGAAGATTTACGCCCTCCCATCGGGGTTGAAGGATCCAATCTATGGTCCACCTACCCAGGAGAGACTTAAGCTTTCAGGAAATAACAATCTCAATTTAGTTATCTCTTTATACTTATCATGTTTCATTATTTATTTCCTGTTTAGCTTTAGAAACTCCACTAAGTGTTAGTTATTCTCACGTAATACCATAAGCGGCGTCCTTCGTTTACCATGTAGTTCTTATGGTACTAACAGAACAAAAGTAATCTTGCAATTAACTACTAGCCCTCTGGCCTAGATAATTCAAGCCTTACCAGAGATCCGAGAACTAACACGTAGTAGGCTACCACTTACTCAATGCTTTTTATGCATAGTATGTAATGCATGATTTATTTACATTATGGTACCAGTAGTTTTTAGTCAATTTAGGGTGATCAAGCAATACAGACATTCAACAGATACTACATACATTATCAAGATACACGCAATTTGTTATCACTTATTTTAGAGTGACATGGCAATCAATGGAATACAATACACACTTTCATTTCAAACAGATCACCAATTTCATTATTTTTATTTAGGTTCACTACTAGTACAAGCACAACCAATGTAATAAGACTGAGTCACTCACCTGCCCATCCTATTTAATCGTAGTAATCTTCAGGTAGGTCCTCCCAATACCCGAGTCACCTATTGAAATAAATAATATAATTATTAAAATTCCAAACTATACAAATTAGTTTTATAAGTGTCCTATTGGTCGGTTGGGTCTCTGTTTTATTCTTAGCTAATTCTTTCGAAATACTCTAAGTTCTAGATTCTTGTACTCTCCATTTTCTTTTAAATTACTTAATAAATTTTTCTTATAGAGTATATATATCCTATACTCATAAATTTGGATTATTTAAATTTCCATTGTTATCTATTTATATACAAATATGCTAGTATACTTAGTATTTACTAACTCATAGTTTATACATATATTTATTTTACTAAGAAAACATATCTGTTAATAAAAGAATTTATTAACTTTATTATAACTATTTTCGAAATTATTTTTCTAAAGAAAATAATATTTAAACACCCTCTATTTAATAGAGTCATAAAAATAATTTTATTTTTAAATTTAAATAAATAAAATTTTGGATTTAATTGTTAATTATAATATTACTATTACTATTTCAGAAAATAATTAGGTGCAGGAAAACAAATAGTAAACATTCTAAAATTATTTAAATAATTAATTTTATATAATTATGTATACTTAAATTCGTTTTTCTTTTCTTCTGGCCGAGGCGTGCACGGGGTTGAGTACGCCCGTACAAAGTTCTTGCTAAGGGGGGTACGGGTTTAAGCACGCCCGTACAACGAGGGTGAGGGGTATACGGGTTAGTACGCCCGTACAAAGTTGCTGGCAGAGGCTACACGAGGTTAAGTACGCCCGCTGCAAAGTTCTGGTGAGGGTTGTACGCCCGTACAACCTGCTGATGAGGGTTGTACGCCCGTACACTAAGCCTGTGCTTTATCGGGAAACACTGTTCATCGTCTTCCCGATGAGCTGTGGCCTTTTCCGGTGAATCCCGACATCAAAACGTCGACATTTTTTATTCAAAAGATCCTAAAGACCTAATAAACCTAAATATATAAGAATCACCACCTAAAAACAACATGCTATTCATGATCTCAAGTTCTCAATCTCGGTTAGGGTTGGGGAAAAATACCTTCGTTGTGGCTTCTCGATGAAATCCGAAGCTTTCAGTGGTCTTGGTTAGTCTCCTAATGTCTAAGAGTCAGTATACATCCTTAAAATTGAAAGAATACTCGCGGAATAAGATTGACTCACCTTAAGCTTGTTCTTGAGCGTTTTTCCTAGATTTTGTTCTAATTTTCGAACTCGATGATTATGGGCGTTTAAAAATCTGTCCCTAGGTTAATTCTACTCCTAATGATATGTAGATGGGTTCTGGAAGGTTGGAGAAGGTTTGGAGTTTGTTCACTAAGCCATCCGAGTTCGTTTGATATATATATATAAGGTAGTGTAGTTTCCGCTCGCGTTGCTCCCTCAATTCCGAAACAAATTGCTCTGGCTTGTTGCTCATTTCACTCTTTGTTTGATTATCATTAATATATGGAGTGGCTTGGCCAGCTTAGATTGGTTGAAGGGGATTTGTATTGACTTTATAACTTATTGAAGGATTTTTTCGGCTCACCAAATTTGAGAACATCCCAGCCCTTCAACAATGCAATCCGTCCAGCAAGTTGCCATATATATATATATATATTATATTCGTTAGATTTTGTTTAGCTAAGTTTTCAGGTAGTTTAATACACTATTAGGGTATATTTAACTTATATATGTACATATACGTATACAAAGGTTTTTAATGAATCTAATGAAGTGTTTAGTTTAACAAAAAGTACAAATTTAAACTTTAATAATACGTATCAATTGTCTAAGAAAAATTTATCCCACGCGATTTGAATTTGAAAAGCTTTTCGGGTCAATTTTCGTTTCAGGCTCCAAGGGCTTTAGGAAACCCTAATTTGACTATTAGTATGATTCAATTCTATATTTGAGGTCTAGATCTCAAGTTATACATCAATTTATGTTTTTATTGGGTATTTATAATCTTAACCGTTTATCTTGGAATCACAATTTCCTAACTAAAACCCTATCAAGTAATTTATGTAATATTACTACTAATATATAGGCTATACTAGTTATATATATTAGATTTGGATACTCACTATGAAATCTTATCAAAGTAATTTATTACTAACTAAAACTCTCATATTTTAGGGTTCCAATCTAAATATAGGTTCATTACTAAACCTTTTTTTAATTCCCGGTCTCTATCGAATACTAAGGTAATCACTTAATATTCATATTTAGGTTTTCCCATATATTCTATCTGTTTGACAAAGATTCGGGTTTAGGATTGGAAGTTTCCTTTGATCATAACCTGACTTATTAACTCAGAATGCTAGATCTTGTTTTTGGAAACAATTGGGTCAAAGAAGTCTTCATAAAGTCTATGAGTTCCAAACCGATCAAATTTAGAGTATCTATCTAAACTAGGTTTCTAATTAACTCCTAAGGTTATTAGTCGACTTCATAATTTCTAATTTAGGGTCATATCTTATGATGGAAGTATTCGGGGTTTACAGGCTTTGTTAGCTGGTTATCCACTTTTGATTGGGATAAAGGCAAGTTAAGTACTTGTACTTTTAATTTTGGTAATTCGGTATCTTATCTTTAGATTTTGATAAATTAGTGCTTATACTTCAAGTATGTATGATTTGGTTTCTTTATTAAATAATACCATACGGATATTAATTTTGATGATAGGATAATAGTATACACTTAGCAAAAAGTTGCCAAAATATAAAGACATGATACTAAACTACCAAAAAATTGCCTAAAGCTGAAAGCATCGACATTTTGCTTACCACATTTTGTCAACAAAATAAATGTCCATAAAATATTATTTAACAAATTTTTCCAAAATTTTAAATATTAAATACTAAATTATCAAAAATTGAAAGTACAGGAACTTATGATGACATTTTCCCACTTTTGGCAATATGTTGAGTTTAAGCCATCAAGGTTTGTAGTTGAAAAATTCAGTCCCTTAGAGTTCATTTGATGTTAATAAGATTCAGAGCTTAGTTTAACTTGGTTGTACTTGACTTCTATTTGTAGTGGACATATGAGAAGTAATAAGGTTAATTCTAAAATAATGTTGTAAACCCCCAAATTTTTGGAATCGGTTTAGCCTAAAACCCTAATCTAGAAGTCAACCGGAACTCTAAAGTCAACAAAACCCAGGTTAGATGTAATAGCTTAAGTCCGGCAATCCCGAATAAGTAACTCGGAGAACGTAAGTAAGAGTTTAGAATATAGAATAGTGCATAATTACCTGAGGAAGTTTAAAAAGATCAGATTAGTAAAACCACAAATCGTCTTGAATCCAATCGGACACAATTCTTGAAAAACGTGTCCGGAGGCCTAGAATAGTAAAAATATTCCGAATATACTATTAGACTCGTAAAAATATAAGGTTTTCAAAATTATTATTTTTATAATTTTTCGGCAAGTAAAAATAATAGATATCGCAATTATACCCGTTTTTTCTTACTACTGGTACTTTATTAGTCATATCTACTTTACATTATACTATTCATTACTATTCTACACTATTCTTTTATCTCTACTTTTCTTACACCTACTCTTACAAACACCATAACCTATAACCTTTACTTTTTACCTTTCCCATAACTTTATTTCACATCTACCTTACTTAATCCCTCCTCTACTCTCTATGGTCGGGCCCCCTCTCCCTCATGCCCTCTCAATTTGTTTTATTTTATCTTTATTAATCACTCAAAATCACTCCACATTTTCTATAAATACCCCCCCTCCTCTTTCACTTTTTCACACATTTACTACTTACAAATTTTCTACAAAAACTCTCTCAAATTCTTTTCTCAAAACTCTCTCCAAATATCCTCCCAAAACTCTCTCAAAATAATCACAAACCACTTTCTACCTACAACAAAACTCATAACCACATAACACTACCAAAGCCTTCTTTAGGTAAACTTTTCCTATTATTTTCTTCTCCTCATGTCATGTAACTTTACATGATAATAGTGTGAGTTTCCAAAGACTAAGTGTTATGGAAGATACGTTATATTCATGTGTTATTCTTGCTCATGAAACTCCATTTATGTTTATATTGTTTTATTTTGTTGTTACTATTATTATTATATCTAAGTATTATTATCTATATATATATACATATTCTTTAGAGCATATAAGCTCACTTGCAATTATTTATTTTCTTGCAATGTAATTTATTTATTTATTCCATTGCAATTTATTTATTCCTTGTTATTTTAAGACTAGTCTCTAGTCTTAGACTTGTCCTCATCAACTCAAAATAAAATTTTCTTTCTTTTGTCTTATTTTTCTTTTGGGACTAGTCTATTTCTTAGTCTCGAAAGCCTTCAAGAAGCTAAGACTCCCAATACTTGACTTTATTTATTATTTATGTTATTGCTTTCTATTAATTCTCATAAATCATGTTCATTAAGATTGTTGTCCAAAATTTTCAATTTCTAAAAATAATTGATAAAAAGAAGGTTTTATCACTTAGAAATAAGTTTATATGAAATATAAAATCTATGGTTTAATAAAAATAAAGTCATTCCTTTCCAAGTTACTAAAAGAACCCACTATAATTTTAGAAACTACTTTTGTTATGAAAAGCTTTTTAAATCATTTATTATCCCACTCTGTTTTTCAAAAGAAAACGATTTTTTTGTACAAAAATTATTTCTATGAAAAACATAACATGAGGAAAGAATGCGGAATTTTCAAATAAAGATCTTTTCAAACAAATGGACAAAGAAAAATTGTATAGAAAATAAATAGGAAAAAATAACACTAATGTAGAAAGTTTAGGAAAGAAGAAAATTACTTTTCGAAAAAGGTCATTAAGTCAAACATAAAGTGATTCTTTGAAAACAAAAAGATCTAAAAATAAATTTCTTGTAAACTATGGTTTTCTAAACTTTTAATTTCATATTGTTTTACTTAAGAAACATAAATGGACAACAAACACTTGAGCATGCATAAATATAAGCTAAGTAGCTATAAAAAGAGAATTTTTCAACTATATAGATAACTAAGTATTTATCAAACAAATTTGAATGATTTAATATTTGAACCCAAAATTATTTTGAGTTGGAAAATCGGGGTGAATTTTGTCGCCACTTTTTCGAAGCCTATATGATCTTTTTTGTTAAAAAATAGTTTTAGAAATGTGTAAATCTTTTCGAGTAGGTAGAAATCGATATATTATATGCACAATTCCGAGTTAAAATGACCAAGTTATGACCGTTTTAAATTGGAATTCTCATTTATGCGAACTTTAACGTTCTCATGACATTGTTTTGTCAAAATTCAAGAAAATCATCAAGAAATACTCATCTTGGGTATTTTCTTTGGTTAGGTGATTCCAAGGAAGAATACCTATATCCCGAAAACTATTTCAATTAAGTAGAGTGTGTGAGCGACTCATCCGCTAGAGAAATCATCGTCATAGCATCGTGAGTTTATTTCCTTAAAATGCTTTACTTGTTTGTGCTTGTAACTTAGTTGCATTAGAATTAAGAAAAGACAAATGGATATGTTTGTAAAGATAATTCTTTGAAAGAATCCTAAAAATATCGAGGTCGGAATTGATTTAATGTTTGTTTTAGTATAACACTTGATTTGTATGAAATTCTCTGATCACCTTAAACCTGATTGTAATAATGTTATGATATCATAAATAAATAAATCCATGCATACCATGAAGTGAGTCACATTGCATTGGGTTATTATCCTTGGGTGAGAAGGATTGTAGCTCGGGTCGAAAGCAACACTTGGCGGAGTGACCGAAAGCGATTGCTTGGCAACATTAAGGAAATGCTTGACGAAAGATTCGAAAGCAAGGCGTAATTCAAGTAGACTTCATATGCTTGGCGATATTGGTCAAAAGCACAAATCTTTTTAATAAAAACTACTTGTTTTGAGGTTATGTATCACCAAACCCCGAATAGAGGGCGTAAATCCATTCAACATATAGTTTCTGGAAAACTATATGCTTTGTTTGTCCACGTGTATGTTGCATTCCATTTGTTTGATTAAACAACTTGTTTGAAATTTTGTTACAAGAAGTTTTTTATAGAAATAATTCTCACTAAGCCTATTATCTTATACCCCTATAGATATCTTTTGCAGTTCCCTTATTTATGGTTGAGCCACGAGGACCTTACAGCGAGGTACCTTCTTTTTGGGTTAAGGAATCTCCTAAAATAAAGTTTAGTAGATAAGATGTAGAAATACTCCTGTAATAGATTTGTGAACAAGGGAAATGTCCCTAAGTTTTGTAAGAACATCATTATGAATAAAAGAATATTATGAATCCTCTTTTCTTAATATGTTATTATATCTTCTTAAGCTTCATAATTCCATGTATGGTTCTCTAAAATTGTGAAAGCACGCCTTACACTTAATATCAAAGCTTTTGGGAATGACTAAGATTATCATACTTAAACTTTAACATTGAGTGTGGCGACCTGTTATGTTTAGGGTACCCCTTGGGGCGTGACAAATGTTATTCTAAAATATTATTAATAGTTTATTTGCATTTTAGTGAAATGATATGATATTCGGCATGAGTTACCAACATTCAAACCAGAGTAATGTATGTATCCAAAAACTACAAAAAGGAAAAGCTATAGGTTTGTACCATCATGTGCCAAGAGCTAATGTTATTTATTATTGAGACAATTATTGCAACTACATATCTTTTCTACAAATAATTGAAGGAAAAATATTGCCAATACCAAGAAGGTATTAGAAATGGAAAAAATATAAGCGAGAAAAACAAAAACCATGTGGGACCAAAAAATAACATTGATGAAAAGGTATAAGTTGACTTGACATAATGCAATTTTATAAGTGGATAAAGGTTTTACTTATGAAATGATATAATTGATACAATATCATCGAATCGAATTATGGACATGCTTAGCTTTAGGATTCTCTTTGCAAACAAGTTAGGTTTATTTAAAATCTATATATATATATATATATATATGTATGATATGCAAACTTTCTTTGCAAATTGTTGTTAGTTCAATTTATTTGTGCGTAAATCAAGATTACGCATGGTTCAATTTAGGAACCAAAAAGAGCATATGATTTAAGCTCCAATCCATCAATTATAGTATTACATAAAATGAATTATTGGTGTTAGTTAACGAAAGTATATCCTTGATATAGGCTTGTTGATACCAATCATAACTCAAGACTTGGTATGAATGAACCATTTATATTTGCTCTATGAGTAAAATAAGTGTTGTAAGCCTCGGAAAATTTCAATAAATAATTCTAAAATAAACATCAAAAATAAAAAAAAAAACTCCAAATTAAAACCGAACATCGACTAGTCCTAATCACGAACGAATCCAGAAATTTCTTAATCGTAAGAAAATGAAAATCCTTAAAAATAGAATGAGAACTCAACAATCTTCAAATCCAAAACCACTGCGTATGACAAAATTCTATACTTAACTCTAACTTGTAAAATCGGGTAATATAGAACCCAAAAACAAAATATTAAAAAGTAAATAATGATTAACCCTCGGAAATAAAACCCAATTCAAGAATTCTGGAAACGTTAAGAGATATTAAAATACTTACAAAAATAAAATTTAAAATAAATTTTCTCAAACTAAATGTGTTTATATAAATAGAAACCCTCAATTTCCAAATTGGCAAAGATCTAAACCGGAAAATCACTCGGGAACCCTTAGTGGAATATAGTAGTTCATGTAAAACCCTAATTTTTAGGGTAATATTAAATTCAAATCTTAAATAGGAAAGTCAACCGGAAAACCTAAGTCAACAAATTCCCAAGAAACCCTAGTAGTTTAGATCCGGTAATTCCGTTCCTAAACCAAGGAGTCGGAATATGAGTAAAGGCTGTAGTTTGGTTCGTAATAATACTAAGATGCTTTAAAAGATAACATTAGTGAATTTTCGATCTATTTTGAACCCGATCGGGTATAGACTTTGAAAAGCATGTCCCGAGGCTCGAAATATTAAATATATGATATTAGTATCGTTAGACTCATAATTTCATAAGATTTCCAAATATATCAGTTATATAATTTTTCGGGTTATAAAAGTTACAGTTATAATATTTTTATCATATTTTCATTACTACCGATACTTTAAATGTCTAATCTACTTTTTGATTTCTTCTACACTATTCACAAGTACAACTACCCATAACCTATTTCTTACATCCTCACATCCTACTCTTACAATTACGTCATTTTTTCTTACAATTTACTTTTCCAATACAACTTTTATTACTTAAATTACTTCATTAATTTTGAATCTTACACAACATAACACAACTCAAACAACTCCCTCTCTCTTCCCTACTCCAAACCAGCACAACTCCCCTCCCTCTTCCTCTCTCTAATTTGTTTTATTTTCTTTACTTTTATTACATAAACCCTAATCCACAAGTCTATATACTCCTTTGTACCAACTTCCTCTCATTTTCTCACTTTTCACAAAGCTAAACTCTTGCAAAAATTTTTTTTCTCTTTTTCTCCTTTGCAAAACCACACACATACACATACATTCACATATTTTTCTTTAAGTTTCTTGTTCCAATCTTCCAATAGGTAATAGATGTATACTTTATTATCTTAAAACATGTAATGGCAAGTTCATTCATGTGTCATCCCACCAAAATCCCCATAGACTTCAACCTAGGGATGTGGAAACACTTGAACATGAGATTCTTACCATCACAATGTTATAGATCTTGTTATTTGAATTTATTTTGCTAATTTCTTGTTTTATTTTCAAGTTATGTTGTTATTGCTAATGATTTGTGCATATATTCATCATTCACATAACCATCATAGTGTTCATGTATTTATACCTAGTATACTAAACTAGATCTAGTTGTTTTAAGTTCATAAATGCATTAGACTTTTGTTTTATATTCTTAAATAACTTGTGATAGCTTGATGATAGTAGAAAAGTATTAGAAAGCTCAAGATCTATTTTAGTTTCAATAAAAATCATTTTTGAAAATTCGGATAAAAAAAGAACCATATTTAGAAAACCCATTTTTCAACTTCAAAATGTGTAATTTACATTGAAAATGAAGGGCTTAGGGAATAGATATCATAAATGAGTGGGCTTGATGAGTAAAGTTTAGATCTATGAGTTTGTAGTTTAGTACTATAGATTTCTTTTATATTTATGTTCATAGAAAATGTAGATCTTAGTTTTGAACTCAAACAAAAATAGTAAAATTCGTATCTAGGCAAGACCCACATTTAAAAATCACTTTTCAAGTGTCAAAATGGAAGTTTTACTTGAATTAATGAAGGCTTAATGGGTATATAGCATCAAGACTTCATTTTATATGATTCAAAGGTGATTTCCAAAGATTATTTTTCAAAACAAAATTCTATTTTCGGATCTAGACAAAGGCCTAAATTAAAAACATGTTTTCCAACTTAAAAATGAAGTTTTTATTCAAGAAATGGAAGGCTCTTAAGATAGGATATGTAAGGGATGGATTTTCATAAGTTTAGATAGATTTTATCAAAAGATATGTTCAAAAATAAATTTTGTAAATTCGGATCTCAACCAAGACCAATTTTGAAAACCCATTTTTCAACACCAAAATGAAGGATTTGTTTAAAAAATGAAAGGCTTATGGAATAGGTATCAATAGGAGATGTTTTTGATAAGTAAATGGTAGATTTACTAATAGAGATTCTCAAACTAGGAAGATTACAAAGTATAAAATTTGAGTTTATCCTAACCAGTGAAATTTGGATAATTTCAAGACCATGCCTTAAAAACCTTTTATCAACTTCAAAATTGAGTTTTATATGAAAAATAAAGAGTATAGGTCGTAGATATCATCAAGTAAATTTTTATAGTTGAGATGGATTTGCTAAGAAAAACATGTAGAATAAGAGTAGAAATAAAGTAGGAAAATTTGAGTTGTTTGTTATTTAAGAAATTCGTAATAATGGAGTAATGGCATGAAAACACTTCCTTTCCAAACTCAAATAGAGTTTTATTAAAGAAATGAATCCTCAGTAGCTAGTATGGTTGAGCCTTAATTTCTAAGTAACAAATGAGTTACTTAAAGAATCACCACAAAAACAATTTTTACAAATTCGATTTTGGATGAACCATATTTAGAAACATGTTTACAAAGTGTAAAATGGAAATTTTTATTGAAAAACAGTTCCGTAAGGAATATACATAAAAAGGCTTAATTTTAACAAATAAATATATTTTTTCAAGGAATTTTCTAAAAACAAGTAAGGATTGTCAAGAATACAAGACTACCTTCTACGTTCATTTTTCATAAAGTCTTATAAGGAAAAATTTTCTAAAAAATTTCTTTTATTTAAATATCCTCAAGAACATGTACATATAAATCTGATGACATATCATTATGATAGTAACTTGCTCATATTGCATGTATACTTGCTTGGAAGTAGAAACTTCATGAACTTTCACAAAATCATTTTCTAAAAATGTTTCTGTTATTGATCTGAACTGATCAGATCTTTTTGAAGCTTCAAAGTTTTCAAAACTTAAACAGATATTAGAATTAGATAGATCTTTTGAAGAATAGAAATCGGTATATAATTTGCTAAATTCTAAGTTAAAATGACCAAGTTATGACTATTTAAGTGGAATTCGCTTAGGACGAGATTACGAATTTGATAGTTTGTATGAGATAATGGATTAGTTTTAAGTTGAAATACTCATTTGGGTATTTCTTTCCTTAGGTGACTTCGCTTTCAATGATTCGTTGCCACTCGACTATTACGATTAAAATACCGGAGTCCAATGGACAAGTGAGTTTTCCTCTTATTTTGAGATATTGCTTGTGCTTATAGCTAGTTGCGTTAAAATTATAAGAACAAGATAAAAACCGATATGAATGGGGATGGGATAGATGATGAGACTTTGATGTATGTATGCCAAAGAATGCTAAAGCATATCGAAACCATGATTCGATTGGATAACTACACTGTTCATATTATTTTTGTTTATGTGTATGATATTGGTTGGTCACTCTTAAAAATGTATGAATAATTTGACCTAAGAAAAAATAAATTGGTCATGCATCGCATTGGTGAAGTTGCATTTGGTAGCGTGCTACTCCTACGTAGGTCGATCGATATGGTCCGAGGGCTTGTTTCGATAATGAGTCTTGGTATCAGAGTTCATTCATAGGGAACTAAAGCACACCAGGGATGCATCCCATGTATGACCTAGCCGAGTTTAGTGCTATGAACCTGGGGGGCTTGAGAACTAGCACGGTCGTGTAGACTTTCAATACCATCCCTGACCCTAGATACGGAGGACGTAAATCCGTTCTATGTATAGGTTCCGGATACCCATACATAATTGTCTGCTCATGTGTTTATTCATGCATAGCATATGGATGATTTATAACTTGCTTGTTATGATATGAAATTAGGGGAATTCTCACTAAGCTAGTGTAGCTTATACCCCAATAGATGTTTAAATAAACAGGTTGATGGGAAAACGCTATCTAGAGACCGAGATGTCTGGAGTCGAGAATGACCTTCGGGACTTCGGCAAGAAGTAAGAATACTTGAAGACATTAGCTAGGTTTTTTGAATTGCTTTGTAATAGTTTTATGTAGTGAAATCTTTTGATGAATTGTAATTGAAGTATAGTGGATTATATTTCCTTTATATTGTTACTCAAGTTGTATCGATATAAAATATATCACTTCGATGTGTCTCATCCATGTATTAGACGCCTTGTATAGTACGGAAACCTTCGCGTAACTGGGGCAGTCATTCTTAGGCTTTAATATTGTATATGGTAGACTGTCACGTTTAGGGTACCCTTCGAGGCGTGACAAGTATACTATGCAGTTTATTCACGAAAGAAGATATAGCTAAGAGATCAATGGCTGTTTCCAACCAAAGCAAGAAGTAGATTTGACATTCCTCTAAATGAACAGCAAGAAGAAAGAACTTTAGAGACAAGTATGAGTATTGTCAAGACAATGAAATGGAAGCACCCACATTGGTAACTACAACTTTAGAACTTGATGATGCAATAATTCATATCAATGATAGACACTTAGAAGAAGATCTAAATGAAATCCATACAACACATATAGTCAGCCAAAGAAGATGAAGAGAATAGAGAAAGATCATATTAGAGCTCCTAAAGTTGTGATGAAGAAATGTTGAGCATGAGTTTGACTACGATAGTAGTGAAAGAGACATGTAAAAAAAATTTCAAGTATTGATATTATTGTACTTAAATATTTAGGGCTAATGTCACAAATGAAATCTGAACTTTAACAAAATATGTGATTAAGTATTTGAATTTTAAAATTGATCAATTTAGTATTTGAACTTTGAAATTGATCAATCAACTACAGGAAAGAACTTTCTTGTGCACACCAATGATATCTTTGTGATGTTGTTTAGCATGTACAAAAAGTTTTTTCATGTACTAAATAGATCAATTTCAAAGTTTATATATCTAATTGCATATTTTATCAAAGTTTAGGTACTATTCGCAACATTTACCCAAATATTTATAATATATGAAAAACATTAACTTCCCTGGCTTCTATTTTATACTTTTGAACTTTAAGTTTAGCTAAGTGATATTGTCACGTCCCAAAGGATACCCAAAATGCGACGATCCACTACACTCGATATTTAAACTTAAGTATGACAACCTTAGTCATCCCATAAGTTTACATACTGGGTGTAAGGTGTATTTGCACAATTTTTAGGATCACACTTTGAATCAAATAGTCTTAAGAAGGCATACAATAACATTAAGAATAGAAATCACAACAAGATAAATAATTTAAGTCTTTATAAAAGTCAAAGGGCATACCCCTGCCAAAATAATAGAAGTCTATCCAGTCTAAATCCATCGTACAAACATTAAAGTTTATGTTAAAGAGATTTTCCTAGAAGTCCACGCCTATAGCTAGGTCCCGACTTCTAAAAAAGCTCCTTAATCCAAAAGATAAACCTGTGAAAAGTGTTCTCTCGAAACAACCCCAAAAATGGGAACACTGCAACAAAACTATAGGGGTATAAGCTAACAGACTTAATGAGATTCATTTCCAAATATTTAAAACTCAACAATAGTATATAATAGACAAGTTATTAGCAACCATATGAAATGCACAAGCAAATAAGCATACAACCATATGACTTTTCAGGAGCCATATGTGAATGGATTTACGCCTTCCATTCGGGGTTGGAGTGGTCCATAAGTCATGCAACCACAATTCCAATCTTGAGTGGGGTAGTCCATAAGTCATGCAACCATAATCCCGATCTCTTTCTTTTAGTTTTACAACATCTGTTGTTTTATGTAGTTGATTCAAGTGCCTACACCACTTCCGTTAATTTAAGCGATCTCGCATCCTTAATGTTAACATAGGCCCCCTCACCTCCGCTAATATACTTTTGTCCCACCAAAGGTATATTAGCTAATGCAATGTGACTCATTATGTGATATGCATGTACAATTTATTCATATAATCGTGGTATGTTAATTATGTAGGTTAAGTGCGATCATAGAGAATTTCAAACAATCCAAATCTATACTAGATCATACAATGGATTTTCAACAAGTCTCGTCTCGATATACTTATCATTCATTCAAGCAAGATTAGATCACAACTCATCATAATTTTATCTTTTGTTAATTCTAATGCCACTACGATTACAAGCACATACATGAGCATAACTATTTAAGAAATGAACTCACATGGCCATGGAGAGAAATCCACTAGTTGTAGTAGTTCTCGGGGAGTAGAAATCCCTCCTTCAATTCATCTAAGTACAAGGAATACCCACAATGAGTATTTCTCATAAAGTTCTAATAAACTTAACAATTTTAATTACTAAGTTCGTCAATTTTTGCCTAAGTTGAAGTCCTAACTTAAAATGGTCATGTCTAACTCATTTTAACTCAAATTGCGCATATTATATATCGATTTCTATCTACTTTGAAAGATCTATCCATTTCCTAAGTTAAATCAAACATCCAAGGTCATTTGAGGGTCGAAAAGCTAATGTACAGCAACATTACGAAAATTCCAATTTTGAGTTATTATTGAAAATTGTTACTTTTGTTCCATTTAACTTTTTATCAACTTATATTAGTTCTACACTTGTAAAGAGAAGTTCTAGCCAAAGATAAAAGATTAAATAATTATGTGATCCTAATGATATTGTTCAAATAAAAATTCCAAGAATCTACTTTTGTAAAAACCGAAATTTTGAGTTGAAACTCATTTTCTTGTTTTGAGAAAAATCCTATGCTAAAACTAATATAACTCAATGAAAATAATTTTCTTATGTCACCCATTATCAAAGCATTCCATTTTCCACATAAAATTCTTGTTTTGAAATCTAAAATAAGGTTTTCAAAATTCATCTCTTCCTAAATCAGAATTTCATCCTTGAGTTTTAGAATGAAAATAAGACCTAGACTTGTCTTTTACAAAACTCTCTATTTTAGAAGTACCTTTTAGGAAAACTCATCTAAACTTATCAAAATCCAATCCTTAGAATATCTATACTAAGAGCCCTTCATATTTTTGTCTAAATTTTCATTTTGAGGTTAGATAATAGGTTTTAAAAATGGGTCTTGGCTGAGATCCGAATTTTCAAAAATTGTTTTTGAACATGTCTTTTGATAAAACCCATCAAGACTTCTGAAAAATCATCCTTTACATATCCTATCTTAAGAGCCTTCCATTTCTTGAATAAAATCTTCATTTTTGCGTTGTAAAACATGTTTTTAAACCATGTCTTGGCCTAAATCCGAAAATATGATTTTTGTTTTTGAAAGTAACTTTTTAAAACTACCTTTGACTCTTGTAAAAGGAAGTCTTGATGATATACATCCACTAAACCTTGATTTTCTCAACTAAAACTTCCATTTTGAGACTTGGAAGAGGATTTTTAAATATAGGCTTTGCCAAGATACGAATTTCACAATTTTTATTCAAGTTCAAATCTAAGATCTACACATAATATGAGCATAAATATAAAAGAAATGCATGGTAGTAAGCCCTAAACCTATAGATCTAAATATAAACATAACCAAGCTTCATAAAAATTTAGATCTACAAAGTATAATATAAATATGAAGATAATAAAGTCTTAAAGACAACAAATACAGCAATATCAATATAGATCATAAACAAGAGGAGTGTTTTAAAGTTTTGGTATTATGATCTCTAGTCTTTAGGCATTATGGAGAGTTCTTTGACGCATGAAACCTCCATATAATCAACCTATAGTATCTATGTAAGCTTAAGAAGAAGATTTACTTAGAGAATCTTCAAGAATGGAGTGTGGAAGTGATTTTTTGAGATGGGGGTAGCTTATTTCCTTTGCAAGAACAAGGCTAAGAAAGAAATAAAGAGGAAAAAGATAGAGTAAATGATATAGGGTTGCAAAGAGTAAAAGTGTATAAGTTTAAATAGAGAGAGGAGTGTATTAAAAGATTGTTAAATAAATGGGAAAAGAAAAATAAACAAAGGGGCGAAAATGGGGGGCTGGCGTGATTCAAATGAGGAGAAAGAGTGAGGAGTGTAGTTAGTTTGTAACTTAATTTTGAAAGTGTAACTTGTGTTATTTAATGTGCTAACTAAAAGAAACTTTAATTCATTAAATAAATCATTAAAAAAAAGAAAATGGCTATTTTTAGGGGTGTGGTCAGCTGTCCATGCATGGGAAATGGAGTGTAGAATGAGTGAAAGAAAACATGATTAATGTGTAGAAGTGACAATTGAAGTGTACTTGAAGTATGGGTTGAAAAAGTGCTTTTTATTAAGAAAAAATATAAAATAAAATTAAGAAAAATATTTTTAAATGAGTGGCAGAATTTTCATAAATAAAATTAAATAACTAATTGAATTATTTTAGTATTTCAACAAATATGTTACCAGTATGGCCAAAATATGCTTATATAAGCTATAATCGATATTTTTAGATTCCAAAAAATTATAAACTTGATATTTTTGAAATCCTTATGAAAATATGAGTCTAAAAATATTAAAGATATATTTTAAATTTTTCGAGCCCCGGGACACGCTTTCCAAAAACAGTATCCAATCAGGTTCGAAATAAGCCGAAAATAAATCAATATGATATTTTTAAGAAATCAAATAATATTACGGACTAGTCTACACACTTTGCTTAATTTTTGACTTCTCGGTTTACGAAAATAGAATTTTCATATCTAAACTATAGGGTTTAACTTGAGATTTATTGACTTAAGGTTTCTGGTTGACTTCCCAACTTAGGGTTAAGGCTTAGGATTACTCTAAAAACCAAGAGTTTACAGATATAGATTTAGTTCTTCTCTTCATTAATACTTTAGTTCAATGTTCACATCTTTTTTACGATTGTTGTTACTTCTAAGATGGCAAGTGTTTGAAGTGAATGTTATTGATACAATAAGAGTTATGTTTATTAGATACTTGTCATAGTGTTCATAAGGCTTCAATTGATCGAGTTCATAATAAGTGGTTTGACTTATTTGGAAAGCCTTTGATTATGGACATCGATTATGCTATAATATGGTTGGAGTGCTTAGAGTTAGTGCTATAATGCTATGGGAATTGTTAGTCAAGAGAGGGTTTGCAGATGAAACCTTAGAGAAAGTTCATAAGTTGATCATCATTGGAAATTTTTATTGAACTATGTTTGAGTTTTGCAAGTTTCTCTTTCATCCAGGCACATACAATATCAAAGATTTGATGATTGTCACGCCCCAAAGGGTATCCTAAATGTGACAGTCCACCACATACGGTATTAAACTTAAGAATGACTTCCCGAAGCCATGAGAAAGTTTTCAACACCATATGTAAGTTGTCTATCACAACAATAGGAGACACCGGTGGGATGTATAGTTCAAGATAGTAAATACAACACACAAGAATTCCAGATAACCATCTCATTTCAACATTATAAGAATATAATTCTTATATTATCTTAGGGGCTTCTCCCATATAAATCTCCAAATAATCATAATATCATCTTAGTCTTTCACACCAGGAAACAATACTAACACCAAAAGATATTAAAGGATATTTAACCTAAGATCTTCAAAATTTCCAGAAGCTTTTCTAAAATATCATCCCACTTGAGTATGTGAAGTCCTTGAGCATAAAAGATATAGTCTTGTTACAACAAAGGTCTATCGGAGTATAAGTATAACTAGCTTAGTGAGAATATTCCTGAATCAACGTACTTGTATAAATAATTTCAAACAAGTTATTAAACAAGAATATGAATCTATCAAGCCAGTGATCAAGCAATACATATGATCTACCAAAAATCATATGTTTGAATGGATTTACCCCTCCATTCAAGGTTAGGTGTTTCAACCTCTTTGAAACCCATCTTAAAATCCAACTCATGTAGTTTATTTCAAACTCCTACTCCCCCATCATAAAATAGTTCTTTCAGGCTCATAATCTCCCATCTTGCAGATTTATGGCTACTGCAAACCCGGCTACTATACTCTTGTCCCATCAAGTACAGTAGCTCATGAGATGAAACTAACTACGTGATATGCATGAATCAATCAATTTAACTCATAATATATGATTAGAGTAAATCGAAGGTGATCACAAAATTTGCACACACTCCAACATAATAATAGTAAAGCACATGTTAATTAACAACGATTCATGTTTCGGTATGCTTAGCATTCTTTCAACCAATATTATCATATATAATTCATTTTCATCTTTTCCTACTTCTAGTGCCTTTAGCTACAAGCACAACCAAGTGTGTAAAAGGTAGGGAATAAACTCACTTGGCCATGAGGATATATCTTTCTTACGGATGAGTTGGTCGATAAATCCTCTAATCAAAATTATCCTCCGAGTATGAATACTCCTCCTCGAGATCACCTAATCAAGAAGAATATCCACAATGAGTATTTCTTATTGATTTTATGGTACTTATAAAAAACTATGTCATAAGATTGTTAAAATTCATATAGAAGGTAATTCCAACTTAAAATAGCCATAACTTGGTCATTTTAACTCGGAATTGCGCAAATAATATACCGTTTTCTACCTACTCAAAAAGATCTATCCATTTTTAAGGTTCTTTTTGTCATAAAAAGCCATTTCAGTTGGAAAATACTATAGTACAAATAGTTACGAATTTATAATTCACAAAATATGATTTTTCCAAATTTCACTTTACTCAAAAATCCTTAAGCAAAATATATAAATATATATATATAGTTGAAAAATCCTTTGAACATATATTTATACTCATATTATATGCATGATTTTTTTAGTGTTGTCTCAATATTGATATTTCATAAACAATTTGCTTTTAAGGGTTTTTAAAGATAAAACTTTTGAAAATTTCTCCTTTTTGAATTATTAGAAGGAAAACTAAAATATATATAAGTTTTTATAAGTAAATGTTTTTCTATTATAATTTCATTTTCCCACTTTTCAAAGGTAAATTCATTCCAAAAATTTGGTTTTTTAAGTTGTCTACCAACTTTATTTCTAATGATTGGAAAATAAGCTTTTCAAAATATCCTTTAAGTTTTTGATGTGGTCAAATATTTGGAGTTGTGTTAATTGTATGTTTCCCTCTTATTTTTATATCATTTTTCTTCTTTAGGAAATAAGTGTTCCTTTAAAATTTTATTTTCTTGGCAAATTTTATTTTTCTAAGTTGGTTTCCAACATAGTGAGTCGATTTTACCTTGGTTTGAAAAACGTGTTTTATTCTTACTATATGTCAAGTGACAGAATAATTCCTTTTAGACAAGTTTATAAGAAATGCTTTCTTAATAAAGAATTGTTAATAATAGAACTTAGCAAAAATTTCATTTTAATTTTGAAAAGGGAATAACAATATAAAATTTAAGTTTTGAAGAAACTTTCTTAGTATGTGATTTTCAAAGTCTATAATGAATCTATTTAAGTCTTATAAAGATATGGTTGAGTTAAAATCTTCAATTCAGGGCTAAAAAATTTATCTTTATGGAGTATTTAGTTTTGATTTATAAAAAAAATGAGTTCCTTTTATTATTTTGAAGAAATTTACATTACTACTTCTTCTAGAATTTATGATTAGCTTATCATTTGAAAAAAAGTTTATTAAAAAAAAATTAGATCTTTTTGTTGAAAATTCCTTTTGCTAAGAAATCTAGTTTACTTTTCTTTATTTAAGAAAAAACCCATTTTTATTTTTATTTAAGACAACAACATTCTAATCATGCATGAATATGATTATGTAGCAATGTAAAAGTAAAGATAATACATAATAAGATAGAAAGAAATACTTGTAAGTAAATAAACATAATAAAATAGTCAAGTACTGGGAACCTTAGCTTTTTCAAGGTATCCCAATCATGTATTGTGAGCCTTAACTTCATCAAGGCAACCCAAGACTAAGAATAGACTAGTCTCAAAAGAAAAGAAAAGAAAAGAAAATTGTTTTGACTTGATATAGACAAGTCTAAGACTAGAAAAACTAGTCTTAATAAATTGCATAAAACAAGTAAATAAATAAATAGCAAATGAGCTTATATACTCTAAATAAATATATTTACATAGTATACATAATACTATATGGAAGTTAGATTAGAGCAAAAACGATAATAACAACAACATATTATAAAATATGAACATGAACAAAAACAAAATATGAACATATTGTTGCTTCTTTAACTCATATGAGTCTAAGAAACATACACTAAGCTCATGCTAAGTTGTATGAACATGATAAAGAATATAGGTAGTGTAAACCCCGGTTTTCCTAATAAACAAGAAAATTTTGGAAACCGGAAACCAAAACCTTAAACCGGATTAGCTTAAGCTTGAGAGAGAAACCTAGGAACCCTGGATCTAGCTTTCCTTCGGTTTCAAACTAAAAGAACTTTTATAAAATAATTTAATGTGGGATGTTGTTTTAAAATATATTTCCAACCATAAAAAGTTCTAATTTCAAAAATTCTCTATTTTGGACCTTCCTAAGATCCATTACGGAAAATCAAGCCTTGGAACTAAAAATTCAAAAAAATATTTTGAAATACTCTTTACAACCAAAATTTAATAAGGATTTCAAAAATATAAGTTTTATAATTTTTCGGTTTATAAAAATTATAGATATAGCCTTTTTCTCGTATTTTTTTTTACTATCAGTAAAGTAATTATCTTGTTTACTATTCATAAGTACAACCTACTATGCTCACAAGCCACTCCCTACTCTTACATCCTCACAAACATTCAATTACATTTTCTTTTCCAATGAAAATTTGTCTCTTAGAAATTATTACAAATTAAGACTTTTATTACATGAATTACAAAATAAAATTGAACTAAACTCTCTCTCTCCCTCCATTTATGGCCGACGCACCCCCCAATAATTACCCTCAATTTGTTTTATTTTACTCCCTTTTTATAATACAAACAAACCTTAATTTACCTACTATATATAATCTTTTACTTTCTCTCTCTTTCATTCACTTCATTTGTTTTCAAAAAAATTACACAACTCTCTCTCTTTTACCTCTCATTACCGTGACCCTCTAGCTCACACACACACATACACGAGTTCATTTCTTCTTCATTTTCCTCTCATTTCAAGCTTTAAGTGATAATTCCTAAACCTTCCTACCATTAAATCTTGTAATGGCAAGATTATTCATGGGTATTTTCACATTTAGGTCCCCATGAGCACTTGCTAAGGACAAGAAAATACTACTACATGAATATCAAGCCATCACAAGAATAGATCTTGTGTTTAAATGAGCTTTTGTTGGATTATCTTCATGTTCATGCATATAATATTAGAGTAAAGTAGAGATATTGTATGAAAATCCATATTCATGCTTTCAAACTTCATTTCATGCATCATAAGTAGTAGATCTAGCATTTAGATGTTCATGTTATACTTGACATTCATGATCTCATTAATATTTTGTGTTTTAATGCATTAATGCTCATGAAGGTTTTGTCTTGTATATATAAATATGGTAGTTAGTAGATCTTTAGTTAGATGAGATAAGAAACTTAAAACGAAAAACTTTTGTTTGAAATGTTCAAATGAAAAATTCGTATCATTCCAAAACAATGTTTTAAAAACTCTTTTGTCAACTCCAAAACTTGTGTTTTATATGAAAAATGAAGGATATAGGTAATAGATATCATTGAGTGATTATATTTATAATTTGGAAGGAGATTTGATCAGAGGAATATGCAAAACAAAGAATACAAATAAGATAAGAAATTTTAAGCTACTACTCAACTTAAGAAATTCGTAATTTTGGGATATTGCTATAAAAACACCTATTTTCCAAACTCAAAATGAAATTTTTATTTAATGAATGAAGTCCTCAAGAGATACGTATAATAAAGCTTTAATTTTTAATGTATTAAACAAGTTTTTCTTAAAGAAAACATTCAAAAACTAAATTTCCAAAAATTCGGATTTTGGAATAAACCCTATTGGAAAACATGTTTACAAAGTATAAAATGGGAATTTTCATGTAGAAATGAAGGTCCTAAGTAATAGATATAATGAAGACTCAACTCTAGCAAAGATAACTAGAAATTCCTAAGAAATAATTCCAAAACAAAAGAGATTTATCAAAGTTAGGAAACTAGCTTTCTTAAAAGTAAATATTCTTGGAGTTTTGCAATATGAAGAGTTCTAAAATTTTCTTTTAGTAAACATCATCAAGATCATGCATAAATTAAACTCATAACATGTCATTCATGATAGGAAATCATTAATATTGCATGTATAATTCATCTATAAAGTGAAAACATTACAAACATTCACAAAACTATTTTTTTGAAATGGATTATGATACTGATCAGAACTGATCCTACTGTTTCATGACCTAAAAATTTTCAAAACTTAAAAATAATATTATAATTAGATAGATCTTTCGAATTAGATATAAATTGATATATAATTTGCGAAATTTCAAGTTAAAATGACCAAGTTATTGCCGTTTTAAGTTGGGACTTCCGCAAATGGCGAGATTTACGAAATTACTAAGTTTTGACTTATAGTTTAGATTAGTTAAGTGATGAAGTACTTATTAGGGTATTTCTTCCTTTTTAGGTGATCCCGAAATAGAATATTCTCTACCATCGAATTATTTTTACTAAAAGACTGGTGATCCATGGCCAATTAAGTATCACTTTCGATTTCATTTATTGTATGTGGTTGTGATGATAGTTGCACTAGATATTTGGTAAAGATAAAATGGATATGCATGATGGGGGTGAATGGGAATTTTGTATGGTTTCCGTTGATATGAGAAATGGAATGTAAGAATATCGAAGTCGGGTGATTAACTATTGCTTGTATAGATGAATTAGGATTGACTTTCTGCAATTATTGATTGATCACTTGAAGAATTAGTATAATTGACTATTTGGAATTGAAAATAAATATGGACTCATTCATATCATAAATGGGGATGGAGCATTAGCGTTAGTTGGTTGTCCGTGATCCTTAACAGTATAAAAGTTGGTTAATCGTGATCCATAAACGTTAATGAGTTGGTTAATCGTGATCCACAAATGAATTTATAAGCTGGTTGACCGTGATCCTAAACGGCATATTTGAGTAGTACTGCAGTATTCGTTAATTTGCTAACTTGGGATGGAGGGCTTAAGTCCATCCACATATGATTTCCGACTGGTCATATGTTTGTTGATTCCATATGTCTGATGCATATCACTTATCTGACTAATCACTTGTTTGTTTAACGTGTTATAATAGTGATCTTGGAAGTTCTCACTCACTAAGCTAGTATAGCTTACGTCCTTATAGTTTTTATTTATTGCAGCATCGATTCATATGGCTTAGACTGAAGCAACTTACAGATCGGGTACAGGAGCTAGGCGTTTCCTCTAGAAGTTGTATTCAAGTTTGTTTAGACTTTCGTAGGAAACCAAGAGACTCTGAATGACTGTAAAAGAGGTTTTAAACAATATTCTTTTACGGGAGAATGCCCCTTAGATTTTGTAACCAATTATATACGTGTTTTGATTTATTTTCTAATGCTATTGAACGCCAAATTAAACTCTTTAACTCCATCGGTTCAAGTATTCTAGTGGCGTAAAAAGACACCTTACATCTATACAAGACTCTCGAAGGACTAAGGTGTTAATTCGTAAGTCTTATATGACATGTGGCAGACTGTTATGTTTACGGTACCCTATGGGGCATGACAAGTAGGATTTTTACCTAAGGTTTAATGGAGGATTTAAAAAGACGAATGGGTAGTGTGTTTGTTATTTTCTTCTGAAGTTGTAAGGAATGGTAGAGTATTTTGAGAGAGATTTATTGGAGAGAGGTTTTGAGAGGGAATTTTGGTAGAGTTTTGTTATGTAAAATGGATATGTGAAAGAATGAAGGAGGAAGAGAGTATTTATAGAATTTTTAGAGTGAATTTTTGATGTAATAAAACAAATTGAAAAGAAATTAATATAGAGAAAGAGAGAGGGAGGTCGACACAAATAAGGAACAGAGAGAGAGGATATTTTGTTTGTTTTGTAATTTTTGTAAAAAAAAGAAATAATGTGTAAGGTTTGATGTGAATAAAGTTGTATTGTAAGTATAAAAAGTAAGAAAATAAGTATGTAGGTAGTAAGAAATAGGTGTAAGAAAAAGTAGAGATAGTGAAATAGTAATGAATAGTAGGAATAGTACTATGAATAGTAGACTAGACATATAAAATACTGGTAGTAATAAAAATACGCGTAAACAAACTATATCTGTTATTTTTAGTTACCGAAAAATTCTAAAACTGATATTTTTGAAATCCTTGTTTAATTACGAGTCTTTTAGTGTTATTGGAATATTTTTATTATTCCAAGCTTCGGGACATGCTTTTCCAGAGCTGATCCCGTTTGAGTCCGAAGGACACTTGAAATTTACGAATCTGATATTTTTATATTACCCTCTATTATTACGAACTATTATAAGCCATTAACTTAATTTCGTTTTCAAGGGTTTGAGAACACGGGTTTGCCGGAGTTGAAATTGTTTGATTCTCTTGACCTTTGGTGACTTTTGTAACTTCGGGTTGACTCGGGTTAGGGTTTAATCCAACTTTACTCTAGAAATTAAGGGGTTTATATTAAGGATCAGATAGGTGGTCCTTCTCATGTTCGAGTTTTCAAAGCGAACAATTATTGAACTTTCTCTTTTTTTGTTGTTGAAGATTCTCTTATGAAACCTCGTGATCGAAATTGCTTAAGGTTCGGTTTTAACTTGGATCAGACTTTAAGGTTTCGATTCGGTATTCCAAAACCATTCTCGAAAAATTCGGGGGCTTACAATGACAAACCTTCTTGAGCCCAAGGGTAATGATAGGGATCAAGATGAGATTGATTAAGATTTAAGGAAAAATCTTCGAGAGCTTAGGCGAAATGATAGGAATTGAGTTCTAGAGGATATCATGAGCCTCCTCGCCCATGATCCTAACCATGATGGAGATAATGCTCTCTATGCCACCTATGATGAAGGCCATTTGCACATTATTATTAGAGATTTGTGAGACAAAGAGGCTCGTCGATTTCATCATGCTTGTTGTATCACCCATGATGACCCTTATCATGCACGTGATCATTCAAAGTTTAGACAAGAATTTTGATCTAAGAGGATCATGGCCCATGTCGCGATCGTGATCAACAGGGGGATCACCTACTCTATTTAGCATGTTTCTAAAACATTAGTTTCTTAGTTTGTTTGTTTTTCTTTTATTTTTCTATATTTGCTCTTGCTTGACTTGTGGTAGTATATAAGGATCCTTAGGGTTATATTATTGGAAGTTTTGAACCTTTCTCTTGTCATTGAATGAGATCAATTAGCTTGTTGCCTTTCTTGGAATTGTTTCTAAAATCTTTTAAGTAATATTGAGTTTTTTTCAAGATTATTCTTTGTTGTTTCTTTCAATTGCGCATCATATCAATTGAGCGAAACAACTAGTTTGATTGTTTTCTTGGTGCATCATATCCAAGGATAGATCATTGATATCTTTTATTTTTAGGTTTTATATAAGTCATAAACCCAAAAACGTATATTAAATCCTGTTAATTCCATTATGTAATTCTGACACGGATCTCATCCGTATAATTTTGAGATTAAAAGTGTTGTAAATTAGATAGTACAACAGTATTTTCAGTTTAATGGTATACCTGAAAAAGACTAGTACTCTCATATTCAAACATTTCTTAAGATTTGTGAGACTATCAAGAATAATGAAGTCTCAAATGATATTGCAAGACTTCGCATGTTTCCTTTCTTATTAAAGGGAAGTGCAAAACA
Source organism: Combretum micranthum (assembly GCA_024138025.1). Lineage (NCBI taxonomy): Eukaryota > Viridiplantae > Streptophyta > Magnoliopsida > Myrtales > Combretaceae > Combretum > Combretum micranthum. The sequence continues at coordinate 420,335 of JAMXBD010001217.1, forward strand.
ATGGTTATCATCATTAGGACTTGGAGCTATCACTACTAGAAAGGACATGGTTGAGTAATTTTTAGACGACTATTTCCCACCATAAAAAATAACTAAGCTACAAAATGATATTTCATCATTCATGAAACAAGATTTTGAGACACTCTATGATGCTTTGTAGAGGTGGAAGGAGTTGCTAAGGAAATGTCCTCACCATTAGGTACCTAACTAGATGCAAGTATAGAATTTCTATAACGGTCTCTGTAAAGCCGGTTTTCTTAGTAACCGAGTAAACTTCGGAAATCGGAAACCAAAACCTTAAATAGGATTAGTATGAGCAACCTAGAAACCCTGGATCCGGCTTTTCTTCGATTTCAATTTAAAAGAACCTCTATAGAATAATTTAATGTGGATTATTGTTTTAAAGTATATTTCAAACCATAAAAAGTTCTGATTTCAAAAAATTTTCTATTCCGGGCCTTCCCAGGCTCCATTACGGAAGAGCGAGCTTTGAGACTGGAAATTCATAAAAATATTCCAGAATACTCTTTAGAACCGAAATTTTATAAGGATTTCAAAAATATACGTTTTATAATTTTTCGGTTTATAAAAATTACAGTTATAGCTTTTTTCCACATTTTTTTTACTATCGGTAAAGTAAATGTCTTATATACTATTTATTACTATTCACAAGTACAACCTACTACACACACAACCCTTACCCTAGTCTTACAACCTTACAAACACTCAATTATATTTTCTTTTCCAAGAATTTTTGTCTCTTAACAAATTATTACATTTAATACTTTTTATTACATAATTATAATTTAAAACAATTTCAAATCTCTCTTTTTCCCCATTGAGACCTGTGCAACCCCCCCTATTTGACTCCAATTTGCTTTATTTTATTTCTTTTTATAATACAAACAAACCCTAATTTCACTTAATATAAATAGTCTTTTACTTTCTCTCTCTTTCACTTTATTTCATTTGTTTCAAAAGCTCACAAAACCCTCTCTTTTCTCTCCCTATTGCCATGACTCTCACCACCATCACACACACACACAAGCTTCATTTTTCTCCATTTCTCATCTATATCAAGCTTTAGGTGATGAATTTTAAGCTTCTCTACCATTTAATCTTATAATGGCAAGATTATTCATGGGTATTTTCATTTTAGCTCCCCATGAGTACTTGCTAGGGATAGGAAAATACTAATACATGAATAACGAGCCATCACAAGAGTGGATCTTGTGTTTGATTAAGTTTTTATTGAAATATCTTCATGTTCATGCTTATAGAAGTAGAGTAAAGTAGAGATCTAGCATAAAAAAATCCATGTTTATGCTTTTAAACTTCATTTCATACATCATAAGTAGTAGATCTAGCTTTTAGATGCTTCTACCATACTTGACATTTATGATCTTATGGATAATTTATGTTTTCATGCATTAATTCTCATAAAGGCTTTATTTTGTGTATATAGATGTTGTAGTTGGTAGATCCTTAGGCAAATAAAACAAGGAACTTACAAAGGAAAGTTTTTGTTTCAAATGTTCAAAGACAAATTCGTATGATTTCAAAGCCCTATTTCAAAAACCCTTTTATCAACTCTAAAACTCATGTTTTATGTGAAAAATGAAGGATATAGGTAATAGATATCATTGAGTAATGATTTTTATAAGTTGAAATGAGTTTTGATGAGATTAATGTGTAAACCAAAGGGTAGAAACATATAGAAATGTTGAGTTACTACTCAATTCAGAAAATTCGTAATTTTGGAGTAATGCCATGAAAAAACCTATTTTTCAACTCAAAATGAAAGTTTTATGTAATAAATGAAGTCCTTAAGGAATAGGTATAGTAAAGCTTTAAATTTTAATGCATTAAACAAGTTTTTCCCAAAAGAATCATCCAAAAATTTAATTTCTAAAAATTCGGATTTTTGAATAAACCCTATTTGAAAACATATTTACAAAGAGTAAAATGCAAATTTTTATGTAGAAATGAAGGCTTAAGTAATAGGTATAATGAAGACCCAATTTGAATAAGGATAATTTGATTTTCTTAAGAAAATAAATCTAAAACAAAGGGGATGGTCAAAGTTAAGAAACTAGTTCTCTTGAAAGTTAATAGTCATGGAGTTTTACAAATAAAAAGTTTCTTAAATTTCCTTTTAGTAAATAATGTCAAGAGCATGCATGCATCAAGTTCATAACATGCCATTCATGATAGGAAATCATCAATATTGCATGTAATGGTTGATCTATATGCTAGAAACATCACAAACATCCACAAAACTATTTTTCGGAATTAGAAGTTTCGACCGATCAGAACTGATCAGATTATTTCATGACCTAAACATTTTTGCAACTTGAAAATAATGCTAGGAATATATAGATCTTTCGAATTAGATAGAAATCGGTATATAATATGCTCAATTCCGAGCGAAAATGAGTTAGATATAGTCATTTGAAGTTAGGACTCTAACTTATGCGAAAATTGATGAACTTAGTAAATAGAATTGTTAAGTTGATAGAACCTTATAAGAAATACTCATTCCGGGTATTCCTTGTACTTAGGTGATTTGGAGGACATATTTCCACTCCCCGATAACTACTACGACTAGTGGATTTCTCTCCATGGCCGAGTGAGTTCATTTCTTAAATAGCTGTGCTTATGTAGTGTTTGTAACGTAGTGGCATTAGAATTAGGGAAAGATAAAATGGAGATGAGTTGTGATCTAATCTTGGGTGAATAAATGTTAAGTATATCGGAACGAAACTTGTGGTAAATATTGTATGAGCTAGTATAGACTTGGATTGTTTGAAATTCTCTATGATCACATTTAATCTATATAATTAACATTCCACGATTATATGAATAAACTGTACATGCATATCACGTAATGAGTCACATTGCATTAGCTAATATACCTTTGGTGGGACAAAAGTATATTAGCGGAAGGTGAGGGGGCCTATGTTAACATTAAGGATGCGAGATCGCTTAACGAATGTGGAGTAGGCACATAAAACTACTACAATAAAACAACAGAGGTTGTATATCTAAGAGAAAGAGATGGAGATTATGGTTGCATGACTTATGGACCACCCCACTCAAAAATTGGAATTTATGGTTGCATGTCTTATGGACCATCCTAAGCCCGAATGGAGGATGTAAATCTATTCACATATGGCTCCCGAAAAGTCATATGCTTGTATGATCATTTGCTTGTGCATTTTATATGGCTGCTAATAACTTGTCTGTTATATACTTTTGTTGAGTATTAAATATTTGAGAATGAATCTCACTAAGCCTGTTAGCTTACACCCCGATAGTTTTGTTGTGGTATTCCCATTTTTTGTTGCTCCGAGAGAACACTTTTCACAGGGTTATCATTTGGATGAGGGAGCTTTTGAAAAAGCCAAGACCTAGCTAAAGGCATGGACTTCTAGAAAAAAAATCTCTTTAACATAAACCCTAATGGTTGTAATATGGTTTTAGACTGGATAGGCTTCTATTATTATTTTTGGGCGGGGTTATGCCCCCTTGAATTTTGTAAAGACTTAACTTGTTTATCTTGTTGTGATTTCTATTCTTAATGCTATTGTATGCCTTCTTAAGACTCTTCGGTTCAAAGTGTGATCCTAAAAATTGTGCAAGTACACCTTACACCCGATATGTAAACTTATGGGATGACTAAGGATGTCATACGTAAGTTTAAATATTGAATGTGGTGGACTGTGGCGTTTTAGGTACCCTTTGGGGCGTGACAGTCTCAATATTGCTACTCAATAGTTAATTGGTGTCACAGCTGGCGGTACATTGAAGTGGGCATGATAGCAAAAAATAATTATCAATGGGGTAATAACCATGGTAAGTAGAAGGTAGCTGGGATGTATGAAGTGGACATGATAACCACTTAGATTGCAAAAATGGATGCTCTCAGCAAACATGCTACAAGGTTGAAGAACTCACGAGCACCTCAAATCTAGATTTGTGATTATGGTGCGAGTGCTAAAGGTTGTTACATAGAGGCACCTGAACAAATGGATTACTCAGGTAGTTAAGGCAGATATTAGAACAACCTCCGCAAAAACACATACAATCTAGGGTGAAGAAACCACCCCAACTTCTCTTATGGCAACATAAATGTACAGAGGGAAAATTATTTACACCTAGAATTCAGAAACCATAGCTTCCACAACCTCTATAGCTTCCATAACTTTCACCAACCCCATAGGAGAAGAAACCCAGTTTAAAAGAGATAATGACACATTTTATTTAGAATTCTGAAGCTTCACCATCAAAACCACGAAGCTTCCATCTACAATCTTGAAAATTAGATCGATGGCTTACAAATATGTTATCAGAGAGAACACCAAGGTCATTACCAAGCAATATTGAAGCAAACTTAAAAGATTCGGTAAAAACAATTAACTTGAGAAGTGGAAAGTAAGTACAGTCAAGGAAGAGAAAAGAGCTTGTGGCAAAGATGAGTACAAGCTCTGAGGTAAAGAAAGTTCAAAAAGATAAGTAGCAAACTCCTAAAGTCCCACCAGTAACTTATCCAGCTTGCCTGAATCAACATCATGACAAAAAGCAATTTGACAAGTTCTTGAAGCTTTTTAAGCAACTACATATCGATACACCACTTATTGAAGCCTTATCCCAAATGCTCAAGTACACAAAATTCTTAAACGATTTACTATCCAACAAGAGAAAACTAGAGGAAGTGTCTACTACAATAGTAGGAGCTGAATGTTTAGCAATTATTCAGAACAAATTGCCAACTAAACTTAAGGATCTGAGGAGTTTCACAATTCCTTGCGTTATTGGGGAGCTATCTATAGAGAAAGATTTAGCAGATCTAGGGCCAAGCATCAATTTGATTTCATATTCTTTCTTTAAATGGTTGGTTTTAGGTAAACCCCACCCTACATGAATGATTCTACAACTGGTAGATCATTCAGTAGAATTCCCTAGAGGGATTATCGAGGTTGTCTCGCTAAAAGTGGGAGATTTCATATTCCCTATAGATTTTGTGATTCTCGATATGGATGAAGATGGTGAAGTGCCTTTAATTCTAGGAAGACCATTTTTGGCTATTGTCAGAACAGTTATTGAAGTGGGTGATGGTAAACTAACACTTAAAGTTGAGGTGGAAGAGCTAACAGTGAAAATTCCTATAGCACTTAAGCAATCAAAGGGTTCTGATGATTCTTGTTTTAAAATTTCTATCATTGATGCTTCTGTCTCATATTGTATGCAGGATACTCTTTACAAGGATGTTTTAGAGTAAGTTTTAACATAAGGAGAGAAGACAAAGTTAGAGAACCTTAAGCTATAAGCTATTACAACCCAATTGGAGGCTCGTGATCAAATTACAAGTAGGAAGGATTCAAAGAATTATCTCACCATTAACTACTTCATTTATGAATTTTATAGTAATAGAAATCCATGTCCTACCACAACAAAATTTTGTAACTTGCTATCCTCTTGACTTGCAGGCAAGTTGCATATTATATTACGTACTTAGCTTACCAACCACCTGTTTTCTTATTTTTGAATTTCATCTAAAAACTGAGGCACAATTAAAACCATCTATTAAAGAACCACTAAGTTGAGTTCATGAAGGATATCGAGCTAATGACAATAAACAAAGCACTTCATAGGAGGCAGCCCATGTTTGACATAGGTGTTTTTCATTTCTTTTTCTTAAATTTTTCATATCTATCCTTAGTCATTACTTTGTATATTGTAGGTATACACACTAGTAATTTCGAGTTTAAAATGTGGGGAGGAATCGATTCATACATTGGTTTTGAGGGATGTACCTAGAGGTGAACAAGGTAAGTCTTCACATCATACACCACCATTGAGTACCACTTGTGTTCATGGCCATGTACAAACACCTTTAAATTCTGGAAAATTTTAGCTCCACACTAGCAATGAACATAACTTGTGTTCAAAGCTATGTAAAGCCCCCATAAACATCCTATGCAAATTTTCATCCTACATAACTAGCAAACATAACTTGTGTTCAAATTTATGTAGCCAACAAGTGGGATTCTGAGCTTTTTTCAACCCTACATGACCATTGAACGCAGCTTGTGTTCAAGGTCGTGTACAGCTTGTTAAACTCTTAGGTCTTTTTTTCATCCAACATAACCATTGAACACATCTTGTTTTTGAGGATATGCATAACAAGCCAAACATTCTGTGGAAATGTTCAATACAACCATCGAACACAACTTGTGTTCAAATGGTCATGTATAATCGAATCCCTCCCATATATAAATACTTAACTCCTTACACTCCCACGTTTTCACCTGCTCGTGTATGCCTTAAACCTCCAATCCTTCTCTCCTCTCTACTACACACATACACCGACAACACTTCATTACACTCATCCATGCCATAGTGGATCACGAATTCACTACAACGTATGTATTTGCATCTTTCTCTCTATTTCATTTACCTTGCTTCTTGCTATTTCTCATTTCCCTCACGCGTGGGTATACTATTCAAGACTAGTGGTTACTTGTGATTTTACTTGAATTACTTTGTAATGTGTTTCGTGGGTTAATCTGATACATGCGCTCGAATTTTGACATATTCCATGAACACTCAACCATCACTTATGCAACATGCATTTGAAATCTAGGGTGCATGCCTAATTTTCAACTCTAAAAAATATAGGGCTTTTATGTTTTTCTTGTAATTTCTTCGATGCATAACAAAGACAAATTTGTAGCATAGGAATTTAATGTGTGATTCATCATATTCATGATATTTGGAGTTTAAAATTATGAAAAATTAAGGTTTTTCATATTGAATTCATGTAATGATGATTTTTAACCATTTAAACTTGGTTTGTTTTTAAAATTCATGTATCAACACATACACAAGCTTCTACACGAGTAATTTCACACACTCTGTTGAATTCAAATACATCACTTCATGCCTCTACACAACCATCCTCTATAGCTTGTGCGATATGGTCTTGCATGCTCAAATTACATGACACCACTTTTTGAAAGTGCTTACTTGTCTCTCGTAGAGTATTCTTTTCTTAGGCTTGTTGAGCATGAGTTGTAGACATTTTAACCTCTAAGTTTAATATGAGACTTTGCATATCTATTTATAGTACTCACATGTGTTTTAATTTCTTTTGTAGATATGGGGAAGAAAAAGTCATGTCCTTAAAAGCCTTACTCTCTTAGAAAACAACAACACTAGCAAAGGGAAGCATTCTGATGAGGAGTGGTGTAAGAAGAGGCTAGGTAAACTTTCAACAAACCTTTTGGTGCCCATAAATATGTGGCCAACTATGGCATTGAGTAGGATATTAGGTATCTACTCTCTATAGGTCCATGGGAAACACTTGGTATCAGGCATTAGCTTAGAAGGACATTACTTTGGAGGTCCTTTCAACTATGACATTTGTTACGCCCCCATAGAGTACCTAGTAGTAATTATGCAACATATAATAAATTGAAGTCGCAAACATTTATATTAATCTTTGTGGCTTTTAGAAAGGTGCGTGAACATAACATAACTAGAATATTTTATGATATGAATAGTTATGGTAGGATCAAAGGTTTATTACAATAAGAAAAATATTATATACAAATAAATAATATACAAGAATAAAAATACATAAAGTCCTTGATTTTTACATCATAATATTACAATTTTACAACCAATGATAATAGTCTCCAAAAACTTCATCACATTACAAAATTTACATCCATTAGTCTTTAAAAACATCTCTACAAATACAATTATTCTTTCTCCATCTCATATCCAGGCTTTAGTGATATCTCTTACTAGCCGCAACTTCTTAGTTTGATCTTTCCCCTTAATTCATGTAAACAACAATCTATAGGAGTTTAAGCACAACAAGCTCAGTGAAAAATCAAATCTTATAACAATTCAATCAATGTCAAGTAAGTTTGGATGACTGGAATCCAAACCAATGGATATTTATGCCCTAACCCTCACATGCCATTCCCTAACCTCCGATACGGAGGGATATATCCGTTCTATATATGGTTTCCGGATAACCATATATATTTGTGTAATCATGTGATTGTTGCATAGTATGTATAGCATATGCGTGGAAATTAATAAACTTATTTGAAATTACGGTGTGAATAAAAGGGAATATCTCACTAAGCTCGTTGTAAGCTTACATCCTCATAGGCTTTGTTGAAACAGGTATGTTTGCGGTTATGTTCAAAGATAGAAATATTAAGGAAATCATTAGTGAATCTTTGAGCTCTTGTGGAAGAAGCAGGAATATAGGATGGATTTACTTTCATGAAATTTCTTTATGATTTATATATGATATGTTAATGTTTTGGAGATTACTATGAAGTGCATTTGTGTAATCTTGAAGACATTAGCAGGGGTATCCCCTTAAGAATTGTAATTAACCTTACTTATGTTAATATTAAGTAATCATCTTGACTTGTTATTCAATTGTTATCAAAGTAAATTGCATTACTTCAATGTATTCCCCCTGATGTATTGTATGCCTTGTGTACGACATGAAAGTTTTTGCATGACTAAGGAAGCCATTTCCAAGCTTTGATATTGTGTAAGGCAGACTGCCACATTTAATGTACCTCCCGGGGCATAACAAGCTATGTTAGTTGATCATTAATCAAGGGTTTGAGACCTATTATATTCTAGAGACATGTCAAGGATATGGGTGTTGTAGAGTCTTTTCATTACCCCATGGTTGAATCTGTATAGACTCCAACTTTTTGATAAAATACTATGGCTTAGGTCAAGCCCTTACTTTCAAGTAAGATTCAAGCGCTTGACCTACCCCATGAAAAGTCACCTTCTAAGCTAGCAAATCAGACACATGCATGTGAAATAAAGAATGACTTCTGTTATAAAGAACTAGGATGCAACGCAAGGCATGCAATAGAAATTATAAAAACTTGTATCATATGTAACAAATTCCTAACATAGTGTAGAGATAGAATTCTTTGGCAAAAGAACCGTTTCTTTTTGTATTGGAAGTCTCGTAGTTTTCTAGGTAAAATTCATATACCCGATGCTTTTTCTTCTGCAAAGACCTGTGCTTCATTTATAATTTCATCTTCAATTCTATTTTATTTCTTCAAGAATCTATGCTTAATGTCTACATCTATGGAGAAAGAAACATTTAACTTAGAGTTTGTGAATCTAAGACCTAATTCATGTGATTTCAAAATGTTTTAACGTTTATCACTAGGTATGTGTAATTAATACTAAAACTTAACTTCATGAATCAAAATGCATGGTGCACATTTTAGATTCACGTTTGATTTTAACTGAATAGATTGAGAGATCATTCTTTTGAATAGATCTAGGCTACTAATGGAGTTACTCATAATCACCTTGAGAGAAGTATGATGAAACTTTCTATCGCTCATTTTTAAAATTCATTGGGTTGATTTTAGAACAAAGGATTCCTAAACTTTATGCGGATCTAGACTACTGATGACTTGTGAAGAGATTTCGGTGGCCTGGTCTAGATCTAGAATTACTGACCTTGAGAGAGGCTTTAATTTACATTTATGAGTCCAACAGTGCAAATATACCAGTATACAACTCCATAAGTTTGTTAAGAAATCACATGATAAGGACTTTGTGAAGCGATCCCTAAGGCTTTTCCTTGCATTTTCAAGTTTATCTTAAGTTCTATGCATAATCATTAACTATAGTATAACTTCTACTTTCATTATGATCTTCTAAATTTTCTTTGGCTAGATAACAGATGAAATGTGAGTAAGGTAGATGCCAACGATCCTTTAAAATACGACCTAATATTTTCTGTGCTACTTCGGTAGGTGTACTTGCCTCATGCTGGTAGTTGCTTCCAAGTTAAATAAAGCTTATTAGTTATATAAATTTTTGAAAACTTCAACTTCGTGTTTTCTTTGAAATGTTTTTACATTTGAAGAACTACACAACCAAGTTTTTCTAGTGAGTTGCCAAGGATTGGTGTTGGATTGATGAAAATCAAGCTCAATAAGGTACTGCCTAAACTTTGACCCTAATTTTCTACCTGGCTATGCATATAATCTTTTGGTTTAGTTTTACCTATTTCTCTGTGATCTGCGCTTTTGTTTTTGTTTTTGTTTATTTTAGATAGAATAGAATAAGAATTCCACCAGATAGCTCAACAAATCGGGAAAATATTATGAGAATAGTATACAAGAGGGGGATCTTTTTCGTATCACCAACCCCTTTTCTACAACCCTCTAGAGATGATTTGTTAGAACTTTTTGGAAACTCACCTTGAGGCATATTGGAGCCAACAGCAGCAATGAATTCCATACCATCCATATCAGTGTGTGCAACAAGGACACTTCCATCGTAGTACTTATTAACAAAACTCTTTGCATGGAGGATTCACTCATATCCTTCATCAAAAGCTCTAAGCACCACTACCGACAGACTAAACTAGTGATGCAAAGTCATGCTAACTCACTCAAGAACTTAGAGATACAAATGAATAATGTTGTGGATATGCTTAGAGAAAGAATTCGAGAGGGCTGCATGCTATTATGTTGAGGAGTGGGAGAAAATTGTAGAAGAAGGAGAAAGTGGAAAACAATGAAAGAGAGAAAGAACAAAAGAAAAAAGGAAGATGAGAGTGAAAAATTGAATAAAAAAAATTATGAGAAGAGAATCAGTTTGAAAAATATGAGGGAACTACAAAAGAAAATGAGAATGAAAAAGAAAATTTTGAGGAGAAAATCAAGTCAAAGAGTACACCGAAGTTGAGAAGAACAAAAAAACTAGGGAGGAGGAAGAAGAAAGGAGAGAGGTGCCACCTGTTAAACCCTATAAACCACCATTTCCTTATCCAACTAAGGCTAAAAGAAGAAGAGATGAGAAGCAATTCAATAATTTCTTAAACTGCTCAAGTAGTCACACATTAATTGACCTTTAGTGGATGCCCTTTCTCAGATGCCAAAATATGTGAAATTCTTAAAGTAGTTGCTCTCAAACAAGAGAAACCTACAAGTGATACCCATGGTTACCCTGGGAAAAGAATGTTCAATTTTTCTACTCAATCAACTTCCTAGAAAGAGGAGGGATCTAGGTAGTTTCACTATACCCTGTCTCATAGGGAACTTACCTGTTGAAAGAGCTCTAGCAGATTTGGAAGCTAGCATAAACTTAATACCTTATAGCATGTTTAAAAAGCTACGATTAGGTGAACCAAAGGCTACTAGGATGAGCTTACAATTGGCTAACCAATCCACTAGATATCCTAGAGGAATTGTTGAAGATGTGTTGGTAAAAGTAAAAGATTTCATATTCCCTGCTGATTTTGTCATTTTAGACATAGATGAGAATGTAGAGGTTTCTCTTATTTTAGGGAGACCCTTCTTGAAAACTGTAGGAGCAATTATAGATGTCAAGGATAAGAATTAGTGTTAAGAGTGGAGGATGATAAAATGATCATTAAGCTATCCCAAAGCGCCAAATAGGGAAAGAAAAATGATGATGTTGATTGTTATGCAATAGAATCCGTAAATGCAGAAGTAATTAAAATGATGAGAGACTTAACTTAGGAGACAAAAATGATTTTGCATATAGAAGCAAATGAAGAGGTTGTTGAAGACGAGAGGAAGGAGGAGATGAATAGGGATGGTATTGAGAGATTGAGGCCTTTTGTTGAAGAGCCACCTGAATTAGAGCTAAAAGAATTATAGACCATCTGAAATATGTTTTCCTTGAGGAAAAATTTAAATTACCCGTCATTATATCCTCAAAACTTGATAGTGCACAAAAGGAAAAGTTGTTGAAACTTCCAATGGAGCACAAGAGTGTAATAGCTTGGAAAATTGCTAATATTAAGGGTATAAGCCCCTCATATTGTATACATAAAATTTTGATGGAAGATGATTTCAAACCAACTGTGCAACATAAAGGCGACTGAATCCGAACGTGAAAAAAGTTGTGAAGAAGGAGGTAGTGAAATTATTGGATGTTAGGATCATCTATCCAATTTCTAATAGCGCTTCGATGAGTCCAACTCAGGTGCTACCAAAGAAAAGGGGGGAATGACTATTGTCCGCAATGAAAGAAACAAACTTATACTAATGTGCATTGTTACTTTTTGCGAGTTTGCATAGACTATCTAAAACTTAATGATGCCACTAGAAAGGATCATTTTCCTTTGCCTTTTATTGATCAAATGCTTGAGAGGTTATTTGGCCATGATTACTATTGCTTCTTGATGGGATGTCTAGCTATTTCTAGATCCCTATAGCCCTTGAGAACCAAGAGAAGACAACTTTGACATGCCATTATAGCATGTTCCTTTGGTCTTTGCAACACCTCAACAACTTTTCAAAGATGCATGATGGCAATGTTTGATGAATATATCGAGGATATCATGGAGGTATTTATGGATGTGCCGTCTTTGGAGATTCTTATGATAAATGCCTCCAGAATTTGGGCAAGGTCCTTTAGAGATGCGAGGACATAAACTTAGTATTAAGGTAGGAAAAATGCCACTTCATTGTCCATGAAGGAATAGTTCTTGGTTACAAATTTTCAAAAAAAGGAATAGAGAGGAATTGACTAAGATTGATGTTATTATAAAACTACCACCAGCAACAGTTAAAGCAATTAAGAGCTTTCTTAGCCATGCTGGTTTTTATAGAAGGTTCATCAAGGATTTTTCAAAGATAGCTCGGCCACTAACCAAAATCTTAGAAAAAGATGCCCTATTTGATTTTGATGAAGGGTTCCTTATTACTTTAAATTTGTTAAAGGAAAAACTCACACAAGTTCTAATCATGGTTGCACCTGATTTGAATTCACCTTACGAGTTCATGTGTGATGCTAGTGATTTAGCTGTGGGAGCAGTTTTGGGACAACAAAAAAATCACCACTTCTAACCCATCCATTATGCCAGCAAGACTCTAACAGCAACACAAGCGAACTACACCATGACTAAAAAGAGTTGTTAGCTGTTATCTTTCTTTCAAAAAGTTCAGGTTATATCTTATCCTTCCAAAGTCATTGTTTATACTAACCATTCTGCTTTAAAGTATTTGTTTGCAAAAGCTAATGCTAAACTATGTTTGATCCGCTATATATTATTACTTCAAGAATTTGACTTGGAAATTAAGGAGAAGAAAGATTATGAGAACTTGGCTATTGACCACTTGTATAGACTTCATCACCCAATTTTGGATTAAACGAAAGATGAGGATTGATGATGCTTTCCTAAATGAAAAGTTGTGTTATGTTTGCACTATAAATGATGAAATTGAGCCTTGATTTGTATATATAGCTAATTATTTGATTGATAAGGCACACCCTACTGTACTCAATTACAATCAAAGAAAAAGTTCTTTTCTTATTTAAAGCATTACCTTTGGGAAGATTTATCTCTTTTATGAATCTGCTCTGACCAAATAATTAGACGAATTGTTTCATATGAGGAAAGCCAAAAGAAATTTGTATCACTGTCATTGTCACGCCCCGAAGGGTACCCTAAACGTGGCAGTCCGCCGTACACAATATTAAAGCCTAAGAATGACCACCTCAGTCACGCGAAGGCTTCCATACTATGTACAAGGCGTCTAACACATAAAGGAGACACATCAATGATAATTTTATGTTGATACAATTGAGTAACAATGTAAAGGAAATACAAATTTACTATACTTCAGATACAAATCACTATACTTCAAAATACAATCATTCAACTTCGATTACATTCATCCACAGACTTCCCTACATAACTATTACAAGACAAATCATAAAACTAGCTGATAACTTCAAACATTCGTATTCTTTGCCGAAATCCCGGAGTCATACCCGGCTCCAACCAATTCAGTCCCACTTTGCATTCTTGAGATAACCTGTTCATTTAAACAACTATAGGGGTATAAGCTACACTAGCTTAGTGAGAATTCCCTTAATTCCGTACCATAACAAACAAGTTATAATCAATCATATGCTATGCATGAACAAACACGTGAGCAAGCAATTATGCATGGGTATCCGGAACCCACACACAGAACGGATTTACGCCCTCCGTATCTTGGGTTAGGAATGGTATTGAGTCTACACGACCGCATCTAGTCCCCAAGCCCTCGGCTCTTAGCACTCGACTCGGCTAGGCTCATCCAAGAATGCATCCACATGCGCCTTAGTACCCCTGAATGAGCTCTGGCACCGGGCTCGTTATCCAAACGAGGCAACAACGGACCATACCGATCGACCTGCGTAGGAGTAGCATGCTACCAATGCAATATGTCCATGCGATGCATGACCATTTTAATTTTTGCTTAGGTCAAAAATATTTATACATTCTTTAGAGTGACCAACCAATATCACACATATAACAGAAATAATATGAACGGTGCAGTTATCCAATCAAATCGTGGTTTCGATATGCTTTAGTATTCTTTGGCATACATTCATCAGTCTCATCATATCCCATCCCCATTCATATCGATTTTTATCTTGTTCCTATAATTCTAATGCAACTAACTACAAGCACAATCAAGGTAACAAAACAAGGAGAAAACTCACTCGGCCATTGGATCACCGGTCTTCTAGTAATAGTAATCCGGTGGTAGGGAATCTTCGAATTCGAGATCACCTAAAAAGGAAGAAATACTCTAATAAGTATTTCAACTCAAACTAATCTCAACGATCTTATACGAACTATTAAATTCGTAATTCTCGTCCTAAGCGGGAATTCCAACTTAAAACGGCCATAACTTGGTCATTTTAACTCGGAATCTCGCAAATTATATATCGATTTCTATCTACTTCGAAAGATCTATCTAATTCTAATATTATATTTAAGTTTTGAAAATATTTAGGTCTCGGAACAGAGGGATCAGATCTAATCAGTAACGGTTTCCGATTCCGAAAAATAGTTTTGTAAATGTTTGTAATGTTTTTATTATATAACTTAGCTATACATGCAATATGAATGATTTCCTAACATGAATGACATGAGATGAGCTTAATGTATGTATGATCTTGATGATTTTTGCTAAAAAGAAATTTTATAACTTTTTATTTTGCAAGACCATAATAACCACTTACTTATGAAAAATCTAGTTTTCTAACTTTTATCATTTCCATTTGTTTTGGATTTGTTACTTAAGAAAATATAATTATTTTTGTCAAAATTGAGTCTTCATTATATATATTACTTATGACCTTCATTTCTACATAAAAATTTCCATTTTACACTTTGTAAGCATGTTTTCAAGTGGGGTTGATTCCAAAATCCGAATTTGGTAAAAATTGGCTTTTGAGTGATTCCTTTGAGTAAAAATCATTTGATATTTAGAAAATTAGGGCTCAATCATACATAACCACTAAGGACTTCATTCTCACACAAAAATTTGCATTTTACACTTTGCAAATATATTTTCCAATATGATTTACTCAAAAATCCGAATTTTAGAAAATCCACTTTTTGAATGATTCACTTGGGAAAAACTTGTTTAATGCATTAAAATTTAAGACTTTACTACATCTATTGTCTAAGGACTTCATTTAACACATAAAAATTGCAATTTGAGCTCAAATACTAAGTGATTACATATGCATCATCTTAAATTACGAATTTGACAATTTGATCACTAACTCAAATTTTTCCATTTTAATTCCATTACTTGTTTTACACATTACTCATGCCTAAGCTCATTTTAACTTGTAAAAATCATTGCTTAATGATATCTATTACCTATATACTTCATTTTTCACATAAAGCATGAGTTTTAGAGTTGATACATGGGTTCTAAAAATTGGTCTTAGTTGGGATCCGAATTTACAAAATTTATTTTTGGTTATATCTTTTGATAAAATCTATCTAAGCTCATGAAAATCCATTCCTTACATATCATATCTTATGAGCCTTTCATTTCTTAAATAAAAACTTCATTTTTGAGTTGGAAAACATGTTTTTAAAATAGGCCTTGGCCAAAATCCGAAAATAGAATTTTTATTTTGAAAATAACTTTTGGAAATCACTTTTGATTCTTGTAAAAAGAAGTCTTGATGATATACATATATTAAGCCTTCATTTTCTTAAGTAAAATTTACATTTTGACACTTGGAAAGTAGTTTTTAAATGGGGGTCTTGCCAAAATACGAATTCCACAATTTTGTTTGAGTTTATAACTAAGATCTATAATTAATATGAACATAAACATAAAACAAATGCATGGTAATAAGCTATAAACATCATGGATCTAAACTCACTTATCAAAATCTTTCATTTATGGTATCTATACCCTAAGCCCTTCATTTTAAATGAAAAATATACATTTTGAAGTTGAAAAACCACTTTTCTAAATGTGGTTCCATTTTCATCCGAATTTTCAAAATTGTTTTTGTTGAAAATAAAA
Source organism: Combretum micranthum (assembly GCA_024138025.1). Classification (NCBI taxonomy): domain Eukaryota; kingdom Viridiplantae; phylum Streptophyta; class Magnoliopsida; order Myrtales; family Combretaceae; genus Combretum; species Combretum micranthum. Next base: position 436,723 of record JAMXBD010001217.1, read on the forward strand.
TAGATCTTGAGTTTCCTACAATTTCCTACTATCATCATGCTATAGCAAGTTGTTCATGAACATAAACAAAGATCTAATGCATTTGAACTCAAAACACTAGATCTAGTTTCTAAACTAGTTTTAAAGCATGAACACTGTGAATGAGAAATATATGCATAAATCATAAGAATAACAAAAATAACTTAAATAAAGATCTATGGCATAAACAAAAATCAAAGCTATAAAAAGTTAGATCTACAATATAATCAACTTTAAACAAGAAAATAATTATAATACAAGATAATAAAAGTGGAGAAGAGAAAGATTTCATTTTTGGCATCATCATCCTAAGCTTTTAAGCTTATGGAAGTTCATTTGATGCATGAAACCTTCATTACACTTTACCTATATCACCTATGGAGCTTTGGGAAGAAGATTTGCTTAGAAATCTTTAAAAATGAAGTGTGGAAGCCATGGAAGATGTGGGGGCAGCTTGTTCTTGAGGAAACAAGAACAATAAGAAGAAGAAAAGAGAGGAAAAAGAGAGAGAAAAGGTAAAGAATGAAAAAGGAAAATGAGTAAATGAAAGGGAGAGAGAAAATGAGTGTATTAAATGAATGAAAGAGAGAAAAAAATAAAACAAGGCAGATTTTGGGAGAGGGGCTCACGTGAATTGGGAGAGAGAGAGAGAGAGAGTGTTTTGTTGAATTTTGACTTGAATTAAATTGTGTAATAAATGTGTATGTGTAGCTTCTTAAGAAGGAGTAGAATTTATTTAATTTAGTCAAAATAGGAGTAATAAAGGACAATGGCAGCCAAAAGAAAGAAAAAAATCTGCCATGAAGTGATTAATAAAGTGTAAAAGATTGAAGTGAAAAGAAGTGATGTGTAAGGTGTACTTGAAAAGATGGGTTGTAAGAGTACTTTCTTAATAAAATAAAATAAAATTAGAAAAATTATTCCAAATAATTGTAGCAGATTTTTCATAATTAAAATTAAATAATTATTTGAATTATTTTAGTATTTTAACAAATATGTTACCGGTATGATCAAAATACGCGAATATGGGCTATAAATAATATTTTTATAACCCGAAAAATTCTAAAAAATTATTTTATGAAAATAAAATATTTTTAAATATTTTAATTATTAAATTAATTTATTTTATTTTTAGTATCGGGTCTTAAACAGAATCTGATCCCGTAAAGACCCGAAACGAACTAAATTTTAGAAAAACAAAATTTTCTATAATATATAAAATATTTATCTAAAATATAAGGCTTTATAAGAATAATAAAATTTTGTAATAAAATAAAATGAATAGTGCAAAAGACTAATCAATTACCGGTAATAATGGAAATACGATAAAAAGGTTATAACTGTAACTTTTATAACCCGAAAAATTATATAACTGATATATTTAGAAATCTTATGAAATTACGAGTCTAACGGTACTATTGGTATATTTTTGATATCTCGAGCCCTGGGACACGCTTTTCGAAGTCTGTATCCGAACGGTTCGAAATAGGTCAAAAATTTACCAATCTGATATTTTTAAACAAACTCATATTACTATGAGCTATTCTACATATTTAAACTACATCTCGGCCTCTAGGGTTAGGGGCGCTAGATTGCCGGACTTACGCTATTGTGTTCCGGTTAGGGTTTCCGGGTGATTTTCCGGTTTAGACCTTTGCCAATTTGGAAACTGATATTTATGTTTATACAACATATTTAATTTGAGAAATTTATTTTAAATTTTATTTTTGTAAGTATTTAATATCTCTTAATGTTTTCGGAATTCTTGAATTGAGTTATATTTTCGAAAGTCAATCGTTATTTGCTTTTTAATAATTTGTTTTTAGCTTTCTATTACCCGTTTTTAAGTCGGAGTTAAATATGGAATTTTTCGTACGTCGTGGTTTTGAATTTGAAGACCACTGAGTTCTTATTTTATTGTTTAAAGATTTTCATTTTCTCAAGATTAAGAAGTTTTTGAATTCGTTCGTGATTTACGACTTATCGAAATTCGGTTTTAATTTGGAATGATTTTTAGAGTTTATTTTCGAAGTTCATCTTGAAATTATTTACTAAAATTTTCTAGGGCTTACAGTCATAATGGACCAACAAGTGGTCATTATAGTGCAAATAGAATAGCTCATAAAGTTTTGGAAGCAAGGTTCTATTGGCCCACCATTTTCAGAGACGTCAAATCAATAGTTCAAATTGTGACGATAGTCAAAGTATAGGAAATATCTCAAAAAGGCATGAAATGCCCCAAAAACTTATTTTAGAATGCAAAATTTTTTATGTTTGAGGAATTGACTTTATAGGACCATTTCCTACTTCTTTTAGGAGCAAAAATATTTTATTGGCAGTCAATTACGTTTGAAAATTGGTGGAAGCTCAAGCCTCACCTACCAATGATGCCAAAATTGTCATAGGATTTTTAAAGAAATTATTTTCAAGATTTAGATGCTTGTGAGCTTTAGTGAGTGATAAGGGTACCCATTTTCATAATGCACAAATTGAAAAAGTTTTAAAACGATATGGAGTGCAGCATAGGGTATCTACCACTTATCATCCACAAACAAGTGGGTAGACTGAGGTCTCTAATAGAAAACTCAAAAGAATCTTGGAAAAAACAGTTGCATTCAATAGAAAAGAATGGGCAAAAAGGCTGGATGATACACTATAGGCCTGCAGAACCACTTTCAAAACACTTTTGGGAATAACTCCTTATAGAATGGTCTACGAGAAAGCATGCCACTTACCAGTGGAGATAGAGCATAAGGCATATTAAGCCATTAAGCTTTTGAATCATGACCTTGTAGCTACTGGTAAACATAGGTTCTCTTAGATAAATAAGCTAAATGAACTACATTTGGAGGCCTATGAGAACAAAAGTTGTACAAAGAAAAGGTTAAGAAGTGGCATGATGTGAAAATCAAGCTCCCACAAGAATTCAAGAAAGGAGACTTAGTTTTACTATTCAATGCTAGGTTAAAGCTCTTCCCAAGCAAATTAAAATCAAGGTGGTGAGGGCCTTTTAATGTTAGAAAGGTTTTTCCTCATCGTGCTATGGAATTTGAGAACTTTAATAGTGAAGTATTTAAGGTCAATGGGCAAAGGCTCAAATTATGTAAGGGACCATCGCATGATCTAGGAAAGATGGAGGAGTTGTACCTGGTGTAGACTCATCAAGGTGGTGAGGGCCTTTTAATGTTAGAAAGGTTTTTCCTCATCGTGCTATGGAATTTGAGAACTTTAATAGTGAAGTATTTAAGGTCAATGGGCAAAGGCTCAAATTATGTAAGGGACCATCGCATGATCTAGGAAAGATGGAGGAGTTGTGTCTTGTTTATCATATTTTTTATATGATAATGTTGATCTACTAAAGAAAAGGATACTTATTGAATGAATTAGTCATTTCATGGATAAATAAGGGACAATTGAGCTTTTTAGAGAAATGATAACAAAATAAGCAAAGATTTGATGAAGTCTAGAGCTTTTATTGAAAATTCAAAAGTGTACTACAAAGAAATACAACCGGTGTACATTTGATGGAGCACAAGGTGAAGAAAAGATGGATTTCCAATATACACAACCTATATATACGGGTAGTATATGTCAAGGTTGAGTACGAATTGAGTAAGAATTTTTGTGCGTTGTTCCAGGTGTACGCGACCGACCTACACAGGTAGTGTAGTGGGTCGTGTAAATTTGACATACTATAAAAAAGCACTCTATTTTCATTATTGAATGATCCAACAACTTGTATTATGTTCCTAAACCCTAAAATACACATCTTGGAAAGCTTTTCAAGGGGAAATTGCCGCATAAACATTCGAAGTCACAAGTGATTACTTCAAGGGGTATTATTAATCATGTTATCTCTAAACTCTTTTTAGAATTTTTGTTTTCATTGTTTATCCTATGGAAAGGTAGACTTTTATGCCCTAGGTTTTGTGAAACCTTGCCCTAGGTTTTGTGAAACCCTAACCCATGTTCTGAATCCTTGCTAATTAATGAAAAGTTTATGTCTTGAACTTATTTGTAATTCTTAGAAAATAATCTTAGAAGTTAAACACCAAAATCGAGACCCTGAAAATCGACCTAAGTTAAAACCAAATTCTAAATAAGATCAAATACAAAAATTCTTAACCTCAAGAAAAGAGAACCATCAAAACAAATCCTAACAATCGTTTGATTCAACATCCGTAATGCCAACTAAATTAGATTTAAGCCTTAACACGTAAATCAAGATGATATATCCAAATAATGTTTGATGAAAAAATACTAAAAACCTTAAATCCTTTAGTGAATTTTAGAATAAAAAATTTTTAATTACCACTAAAAGTCAAATGGAGTCAACTCATAACCCTAGAATCGATTAAACAATCCCGAGAACTGGAAAATAATAAATAAAATAAAATAAAACATAAATGTTGAACAAAAATATGACAAGGTCAAAAACCCCAAAATTTTTAAGAT